>CM076686.1:136096178-136181178 GCA_038501925.1 Xenopus petersii | reverse complement strand
CACACAGAGAGAGAGACAGGTGTATATAGTGAGTGACTGTCACAGAGAGAGAGACAGGTATATAGTGAAAGACTGTCACAGAGAGAGAGACAGGTGTATATAGTGAGTGACTGTCACACAGAGAGAGAGAGAGAGAGATGTATATAGTGAGTGACTGTCACACAGAGAGAGAGAGAGACAGGTGTATATAGTGAGTGACTGTCACACACAGAGAGAGAGACAGGTGTATATAGTGAGTGACTGTCACACAGAGAAAGAGACAGGTGTATATAGTGAGTGACTGCACACAGAGAGAGATACAGGTGTATATAGTGAGTGTGTCACAGAGAGAGAGAGAGAGACAGGTGTATATAGTGAGTGACTGCCACAGAGAGAGAGACAGGTGTATAGAGTGAGTGACTGTCACACAGAGAGAGAGACAGGTGTATATAGTGACTGTCACAGAGAGAGAGAGAGACAGGTGTATATAGTGAATGACTGTCACACAGAGAGAGAGACAGGTGTATATAGTGAGTGACTGTCACAGAGAGAGAGACAGGTGTATACAGTGAGTGACTGTCACAGAGAGAGAGACAGGTGTATATAGTGAGTGACTGTCACACAGAGAGAGAGACAGGTGTATATAGTGAGTGACTGTCACACAGAGAGAGAGAGACAGGTGTATATAGTGAATGACTGTCACACAGAGAGAGCGACAGGTGTATATAGTGAGTGACTGTCACACAGAGAGAGAGACAGGTGTATATAGTGAGTGACTGTCACAGTGAGAGAGAGATGTATATAGTGAGTGACTGTCACACAGAGAGAGAGACAGGTGTATATAGTGAGTGACTGTCACAGTGAGAGAGAGATGTATATAGTGAGTGACTGTCACACAGAGAGAGAGAGACAGGTGTATATAGTGAGTGACTGTCACACAGAGAGAGAGAGACAGGTGTATATAGTGAGTGACTGTCACACACAGAGAGAGAGACAGGTGTATATAGTGAGTGACTGTCACACAGAGAGAGAGACAGGTGTATATAGTGAGTGACTGCACACAGAGAGAGATACAGGTGTATATAGTGAGTGTGTCACAGAGAGAGAGAGAGACAGGTGTATATAGTGAGTGACTGTCACAGAGAGAGAGACAGGTGTATAGAGTGAGTGACTGTCACACAGAGAGAGAGACAGGTGTATATAGTGACTGTCACAGAGAGAGAGAGAGACAGGTGTATATAGTGAATGACTGTCACACAGAGAGAGAGACAGGTGTATACAGTGAGTGACTGTCACAGAGAGAGAGACAGGTGTATATAGTGAGTGACTGTCACGCAGAGAGAGAGACAGGTGTATATAGTGAGTGACTGTAACACAGAGAGAGAGACAGGTGTATATAGTGAATGACTGTCACACAGAGAGAGAGACAGGTGTATATAGTGAGTGACTGTCACAGTGAGAGAGAGATGTATATAGTGAGTGACTGTCACACAGAGAGAGAGAGACAGGTGTATATAGTGAGTGACTGTCACACAGAGAGAGAGACAGGTGTATATAGTGAGTGACTGTCACAGTGAGAGAGAGATGTATATAGTGAGTGACTGTCACACAGAGAGAGAGAGACAGGTGTATATAGTGAGTGACTGTCACAGAGAGAGAGACAGGTGTATATAGTGAGTGACTGTCACAGAGAGAGAGAGAGACAGGTGTATAGAGTGAGTGACTGTCACACAGAGAGAGAGACAGGTGTATATAGTGAGTGACTGTCACACAGGGAGAGAGAGAGAGAGAGAGAGACAGGTGTATATTGTGAGTGACTGTCACAGAGAGAGAGACAGGTGTATATAGTGAGTGACTGTCACAGAGAGAGACAGGTGTATATAGTGAATGACTGTCACAGAGAGAGAGACAGGTGTATATAGTGAGTGACTATCACAGAGAGAGAGAGAGACAGGTGTATATAGTAAGTGACTGTCACAGAGAGAGAGACAGGTGTATAGAGTGAGTGACTGTCACACAGAGAGAGAGACAGGTGTATATAGTGAGTGACTGTCACAGAGAGAGACAGGTGTATATAGTGAATGACTGTCACAGAGAGAGAGACAGGTGTATATAGTGAGTGACTATCACAGAGAGAGAGAGAGACAGGTGTATATAGTAAGTGACTGTCACAGAGAGAGAGACAGGTGTATATAGTGAGTGACTGTCACACAGAGAGAGAGAGACAGGTGTATAGAGTGAGTGACTGTCACAGAGAGAGAGAGAGATGTATATAGTGAGTGACTGTCACACAGAGAGAGAGAGACAGGTGTATATAGTGAGTGACTGTCACACAGAGAGAGAGAGAGAGACACAGGTGTATATAGTGAATGACTGTCACAGAGAGAGAGAGAGAGAGACAGGTGTATATAGTGAGTTACTGTCACACAGAGAGAGAGACAGGTGTATATAGTGAGTGACTGTCACAGAGAGAGAGAGATGTATATAGTGAGTGACTGTCACAGTGAGAGAGAGATGTATATAGTGAGTGACTGTCACACAGAGAGAGAGAGACAGGTGTATATAGTGAGTGACTGTCACACAGAGAGAGAGACAGGTGTATATAGTGAGTGACTGTCACACAGAGAGAGAGACAGGTGTATAGAGTGAGTGACTGTCACACAGAGAGAGAGACAGGTGTATATAGTGAGTGACTGTCACAGTGAGAGAGAGATGTATATAGTGAGTGACTGTCACAGAGAGAGACAGGTGTATATAGTGAGTGACTGTCACACAGAGAGAGAGACAGGTGTATATAGTGAATGACTGTCACACAGAGAGAGAGACAGGTGTATAGAGTGAGTGACTGTCACACAGAGAGAGAGACAGGTGTATATAGTGAGTGACTGTCACAGAGAGAGATAGGTGTATATAGTGAATGACTGTCACAGAGAGAGAGACAGGTGTATATAGTGAGTGACTATCACAGAGAGAGAGAGAGACAGGTGTATATAGTAAGTGACTGTCACAGAGAGACAGGTGTATATAGTGAGTGACTGTCACACAGAGAGAGAGAGACAGGTGTATATAGTGAATGACTGTCACAGAGAGAGAGACAGGTGTATAGAGTGAGTGACTGTCACACAGAGAGAGAGACAGGTGTATAGAGTGAGTGACTGTCACACAGAGAGAGAGACAGGTGTATAGAGTGAGTGACTGTCACACAGAGAGAGAGACAGGTGTATAGAGTGAGTGACTGTCACACAGAGAGAGAGAGACAGGTGTATATAGTGAATGACTGTCACAGAGAGAGAGACAGGTGTATAGAGTGAGTGACTGTCACACAGAGAGAGAGACAGGTGTATAGAGTGAGTGACTGTCACACAGAGAGAGAGAGACAGGTGTATATAGTGAATGACTGTCACAGAGAGAGAGAGACAGGTGTATATAGTGAGTGACTGTCACAGAGAGAGAGACAGGTGTATATAGTGAGTGACTGTCACAGAGAGAGAGAGACAGGTGTATATAGTGAGTGACTGTCACACAGAGAGAGAGACAGGTGTATATAGTGAGTGACTGCACACAGAGAGAGATACAGGTGTATATAGTGAGTGTGTCACAGAGAGAGAGAGAGAGAGAGAGAGAGACAGGTGTATATAGTGAGTGACTGTCACAGAGAGAGAGAGACAGGTGTATAGAGTGAGTGACTGTCACACAGAGAGAGAGACAGGTGTATATAGTGACTGTCACAGAGAGAGAGAGAGACAGGTGTATATAGTGAATGACTGTCACACAGAGAGAGAGACAGGTGTATACAGTGAGTGACTGTCACAGAGGGAGAGACAGGTGTATACAGTGAGTGACTGTCACAGAGAGAGAGACAGGTGTATATAGTGAGTGACTGTCACGCAGAGAGAGAGACAGGTGTATATAGTGAGTGACTGTAACACAGAGAGAGAGACAGGTGTATATAGTGAATGACTGTCACACAGAGAGAGAGACAGGTGTATATAGTGAGTGACTGTCACAGTGAGAGAGAGATGTATATAGTGAGTGACTGTCACACAGAGAGAGAGACAGGTGTATATAGTGAGTGACTGTCACACAGAGAGAGAGACAGGTGTATATAGTGAGTGACTGTCACAGTGAGAGAGAGATGTATATAGTGAGTGACTGTCACACAGAGAGAGAGAGACAGGTGTATATAGTGAGTGACTGTCACAGAGAGAGAGACAGGTGTATATAGTGAGTGACTGTCACAGAGAGAGAGAGAGACAGGTGTATAGAGTGAGTGACTGTCACACAGAGAGAGAGACAGGTGTATATAGTGAGTGACTGTCACACAGGGAGAGAGAGAGAGAGAGACAGGTGTATATAGTGAATGACTGTCACAGAGAGAGAGACAGGTGTATATAGTGAGTGACTGTCACAGAGAGAGAGAGAGACAGGTGTATAGAGTGAGTGACTGTCACACAGAGAGAGAGACAGGTGTATATAGTGAGTGACTGTCACACAGGGAGAGAGAGAGAGAGAGAGAGAGACAGGTGTATATAGTGAATGACTGTCACAGAGAGAGAGACAGGTGTATATAGTGAGTGACTGTCACACAGAGAGAGAGAGAGAGAGACAGGTGTATATAGTGAGTGACTGTCACACAGAGAGAGAGAGAGAGAGACAGGTGTATAGAGTGAGTGACTGTCACACAGAGAGAGAGACAGGTGTATATAGTGAGTGACTGTCACAGAGAGAGATAGGTGTATATAGTGAATGACTGTCACAGAGAGAGAGACAGGTGTATATAGTGAGTGACTATCACAGAGAGAGAGAGAGACAGGTGTATATAGTAAGTGACTGTCACAGAGAGACAGGTGTATATAGTGAGTGACTGTCACACAGAGAGAGAGAGACAGGTGTATAGAGTGAGTGACTGTCACAGAGAGAGAGAGAGATGTATATAGTGAGTGACTGTCACACAGAGAGAGAGAGACAGGTGTATATAGTGAGTGACTGTCACACAGAGAGAGAGAGAGAGACACAGGTGTATATAGTGAATGACTGTCACAGAGAGAGAGAGAGAGAGACAGGTGTATATAGTGAGTTACTGTCACACAGAGAGAGAGACAGGTGTATATAGTGAGTGACTGTCACAGTGAGAGAGAGATGTATATAGTGAGTGACTGTCACACAGAGAGAGAGAGACAGGTGTATATAGTGAGTGACTGTCACACAGAGAGAGAGACAGGTGTATATAGTGAGTGACTGTCACACAGAGAGAGAGACAGGTGTATAGAGTGAGTGACTGTCACACAGAGAGAGAGACAGGTGTATATAGTGAGTGACTGTCACAGTGAGAGAGAGATGTATATAGTGAGTGACTGTCACAGAGAGAGACAGGTGTATATAGTGAGTGACTGTCACACAGAGAGAGAGACAGGTGTATATAGTGAATGACTGTCACACAGAGAGAGAGACAGGTGTATATAGTGAGTGACTGTCACACAGGGAGAGAGAGAGACAGGTGTATATAGTGAATGACTGTCACAGAGAGAGAGACAGGTGTATAGAGTGAGTGACTGTCACAGTGAGAGAGAGATGTATATAGTGAGTGACTGTCACACAGAGAGAGAGAGACAGGTGTATATAGTGAGTGACTGTCACAGAGAGAGAGACAGGTGTATATAGTGAGTGACTGTCACAGAGAGAGAGAGAGACAGGTGTATAGAGTGAGTGACTGTCACACAGAGAGAGAGACAGGTGTATATAGTGAGTGACTGTCACACAGGGAGAGAGAGAGAGAGAGACAGGTGTATATAGTGAATGACTGTCACAGAGAGAGAGACAGGTGTATATAGTGAGTGACTGTCACACAGAGAGAGAGACAGGTGTATATAGTGAGTGACTGTCACACAGAGAGAGAGACAGGTGTATATAGTGAGTGACTGTCACACAGAGAGAGAGAGAGAGAGACAGGTGTATATAGTGAATGACTGTCACAGAGAGAGAGACAGGTGTATAGAGTGAGTGACTGTCACACAGAGAGAGAGACAGGTGTATATAGTGAGTGACTGTCACAGAGAGAGACAGGTGTATATAGTGAATGACTGTCACAGAGAGAGAGACAGGTGTATATAGTGAGTGACTATCACAGAGAGAGAGAGAGACAGGTGTATATAGTAAGTGACTGTCACAGAGAGAGAGACAGGTGTATATAGTGAGTGACTGTCACACAGAGAGAGAGAGACAGGTGTATAGAGTGAGTGACTGTCACAGAGAGAGAGAGAGATGTATATAGTGAGTGACTGTCACACAGAGAGAGAGAGACAGGTGTATATAGTGAGTGACTGTCACACAGAGAGAGAGAGAGAGACACAGGTGTATATAGTGAATGACTGTCACAGAGAGAGAGAGAGAGAGACAGGTGTATATAGTGAGTTACTGTCACACAGAGAGAGAGACAGGTGTATATAGTGAGTGACTGTCACAGTGAGAGAGAGATGTATATAGTGAGTGACTGTCACACAGAGAGAGAGAGACAGGTGTATATAGTGAGTGACTGTCACACAGAGAGAGAGACAGGTGTATATAGTGAGTGACTGTCACACAGAGAGAGAGACAGGTGTATAGAGTGAGTGACTGTCACACAGAGAGAGAGACAGGTGTATATAGTGAGTGACTGTCACAGTGAGAGAGAGATGTATATAGTGAGTGACTGTCACAGAGAGAGACAGGTGTATATAGTGAGTGACTGTCACAGAGAGAGAGACAGGTGTATATAGTGAGTGACTGTCACACAGGGAGAGAGAGAGACAGGTGTATATAGTGAATGACTGTCACAGAGAGAGAGACAGGTGTATATAGTGAGTGACTGTCACACAGAGAGAGAGACAGGTGTATAGAGTGAGTGACTGTCACACAGAGAGAGAGACAGGTGTATATAGTGAGTGACTGTCACACAGAGAGAGAGACAGGTGTATATAGTGAGTGACTGTCACACAGAGAGAGAGAGAGACAGGTGTATATAGTGAGTGACTGTCACACAGAGAGAGAGATAGTGCTACCAACCTCTATTTCTTCAGGGAAGTTAGAGCAGGCAGTAACCCTTCCAACACTTCCCCTTGTCTCTGTCTTTATGAATTAGGTACCTACCTAGTGCTACCAACCTCTATTTCTGCAGGGGAATTAGAGCAGAGCAGGCAGTAACCCATCCAACACTTTCCCATTGTTAGCACTAGGGTGACAAGCAGACAGGGTGTCAGACAAGTAGTATTTTCCTTGGGTGCCAATGAATATTCCAACAAGTGAGAGTCCAGTGTTATTTAGGCAAGAGCAGTGTCTATTAGAGGGATGAGCCGTGTAATAATACAGTATATATTTATATAGGTGTTTCTTTGTGTAGGAGTAGTAGAAGAAGTGCACAGAGCAGGGATATCACAGACACACAAGGACTTGCTGTGGGAAAGTGAATGGGGTAATTGTTATAGTGGAAGAATATCTGCAGAGAAGTCAGAGGAAGCAAGAGAAATGGGGGACTGAGAGGTTTCAGGTGTTTAATATGTTTAAGTAAAATGTGTTGCTAATATGGCGCTGCTTCAATTCTATGTGAAGAATGAATAGAATAAAGGAATGTGTCTCCTGTGTCTCCTGTGCTTGTTGTGCTGTGTGAATTGTGTGTTTGACCAAGAAAAGCTGCAGAAGGTCAGTGTAGCCTTTAGTTTGTCCCTAGGACTGAGATTGGCTCCAGGAGTTGTTAATCCCTTCTCTATTGGTAGCCACACACTCCATTCCCAGCTCCAGGCCACAGATTGGAGCTCACAAGTGGAAAAGGAAAGTGAACTGGAGTGTCAGCAGGTGAGAGAGAGTGTGAGGAACAGAGGAGCTGGGGGGCTGCAGCTGCAGAAGGTGGGTGGAGCTGGTGAGTGTGGCTACCAGAGTAGGGTTGTACTTCACCCCTTTAAGGGAAGATTAGTTGCCCAGTGACAAATATTCACTACCTGGGGCAACTAATCTGCCCAAAATGCCTTCCCATCTGCAAGAATCTAGGGCGGGATGGCATGTGAGTTGTCCGAAGTTTCCTCGTGAGGCAACTGAAGCGATTCACATGCCGTCCCGCCTGTGATTCGTATTCTTGCCGATGGAAAGACATTTCAGGCAGATTAGTCGCCCAAAGTAGTGAAGATTTGTTGCTGGGCAACTAATCTTCCCATCTCTTACACACTGACTGGCGTTTTTTCCTGCAGTCCCCCCCCCCCTGCGTTGTGCTTTCTTCTGTTCAGCCGCAGGGGAGCGCAGGAGTAGACGCACTCAATTATTGTCAAGGGGGCTGTACTCAGATGCATTTATGTGCCGAATGCAGGTGAAATGGAACATGCTGCGTCCTACCTGCGTTTTGGAGCTCACATGGGTCTATATGAGTTCAGCCCCCTTGACAATAACTGAGTGCGTTTACTTCTGCGCAAGAAAAACCACCAGTGTGTAAAAGCTCTAAAACTGAACACGTAATGAATCCACAGCCGGCATGGTTAATTAGCAATTCATATAGATGCATGGCTGCACATAAATCAGTTGAGTCTGCAGCATGTAAATGAATTGCTAATTAGCCATACAGCCTGTGGATTCCCCGGTTGTAAAGGGGTGAGGTGCAACTCTACATACAATACAATGCACAGCAAGAAGTACAGGGAAGTGGGACAGATTTTGATTGACAGGACAAGTACATTGACAGAAGTCCCTTTCCCCAGACTCTGGAATAGAATTGTTTCATAGCAACTGACTCCGACACAAATCTGCAGGAATGAGGCAGGGAATGAATGTTGTGCAACTGTAAAATGCTTGTTCATCTTTGTGTTAACTTTTAGTATGAGGTAGAGACTGATATTCTGAGATAATTTGCTGTTATTTGTGGGTTTTGACTTATTTCGCTTTTTATTCAGCGTCTCTTTAGTTTGCAGTTACAGGAATTTGCTTGTTAAGTTCCAAATTCTCCCTAGCAACCCTGCACTGATTGGACTGAGAGGCTGTAATGTGAACAGGAGAGGCCTGAATAGAAAGAAGAGGGATACAAATGAACAAAAAATAAATCTGTAGCATTATGGACCTTTTTTTTTTTTTTTGTACATGTGGTGACCCCCCCCCCCCATTTTAGAGCTGGAAAGCATTAGAAAAAGAAGACAAATAATTAAAAAACCATGGGAAAAATAAATAATGACCAACTGAAATGTTGCTTAGAATCAGCCATTCTATCACATACTAAAAGTTAACTTAAAGGTGAAGCACCCCTTTAAGATTATATATAAAAAGTTCCATGAGATGAAGCTTTTATTACATTTTATTCTCACGCTGGTTCCCTTTACAACAAATACAGCGTTGAGTCTGCGTTACCTCTTGTCCCTCTCCCCCAATAACTGGACACCAGGCAGCGGCTAGAGAAGGACAGCGTTATTTATTAAACATAAAACTCAACACAAATGAACATATTATAAAAGAAGCACAAGTTTTATTGTATCAGTTTGTACTACAAGCAGTAAAAGAAGATAAAAGAATGGCACATATCCTCCAGGAAGGAGAACCCTAACCCCTGCCTCCTATCCAAGTCCCCATCAAAGTCTGTCCAACTCCCCCAGGAGCCCAGGCCAAATGAATGAGGTGCAAGTGAGGGGGAGACACTGCTCCTGTGTCGCACTTGTGCCAAATACACACTTATTGCCGTCTATAATCTCAAAGAGTCACAAGAAGTGGTAAAGTGCAAAGGATGTGGCAGTTACAAGTGGTCTTTGCTCATCCACCTGCATAAGGGCAGCGCATCATAGAGAAATAGTCAATTGAGTATATGATATGAGCCATTAATCATCCTATTTACCTGTTTTATTACCACCTCAGTGACAGTTTCTCTGCTAATGGCTCTTGATTGGCTCAGATTCACCTCTTATTTTCTTGTATAACAAATGGGAAACTTCAGTGATCAGCTTGGAGACTCGGTGGTGGGGGTGTTTGACTCTTCCTCCGTTTGCTATGGAGTATTAATAAGGCAGCAGAGATCAGAGACCAGACCTGGTAGCCTAGTGGTAAGTGTGTTAGACTTGGCTCAATGGGGATGTGAGTTCAAATCCAGCCTTAGCTGCTTCTAAAAAGTGTTTTGCCTTCTCTCTAAGTGCTGAATACAAATGTCCATGATATAATTACCAAAGACAAGACTTATTATGTGCAGTGAGGTGGCTCGATGGGTAGTACTCCTGCATAGCAGACCTCGAGGGCCTGAGTTCAAATCCTGTCTGTGACTGTGTGTAGCGATGGGGGTGTGGTCCGTCCCACACCCAAGAGAAGCACAGGCAGATGGGGGAAGGTGGCGATTTGGGCCGTGTGGCTGCACAGCAGCACTCATAAACAAGTTCAAATCTCATATGTAGATTGTAAAGTGGGCAATAATAACATGGTTGGAACACATGGCCTTGCAGCTCTGGGGCCCCAGCTCTGGCTGGTCAAAGGGCGGCTCCTGATGACGGTTGGGTTCCAAGACCCAAGGGCGATTCGTAATGAAGGTCGGAGACTAAGCTCTGACTGGGGCCCTATCTGCAAGGCGTTTGTGTGTTCCTCTCCATGTAATTAACCACTTCAACTGAGCCCCACTGGGGCAACCCCCGCCCCAGTGGTGCTCTCCCTCTCCTGGTTAAGGCCAAGGAGGGAGAGTACCAGGCCAAGGTGAGAGAGAGCCAGGCCAAAGGGGGAGTTGAGCCAGGGGGTTATCCAGAAGGAATGGCTGAAAAAAGTGGGACTTGGTAATGTTTACATTACTTATCCTATATAGGTTAAAGGGGCTGCCACCAACAAGATGCATAACCCCCTCTTTTTCTGGAATGGAACTTGAACACAGCCTTAGGGAAGAGTGTCTTGGAACCTAGTCATCCTTTTGAGTTGAGACTCAGGACCCAACCTTCAGGAGAAGTTGACACCCAGCTATCATGGGGAATCAGACTCAGCCTTCAGGAGAAGTCATCTTTTTGAGTTGACACCCAGCAATCATGGGGAATCAGACTCAGGACCCAACCTTCAGGAGAAGTCATCCTTTTGAGTTGAAACCCAGCTATCATGGGGAATCAGACTCAGGACCCAACCTTCAGGAGAAGTCATCCTTTTGAGTTGAAACCCAGCTATCATGGGGAATCAGACTCAGGACCCAACCTTCAGGAGAAGTCATCCTTTTGAGTTGAAACCCAGCTATCATGGGGAATCAGACTCAGGACCCAACCTTCAGGAGAAGTCATCCTTTTGAGTTGAAACCCAGCTATCATGGGGAATCAGACTCAGGACCCAACCTTCAGGAGAAGTCATCCTTTTGAGTTGAAACCCAGCTATCATGGGGAATCAGACTCAGGACCCAACCTTCAGGAGAAGTCATCCTTTTGAGTTGAAACCCAGCTATCATGGGGAATCAGACTCAGGACCCAGCCTTCAGGAGGAGTTGCCCTTCCAAGTTGAAACCCTGCTATCATGGGGAATCAAACTCAGAACCTTTGCTTTACAAGGGCAACCAACAACCACCAAGCTATTGCATCCCTTGATACAAACCTTTGATTTTTCGTAAATACATAGCGTATATAAGTTCAGACAACACTTTAAAGGGATCATTTACCCAAGTGCTACAAGAGGAATCAAACTCAGAACTCCCATGCACAAGGGAAACCAACAACCTCTGAGCTATTGCATCCCTTGGTACAAACCACTGTTTTTTCGTAAGTATATAGCACATACAAGTAAAGCCAACACTTTAAAGAGATCCCTTGAGTCAGTGCTACAAGAGGAATTGAACTCCAAACTCTTGCAGGAAAGGTAAATCAGCAACCACTGAGCCACCAGATCCCTTGCTACAAACTATTGTTGTCAGTAAATACATAGCTCATACAAGTTCCAGCAGCACATTAAAGGGATTGCTTTCTCTATATATATATATATTTAGGTAAACAGGATGTTTAACGGCTAATATATGTTTATACTCAACTGACTTTATTTCTCTATAATTGAACAAGACAGAGGGAGAAGTTTCTATATTAAGATTCACTTTGGATGGAGAAAAGATGGAGCTGCCCTTATGGTAGGTGTAGGTGAGATACCCAAAAACCACTTGTAACTGCCATATTCTCTGCACTTTACCACTTCTTGTGATTCTTTGAGATTAAAGACGGCAATAAGTGTGTATTTGGCACAAGTGCGACACAGGAGCAGTGTCTCCCCCTCACTTGCACCTCATTCATTTGGCCTGGGCTCCTGGGGGAGTTGGACAGACTTTGATGGGGACTTGGATAGGAGGCAGGGGTTAGGGTTCTCCTTCCTGGAGGATATGTGCCATTCTTTTATCTTCTTTTACTGCTTGTAGTACAAACTGATACAATAAAACTTGTGCTTCTTTTATAATATGTTCATTTGTGTTGTTTTATGTTTCATAAATCACTTTGTCCTTCTCTAGCCACTGCCTGGTGTCCAGTTATTGGGGGAGAGGGACAAGAGGGAACGCAGACTCAACGTTGTATTTGTTGTAAAAGGAACCAACGTGAGAATACAAATGTAATAAAAGCTTCTTCTCATGGAACTAATCCAGATATAATCTTAACATTTTGCAACATTCATCTCCTGCCTCATTCCTGCCACTTTGACTCTATTGTTTATGCTCCCTTTAATTGTAAGGAGGGAACGCTTTATCCAAAAAACAGAGTTTCCAGACCCGCTTCATAGCTGGACTGTTGGTTCAGCTCAATCTAGTCAGTGGCTGACTCAGGACATGATTGATAAAGCTTTAATAAAAATGAACAATAAACAAGGTGCCAGGGCCAGATGGCATACACCCCTGGGTTCTATAAGAGAACTTAGTTTAGTTTTAGACCAGCCCTTATTTTCTTGGTTTTCATCTGGTATGGTACTTATGAATTGGAGAAAAGCTGATGGCATTCCAGTATTTAAAAAGGGATTACGATCTCAGCTTGGCAATTATAGGCCAGTAAGTTTGACATCTGAGGTGAGCAAATTATTTGAAGGTTTGTTAAGGGATCACAATCAAAATGTCCTAGTAAATGGCATTATGAGCAGCAATCAGCATGGCTTTATGAAGGATAGGTCATGTCAGACAAATTCAACAGTGGTGGGGTAGTAGATGTGGTCTATTATCTGTTGGGCTTGTAAGTAATGTATCAGTGTTTGCAGATGACAAAACTATCCAGCCCAATTATTTCCATCCAGGATGCGGCTTCCTTGCAACAGGATCTTGACAAACTGGCAATCTGGGCAGCTAAGTGGCAAATGAGAGTCCATGTTGATAAATGTAAAGTTATGCACGTGGGATGTAAGAATATCCACTTATACCCTTAATGGGACTGCACTAGGCAAATCCATTATGGAAAAGGACCTTGGAGTTGATAAACTTGGCTGTAGCAAGCAATGCCAGTCAGCAGCATCAATGGCAAATAAGGTATGGAGCTGTATAAAAGGGGCATAGAGCCACAGAAGGAGGGAGTTATTCTTCCACTGTATAGAGCACTGGTAAGGCCCCATCTAGAATATGCCGTACAGTTTTGGTCTCCATCACTCTAACAGGACATTATTGTAATAGAGAGGGTCCAGAGAAGGGCAACTAAGATGGTAAAAGATATGTAAAGTCTAAGCAAGTGAGGGAATACAGGGTGATGGGAGATAGCTCAGAGTACAAGTTGATCGAGGGACTGGTCCCATTGCATCTTGGAGTCAGAAAGGAATTTTTTAGCCTAAAGTAGCTATTGTAAAATCAGCAAATGGCACAGTAATAAGGGTACACAAAGTATTAACAAGCTGAGGGTGCAGGAACAGCGCCTGTAGGATGAGATCTCCCTAAAAGGCCCATAGACGCAAAGATTTTTCATTGGCGAATTACTGATTTCAGTGCAATCTGTCAAAGTATGAGGTTAGTGGGAATCAAACAATCGTGCATCTTATGATTTTTCGTCTGACCTCAGAAAATTGATCGGCGAGGTTAAAAAATCTTTATCGGTCCCAGTGCAATCTATCTATGTTTCCAGGGCCAAGCAGGCAGCTACCCTCAGTTTTCCTGGCAATATCGCTTGAAATGGTCGTGGTCTTAATGAAAAGATCTTTTAAAAATCTTTACATCTATGGCCAGCTTTACACCAAATGCCTACAGGGCAAGAAGGGGCAGATTGTATAGTTAAATATGCATTTTTTAAAAGGGCAGTATATAAAGTACTGAGAGCTACATTATGCCACATCCAGTAGTTCTGCATTTCACAATCAATGTGTGATACTAAATGGGCAGTTGTATAAATCATTAAGTGCTATTTTTGCCCATACAGATAACACAACATGGAAACAGACATGGGTCTAGAGGAGCTTAGGAAGGACATGACCAGTACCATTGCTACACCCAAAACAAAAAAGACAGCCGATACAAGATCTAACGGCCAATTTAAAAGAAACAGGATTTGTAAACATACTTTGCACAAAGGGGAACAAGGGGTCTGTCTATACTGAGCAGAACCACCAAACTATGCACCAACTCTATTATCACATCCAATTCCATTACAGCAGGCAGAGGGTAGTCAACAAAACAATGACACACATGACCCCTCTACCTCAGCAAAACCCCTCAACTAGAGGAATTATTTGATTGGATTTAATCTACCATCCAAACATCCATCAGTCAACCCCCTGCTAATTATAAGAAACAGACGGCACAACTTCTTTAGATACAAATTCTGATGGATTCTGATTCAAATTCTGATGGACAAAAAGATGGAGGTCTTCCTTAGAATGGGGTACACCCATGCCATAGCAATCCTGAGACCGGTGGTGGCATCGGCAGGCCTAGTATGTACAGCTAGATTTTGGTGCCAGGAGCTACTAAAAAAACCCTACATCACCAGAGGAGTAACAGGAGGAGCTTCAACACCTTAGCTCTGCATTAGCTTTTCTGTCAGATGTAGCCAGATGTAGACACGGTAAGGCTAGCAGCCAAGGCCAGAATTGTCACAATAGCAGCCAGACGGGCTCTATGGCTACGTCATTGGTCAGGAGACACAGCATCCAAGACCAATTTGCTTAACCTCAGATTTCTGTCAGTGCAAACGTGTAGGTTAAGGTGTATCTCATCTCTGGAGGCAGGACAGAAGAATAAGTCTCTCAACCTCTCCCCTAGGATATATAATCTGGCACCACTTCCCCATGCCAGTCCTTTGTCCTGCCTCGATGGGAAAGAAAGGCATACTAGAACAAACACATATGTTTTCATACAAAAGACTGTGGTCAACTCAAAACAGGAACTGCCGCTCCTTTCGTCCCCCTCCTTCCGGAGTACTAACTCAGACCAAGGAACACGGAAGGCCAGACCACAATGGCAGCACCCAGCTAGACAATCTTAGAAGCCTGCCTCCCAAAAGCCTGTATCGTCATGACTGCGCCCTACTGCAGGCTGGTTAAGCCTCTTCCACTCCTGCTGGGAGGCACATGTCACAGACCCATAGGTCCTGCAAATTATACAGTTTGGATACAAAATTCACCAATTTACCACCTGCGGCGCTCCTGGAGATGAGGTTACTGGGAATCACTGTTTTTTTCCCCGCTCTACAGCTTTTAGTGTTGGAGTACTCCTGCTCCAAGTATATAGAAATCTGTAGTAAAAGAATAAAAAGCGCAAAGAGACAAAATATCTTTTCTAAGTGCAATATTTAGTTGTAGTTCAACATGTCCCTGCTATAAACTCACAGGATAAAAAATTTCAATATCGCATATAAATTTCTTCTTGTCCGTACGTGTCCTTCTCAGTCCCACTCTGTGTGTGTCAAGTGCTCGGAATCAGTCCTGTGCCGGCAAATAATCTTTCTATGGTCAGGATCTCGAGCTCTCTTTTGCGGAGGGACTTCAGACAGATAAACAGACCCCCCTGCTCTTGTACAACGCATTTCATGGAATTGCAGTCCTTGAGAAAGCGGATCGAATTCCGTGAAACGCGTTGGACAAGAGCGAGGAGTCAGTTTGTCTGAAGGCCCTCCGCAAATGAGTGTTAAACAAGAGAGCTCGAGATCCTGACCCTAGAAAGATTTGCCGGCACAGGACTGATTCCGAGCACTGGACACACACAGAGTGGGACTGAGAAGGACACATACGGACAGATAAGAAATTTATATGCGATATTGACATTTTTTTATCCTGTAACTTTTTATGCAGGGATATGTTGAACTACAACTAAATACTGCACTTAGAAAAGATCCTGTGTCTCTTTGCGCTTTTTATTCTTTTACTATGGATACAAAATTCCCTTCTCAGCCCCCCTCCAAAATAATTTGTTGCATCGGTTATTAACATACTACCACATCTAGATGACCTACTCCTGAGATCTCAATCAGCATCACAGGCCACAGCGGACACAAAAGCCTGCATACAAGCTCTCGAGCAACACGGCTGGTTAATAAATCGGTGCAAGAGTTCCCTAATTCCAGCACAGAGAATTAAATTCCTAGGTCTGATGTTCAACTCCAAACAGTCCAACTGACGGATGACAAAATCCAAACATTGATTGTCAACGCCCAGTGCTCCCTCTACATATGTACATATGCTGTTCATAGACTTCAGCTCAGCATTCAATACAATCATTCCTCAGCAGTTGAGCGTTAAGCTGAGCCTGAACATCTCTATCTGCAACTGGATTCTGGACTTCCTGACCAAGAGACCTCAAGTAGTCCGAATGGGAAAAAACACCTCCAGTACCATCACACTGAGCACGGGAGCTCCCCAAGGTTGTGTGCTTAGTCCACTGCTGTTCACACTGCTGACTCATGACCATGTGGCAAGTCATGGATCCAATCACATCATCAAGTTTGCTGATGATACAACCGTAGTAGGTCTCATCAGCAAGAACAACGATATAGACAAGAGGTGAAATGGCTAACGGACTGGCGCAAATTCAATAATCTGTCTATGAATCCAAACGAAACAAAGGAAATAGTTGTTGACTTCAGGAGAACACGTGGGGATCATTCTCCACTGTACATTAATGGATCTCCCGTGGAAATGGTCAAGAGCATCAAATTCCTTGGGGTACATCTGGCAGAGAACCTCTCCTGGTCCCTTAACACCAGCTCTATAGTGAAGAAAGCACAGCAGCGTCTCTACTTTCTGCGAAAGCTGAAAAAAGCCCACCTTCCACCACCCATTCTCACTATCTTCTACAGAGGGTCTATTGAAAGCATTTTATGCAGCTGCATCACTACCTGGTATGGAAACTGCTCTGTATCAGATCGCAAGTTCCTGCAGCGGGTGGTGAGGACAGCGGAAAAGATCATTGGGGTGTCGCTTCCTGCCATTATGGATATTTACCACACCCGCTGTCTCCAGAAGGCTACCAGCATTGTCAGGGATAGCACCCACCCTGCACATGATCTCTTTACCCTCTTGCCTCCTGTAAAAGATACCGCAGTATTCAAGCGCTGACTTCCAGAATGCGAAACAGTCTATTTCCACAAGCCATCAGGTATCTCAACTCCCAAGGACTGAACTGAATATATTCATTAGGAACTAACATGTCCACTTTGCCCAGCATGACCGTGTACTAGAGTTGTTGTATAGCACCGGGGGGTTCTGGAGGAACGTCATTTTGTTTCTACTATGTACTTTATTAACTGTATATGGCTGAAATGACAAAATCCACTTGACTTGAAAAGCAGGGTATCAGCGGTAGATTGTCTCCAGCTACTAGATTACATGGTAGCATCATTAGAAACAATACTATATGCACGGTTCCACATGCAACCCCTGCATTGCAACTTCCTCCAACATTGGAACAAAAATCACCAGGATCTTCAATAAATCATTCCTATATCCTTGGCAACCAGGGACAGCTTGCTCTGGTGGACAGTTTGTGCCCACTTGTCCTCAGGCAGGAGCTGGGCGAGACCAGATTGGGAAGTAATTACAACCGACGCCAGCAAGTTCGGATGGGGTGCGGTATACCTTACTCTAAAACTACATGGGCGTTGAAAACATCAGGAATCTCAACTTCCTATAAACTGGAACTATGGGCGATAGTCCTAGCACTACAAGGCTGGTCCAACATACTCCGAAACCATCCAATCCAGGTCCAATCGGACAATGCCACGGCGGTAGCAAATGTCAACAAACAGAGAGGTATACTCAGCACTGTAGCCATGCAAGGTTGCAAAAGTGATGACATGGGCAGAAAAAAACGTTCCAGCCATTTCGGCAGTATTCATCCCAGGAGTCCTGAACTGGGACGCGGACTTCCTCAGCAAACAAACAATAGACCAGGGGGAATGGAGCCTACATGATGAGGTATTCACACAAATAGTAGAAACATGGGGAATACCAGACACAATTTCAAACTTCCCTGCTACTGCTCCAGGACCAGAGATCTGGGAGCAGCGTTCACAAACACACATGGGTAATCCCATGGACCTTCAACATGGTGTATGCATTCCCTCCACTAGCAATTCTCCCCAGAGTAATTGCCAAGATAAAGAAGGAACAAGTCACAACAATCCTCATCGCAACGCTAAAGCACATGCGGCGCTTAGTTTTCCGAAGTCGCCTGAAGTTTCTCGTGAGGCAACTTCGGAAGACGCAGCGCCGCGTGTGCTTTAGCGCAGACGAGTTTTCATTATAGCGGATGGGAAGATACGCAAAGGCAGTTTGGGGAGATTGTCGTCTCCAGAAGAGGCGATTAGTCGACAGACGACAAAATCTCCCTGAATCTCCTCGTGTGAACTAACCCTAACGGTACAGAATCCTATTTCACAACCTACCACCTCACACATTCAGATACTCGTCCACTCCAAAAAACCTAACCAAGACGAGCTCTCCTAGCTATTATCGACGACTTGCACAACAACAACGTCATGACACCAGTTCCCGCTCAGGAACACTACAAGGGATTCTACTATCAAAGGAAGGTACCTTCAGACCAGTGCTTAATTTGAAGCCCCTAAACCCATTTGTGTCCGAGCAATTTGATTCCATGCGGAATTTTGTTTGGTGTTAATGTCCATGACAAAACAATGTTACATGCCAAAGGTGGACCTTCAGAATGCGTACTTAAACGTGCCCATCTACAACGAATATTATCAATTCAGAACCCTTCCGTTCTGCCTCTGCACAGCGACCAGAGTCTTTACAAAGATACTCAGCACGATTATTGCCCATCTCAGATGTATAGGGATTGCAATCACTCCTTATCTAGATGACCTGCTAATCTGATCCCAGTCATACGAGCAGAACCAGAGAGATACGCAGATCTGCGTCACAACACTCATCCAACACTGGAAAAGCCAACTCACACCAACACATTGCATCCAATTCTTAGGAATGTGGTTCGACACCTCCCTCCAGAGAATATATCTTATAACAGAGAATATTTAGAGAATTACGCACACAGCACGAGTTTGCCACCACCAGCGCCAATTCTAAGTAAAGTGCCGCCTGAGGCGGCTCCTGCAATGCCGCCCCCCCTTGCCGGCTTACCTGTCGGGAGGGGAGGCAGGAACACTAATGCGGAGAGTGCAATTGTGCACTTTTGCATTAGTAAAGCCAAATTTGCGTTTAAAAAATGGAAATTCTGCTCTGAAAGGTACCAGGAGCGGCTTTTTGCCACCCCTGGAAACCTCTCCTGTGTGCCGCCTGAGGAGAGTTACTCAACTCGCCGCATTGGCAGCGCGCCCCTGCAGACCACAATATCAGCGGAGCTCTGTCTCCAACTGCTGGGCTACATGGTAGCAGCATTAGATGCCCTACCATTCTGCAGGTTCCATATGAGTCTTCATACCAGGAGTACTAAACTAGGAAGTGTATTATTTCAGCAAGCAACAGGTAGACCAGGGAGAGTGTGCACTTCCTAACAAAGTATTCGAAGAGCTTGCGACCAGATGGGGGAGGAGAGCCAGACATGTTGGCATCCAAACACAATTTGCTACTTACTGCGCCAAGTCACAGGACCCAGAGGCGGCATACGGTATGTAGACACCTTATTCAATATGTAGGCAGCTCCACCATGGCGACTACCTCTCAGACCAGACTTGCTGACACAAGGACCAATCAGACACGACAACTTGCAATGTCTACATTTGATGGCCTGGCTGTTGAATCCAAACTGTGGCGCTCGAAAAGGGCCATTGCCATTCTTATGTGAGAAAACCATCCACAAAAAAAGAGTACCTTGGTGGCACGCGCCAATTCAAACAGTGGTTGAGTTCCTCATGCAAGGGTTTCACTTGGGACTCAGCCCCTTTGAAAGGACAAATTTTCAGCACTTTCTTTACTACTCCAACATCAGTGGGCGAAAGAATCAGATCGGATATAATTCTTGCAAGGGGTAAGAAACGTCAGACCACCATGCAGGGATCCAACACCCCCTAGGAAAGTGCTACAAGCTACAGTGAGGCATTAACGCAGATATATTCTGACTCAGCCCTAAAGGGGGGACAGCTTTAGGACGTCCCCATAGTGGTCCGCACTGACCGGAAGGGCCGTTCTAGAGAAAGGAAGATTTTTAACTTACCAGAAAATCCTTTTCTAGACGCCAAAACTGTTAGCAGTTAGCCCCACCTTTTAGAGTTCAGTTGATTATAGTTTGTTATGAAATGTGAATATCTTACTGCTCCTTGTCTACTCTCCTACTCTATTCCTCCTTACCAAGCTGCTAAACGCAAACTGAGGGGAACAGGAGGAGCAAGGCCTTATATGAGGAGGGTGGAGCCGAGAATCTTTGTTTCTTCTGTTCTGCCTCCAGAGGTGGATACTTAACCCCATAATGGTCAGCATTGACAGTTGGTGCCGTCTAGAAAAGGATTTTCCGGTAAGTTAAAAATCCTCCTTTTCAACCAAACTTACCATGTTACTATAGACTAGCTCAAAGCTACAAGTCCTTCTGCAGAGACCTGAAGTGGGAGACCCCTCTCCTTGGATGTGAACGAGACAAATATTAATCACTGATTGCAGACAAGGATGGTCCCATTTTGGATGGAAGAATCTTATTCAACTGGCACACAGAGTCAAGCTGGCATTTAAACACATGCTCCATCAAAATAAACAAAAGGTCGTCTATATAGCAACCATACCATACAATGTGTATTCGATGGAGGTTAGAGCATCCAAGATGTGTGACTGTTCCCACCAACAGGTTTTTAAATAAAAGTGAGATTGACAACTTTAAGCTCTTTTCTCTTATTTTAAACTCCAACACAATTTTCCATACATTTTTTTGTTTTCATAGTTTTCTCTTTCCCCCTCCCCTTTTTACCTTTTAACATACCAATAAAAGGTGTTTTTAAAACATTAGGAATTAGGATACATACACATTTCTTAAACATTGTATCATACTGGGCAAGTTTAGCCCACTAGAGGTCACTGTGAGATCAACTATTTAAGGAAATGATGAAAGCTACTCTGTATGCCTACGATTAAGGGAATGCTTTCCCGAAACGCGTAAGGAGATATTGTTACCCATGCTAATAAACCTCTTTATATTTATCCGGACTGCCGCCTGAACTACTTCTTTGGATCAAGCTGGCATTTAGACACATGCTCCATCCACTGCCAGCTCAATGGTTCCGTTGTAGGGGACTCCTCTCTTTGAGAAATCCCAGTTGGAGCACGCTAAACACGTGTCCAAGTCCTTCTAGCAGAATGTTCTGTGGGGAGAAGAGACAAAATTAGAGCATATTAGTAAGTTATAATCCCCCTTATTAAGAGAGCTCCGGACAGCAAGATACTTCATTATCTAATGTTTGTAGTTAAATAAAAGCAAAATGACGTATTTAACGATATCTACCTTCCATGGCTATCGAGCGGCATAGAGTGGAGAATTCTGGAACATCTGGAAAGGTTTCAGAGTTAAAGAAAGTCAGGGACATGTCCAAGATGGTGCTCTGAGCAGAAGTGAATTGAGAACTCTCTCCCACCATCAGCAATCCTGCACAAAATCCTGGGCCCGACAAACTGAACCCATATGTGCCCAAAAGCTGGTAGTATGGGTGGACATAAAAATAAACCAGATCCCTGCAGATACCCACATGCCAAAGCATGGCCAGTCCTCCCACTTCATGATCTTACACACCACAACCAGGCACCGGGCAGAAATGAAGACTCGTAACCTGCCTCTCCACCTCATCCACAAACACAGCAGACTGAGGAGCAACAACCATCTCTCCTTGAGGTGCTCGGCACAACCCGGGCATCGCTAACCACACAAATGAAACTCTGCGCATTGACCTGTCACTACTCAGGCAAGACCCGCAGACCATACGGGAACGGCTCCCTGGAGAGGCGAGTATCAGAGGTGGAGGACACAACCCCTGCAATGCACAGTAGGACAACTTCCATAACAAATCACCCAAGTCCTCTCCAAAGCGACGACCTGGAAAACTGCCTGCTCAGGTCTAGTGGGCCTACCCTTAAAAAAAAAAAAAAAAACAGAATGCCACAACCCAGAAAAATGGCTAGAGGAATGGCTCACATCCACACTTGGAGCAGAGACCTTCTCATCCTTCTTTGCTGTAGAAACAGCGCACCGGGGGCCCACAAGTCCACTACCTCCAGGAGCACCGCCTACACCCTTCTTAGCAAAGCTCTTTAACTACCGGGATGCAGTGCTAGCAGCAGCATGCACCAGAGCCCCACTACTGGTCAATGGAATACAGCTCTCCATATACCCGGACTATTCACCAACACTTCAGAAACTACGGGCTTCATTCACAACCTTAGACGTAGTAAGAATCTACTTATACAGAGCCACTACAAAAATCCTACAAAAACAACTTGGCTATCACATAATACCAAGGGGTGCTACAGATGTGGGGACTGTTTAGCCTGTCCATTTGTACTTAAGAGAACTACTTTTAAAGGCAGCTAGATATGAAAGAGTACACCATCAAACACTTCGTAAACTGTAAAACCACTGGTGTAATATACAACATGGAATGCACATGTGGCAAAAGATATGTAGGAAAATAGGAGATGAATATTGGAGCATGTGGGAGCTGTACGGAATAAAAGAAACATCAGTCGCCAATCACATTAACGGACCTCAAAATGGTGACAGCGGAGTTATAAATTCACAGCCGTAGAACACATTAAATCCTCCACAAGGATCGGGGATATTGACAAAAAGCGTCTTCAACGAGAAGCAGAATGGATTTATTGGTCAAATTGTAAAGCACCTATGGGCCTTAAAGAAGGCCTTACTTTTAGCCCCTTCCTCGAACATATTATTCTACTTCATTTTATTTAATTTCATCTATTAGAAATTTCCTGATTAAGATTTATGCACTGGTTTAAAATCAGGGGTACATATGATCAGATAAGGACCATGACCTTATGTCAATGAGTGGCTCTGTTGGCCAGCAATAAGAACGTTAAGAAACTATATTGTAATTATTTAAAAACTACACTTCATAAGAGTTACATATTTTAAAAATGTTAAAATTCATACTAATTGTAGCAAATAAAGTCAGATTAAGTTCATTCGTGATTGCCCATTTTGACCGACGCTGCCCTGAGCACAGAATGAATAAATACAGACACAATAGACAGTATGTTGATCATTCACTAATTGACTTAAATGCGAAAAATAGGCTTAGGCAGCGCATGCGTAGATTCGCATCTTAAATGGGTTACGCCAACTTTCACAAAAAATGTGTGAGGTTAAGCACAGGTGAGCGCATGCGCAGAGATGACCCGATGCGGTAAGGAGCCGTTGACACACTAGAAGAGATGCGTCACGAAACTGAAGTGACGAATGCGGAAGCAAAATTAGCATTGACAATTGGCATGGAACCGGATCCCTATTTAAACCTGCCAGAGACACGTGCCACTTACTTAAGCCCCTGAAGAAGCCGGTTACCCGGCAAAACGTGTTGGATGGCATAAGTGGATGGTGGGGGACCAGCTCCCACACGCTCCCTATGTAGCTAGGTAGAAATATCCGGGGGACGAACGGAAGGGAGGTGTGGGTTGGCTTGGAGGTTTTTCGTTACTAGCAACTGAATCGGGTTAATGTGGCCATACATGGGGCTGATAAAAACTGCTGACAGTTGGCAGCTTATTGACCCGTGTATGGGGCCCCCCGATGGAGATCTCGATCGGATGGGACTAAAAGTCCAGTCGGATTGCGGCCGCATCTATTCATTGATGCAGTCCCGCGATCCGACCGCCCGTTCCCGTTTGTTAGGATCCGATCGTTGGGCCCTAGGTGGGCATATCGGAGAGAGATCCGCTCATCGACAAACGAGCAGATCTCTCTGTGTACGGCCACCTTTACTTATACCCTGTGCTCGCCTTGCTTTTGGGAGCTAAACTGCACTTTGGGGGAGGTGGGTGCACCCTATACTGCCGTCAGTTTGCAGTCCCTTGTTATAGAAATAAGAGGGTGTATAAGTACTCGGAGAAATATATTGGGTGTAACAAACTAACACCCCACGGTTGCCACCTCGTAGGACTGTGACTGAGAGGCTATCAGTTCACAGACTCTCCACTGCTCCATCCTGTGTGGTTTTTTTTTTTTAACTTCTATGTATTTTTTGGACATTGTCCAGCACCACTGGGGTTAAACTTCAGCGGTAGGTATTTTATATATATGGCAGCGTGTGCTTTTTAATATAATAAAAGTTATAAAGTTTTTATAAAAGTTGAGTTTTATTTACGTAATGACCAAGCACCTGAACTAGTTAAATGGAGGACAGCAACAATAACTACAATGTATCCTACTTTGTAACTCCTCAATTGTCAAGTGGGCTTCATTCACAACTGTAAAGCGCACTATGCGGGAGGCCAACATCACCTACATTATGGCTTATCCTCTCTCTGTCGGAGAATCCAAGATGGAGACCGCACTGTATCCCTTAACAACCCGACTTATGCCGAGCAGTTGCTGGAAAGAATAAGTCATCTCATCAGACACCAGGAAGGCCCCAGACCACCAGCCCAGCAAAACAAACACCACGCGACCCATATAAACGGCAACCCCCTCCAACACATGTGACTAATGGCAACCAGCAACTTCAAGTCCAGCCCCTCCTCACCCCCATACTACTGGGACCCCACACGGCAGCCCCTGACTTCAAGCCCCTCTTTGAGACCCAACATTTGACCTGCCCCCTTTGCTCATAACAAGGTTACAGTCGTATGTAACTATTAGCTTTTACCCAAATCTCACTTTAACTAACCTTCAAGCTGGGATTTTAGGAGAATATAATGAATAATGGTTGAATTTTACCTTTCTGTTTCATAAATGGAATAGACGTCTCATGGCTGGAACATTACCATCAATGACCCCCCCCTGCTGTGAGACAGTGGAATATACCATCCCATTCTTCAACCAATCATCTTCTTCTTTTATGCTGCCTGGGATTCTTATCTCCCAACAACATCCATGGATTGTGGGATTTGTAGTTCAACAGTAGCTGGAGCATCTCATGCTGGAAATCTGTCTGCAGTGATTCTCAGTCTAAAAAGAAAGTAACAGAGATCAGGTGGGAGTTAAGGCCTAGATCCCTTCCATTCTCCAATATGGCGGAACAGGAGAGAGTTGTTACAAAGCAGCAAATCTGCTAAATGGACTGAAATGAACTTCTGCAGAACTCCAGTTGCACCCGCACTTAATAACATCTGATTTTCACATTCACTTTTTATTGTCCCTTTGTCTAATGGAAATAGTAAGAGGGAAATGTATTCTGATTTCTCCCCTTGTCTTATGTGTTACGTCTCTTACCTGCAGGGAAAAGGGGGAATGGCCTGACATTATATGGGACATAGTCAGTGAATGTAAAGCAGATATTCCATTTGCACTTTTGTCAAGGCAACAATTACACCCCTGATATCACTGGCATCTCCCTGTTCTCTCATAGTCTGTAATACTCGTCTGTACTAAGCACAATGTAACAGCAACAGCCCCTAAATATCATACAGACACCAGCACCAAGACATCCCAGCATAGGTATTCCCTGTACTAAGCACAATTCAGCAGGAACAACCCCCCATTATGGCCCTATCACAAGAGTCTTAATACACTGTCTTAATACACTTAATAGTCTTAATACACTTAATACACTGTTCTCGCTGTTCTCGCTCTATACAACTTCACTAGGAAAACTCATTCAGTCATTTGGACTTCAGTATCACCTTTATGCTGATGACACCCAACTCTACTTGTCTACTCCTGATCTTTCTAACTCTGTCCTTTCCCAAGTCACAGACTGTCTCTCTGCTGTCTCCTCCTGGATGTCACAGCGCCACCTGAAAGTGAACCTTTCTAAAACAGAACTCATCATATTTCCTCCAAGATCTTCCCCTGTCCCTCAGATATCACTCACCGTAAACAACACCACCTTTCATTCCACCACACAGGCACGCTGCCTAGGAGTCATCTTAGACTCTCATCTATCTTTTTCACCACACATTCAAACACTTGCAAAATCTTGCCGTATTCAACTGCGCAACATTGCTCGAATACGACCCTATCTCAGTTCAGAATCAACTAAAACACTGATTCAGTCTCTCATCATCTCCCGCCTTGATTACTGCAACTTACTCCTCACAGGTATTCCAACAAGTCACCTTTCACAACTCCAATCTATTCTAAACGTGGCCGCTAGACTCATTCATCTAGCTCGCCGCTCAACATCAGCTGCTCCCATATGCATGTCCCTTCACTGGCTCCCAATCTCATCTAGAATCAAATTCAAATTACTTACACTCACATTCAAGGCCCTTAATAAAGAAACCCCTCCCTATATTTCATCTCTAATCTCCAAATACACTCCTTCACGAAACCTACGCTCTGCTTCTGATCTTCGCCTCACTTCTCCTCTGGTCACTTCTGCCCATTCTCGTCTACAAGACTTCTCTCGGGCTTCTGCTTTTCTCTGGAACTCTCTGCCACAAGCTGTCAGACTTTCCCCTTCCTTCCAAACTTTCAAGCGCTCCTTAAAGACCCATCTGTTTAAAGAGGCCTATTCGATGTACCTTAATTAATCATTGCTGTATCAAAAATGATAAATTGTTTATACAATCCTAATGTCTCAATTGTACCCTAGCCTTTTAGTTTGTAAACCCTATTGTACTCTGTAATCCTTGAGAAGACAGTGGAGATGACACTTAACCTTTCGGCCTGCCAAGTGCACCTCTTTCATTTTAACAACCTCATTGATTATTTTGATATAAAAAGAGGAGCCACCATGTTTATTCTACACCTGGGTGTTCCTTATACAGGCACCCATCACTGATCTTAAAGGAGAACTAAACTCTCCTTTAGTCAAAAGTCCCCAATGGCCCCCCTCCCCCTGCACAGTGTTACCCCTGAATTGTGTCCCCTCTAGAAATAGTGACACACATGCAGAGTCAGCACAGCGGAGCTCACGGGCGACATCTTCGGTATTCTCAGTAATGTGAGCACCGTATTGGCGCATGCAGAGTTGGAGAAATCTGCCGGTTCGAGACAACTGCGCATGCGGCAAAAGTAAAGGAAATTGCCGGAAGCACCGGAAGATGGCGCCTGTGAGCTCCGCTGCACTGACTCTATATGTGTGCCACTATTTCTAAAGGGGACAGAATTCAGGGGTAACACTGTGCAGGGGGGATTTTTGGCTAAAGGGAGTTTAGTTCTCCTTTAAAGGGGTTGTTCACCTTAACATAACTTTTAGTATGATGTAGAGAGTGATATTCTGAGATAAAAACAAAGTGCAAATTATTTGTGGTTTTTGAGTTATTTCGTTTTTTTTATACAGCAGCTCTCTAGTTTGTAATTTCAGCAATCTGGTTGCAAGGATCCAAATTACCCTAGCAACCATGTATTGATTTGAATAAGAGAATAGATTATGAATAGGAGAAATTGTTATAAATACAGCAGAGTGTTACACAGGGCAGGATGATCAATGAATGAGCAGTTTGACTCACTGGCTCTGGAGAGAGCTGTGCCGGGTTATCAGGATCTCATTCTTTTTTCCTTTCCTCCCGTTGGTGCTGGAGTGGTCGCCTTCTGTGGTACTCCTTCATCTGTGGAGAAAATGGGACAGAGTTACACCATGCTTAGCTATGGATGAAGGGGAAGCAAACCAGAGTGTGAGCTCATATGCTTATCTCCCATAATTCCACAGTTTCTAAGAATATTTCCATTTGTATAAAAGTCAGTTTGAGGGTTATTGAGGTTTTCTTGCTTTTGTATCTCTTTCTACTTAAAGAGAATCTGTCATCACTTGAGAAGGAAACATATTGCAGAAGTGGCAAATGATTAGGTGCTGGGTTACATGAGTAACTAAGTGCTTCAGTGAGTGCTTCACAACAGACCCTGCAGCTTTCACTGTGAGCAGAAAAACCTCTGTATCTATGGTTCACTCAAAAGAGGGAGAAACGCACATTCCTGAATATAAAACATCATATAATTATACAATTATAATGCACCATTGTAGCTACAGCTTTGTCATAGGCAATTAACAGTCCATTGGATCAGGGCTACAGCTTCCAGCCCAAAAGCCAAGATGTGGATCAACAACATACAGGGTCGGACTGGGCCGGCAGCGATAGAAAAGATGTTATTTTAGATACTGGGGCATACAACTCCCAGCATCCTCCCTGCTAGTGCAACATACAGGAATATGTGGCACAACAGGATCAAACTTTTTGTTCTACATGTGACATTTGGTACTAGAGTTACACTTCCTACGCTGAATGCAGAACCCCCTGTACCCCCTCAGTGGTTGCCCCCATCCCTGTCTCACTGATCTGTGTATGTCTCTAGCCATTGCTAAACTACCCAGCAGTCCCTGTGATAACTAGTAGCTGAGCTGTAGTTCAGTGACAGACACAGATCTAAATGGGGACAGGGGGAGCCCAGTCAGGGGTCCCAGGAGATCTGATGGGGGCGCTGGTTCTAAAGCTGCTTATGTTTGGACTTTATTAGTGTTGTTTTAGACTGTGCAAGTTTGATCTGTACCTGAGCATGTGATTGGCTGTCAGTTACTGGGATATCATGCCTTATCTCCGTGACATCACTTCCAGCTCAGCTCTGATTGGCCGAAAGCTGCAAGGAAGGTGATGTAACGGCTCAGGTACAGATGACCGTTATTTCATTTCTGGATACAGAGGTAAGTGCAGCTGATCCATTTACGGGGAGCAGGGGGGGCATATTTAGATGATACAAAGGGCAATTTCGGGTGTTTTGTCACCCATCATTTATAGCAGCTTGGGTAGTGGGGCCATCGCTGCCAAAATTGTCCCATTGCCTAGCACTCTAATTGCTTGGGGAGCTGCTTGTCATGAAACTGTTCCAAATGACATGTGTGTGACAAGCAGGAAAGGGGGGAGTCATTTAAGGCAACTTGGCATGACTTTCCTGCAATAAATACACTATGATGGTATAAGATCCATTGTGCTCTCTGGCTATTACTTTATTTACATGTGACATGTCTGTAATTGTACACGGGGACTGCAGCCTGTTGAGAGGCACTGAACATATATTCAATTAATACTGACTTGTCTTTTTATTTGGATACAGACACCTACATATTACACTTATACAGGGAATCAGCTGAAAATGGGCTTCTGATGGCAGCCCTGCCCCCAATCTACTAACACATGTGGGTGTCAAAGTGCCTAAAATCTCCCCATCTGCCTCTCTAATGGGAGTGAGAGCAGAAAAACTTATAGTTCTAAGGCAATGGGTGTTTGGTGTTTGGTTTACTTGTTTTTGTAGTTTTTTCTGAACCATTAGACAATTTTCTCTGCCTCTCTGTAAATGCCAACGGTCATTTTCCAACTGTCATTTGCCAACGGTCATTTGCCAACGGTCACACTCGTCGTAGCAACAGTCAGTGGCCTCAGCACTAGAGTGGGGGACAGTTCAGAGAGGCTTAAGTAGAAAGACAAGTAGCACAAATCAGAAGAATAAATGTCTGCCCTTAGGATTCCTGGCATTATGGGTGCAGGGGGCACTGATCAGAGCAGAGCTGGTTATGGGAAGCAGGCACACTGGGTACATGCAGGGGGAAATGGATTCAATAGGAATATGACCCCTGTATTGATATAACCAAGGAATCATAGAGCATGATGGGATCTGTAGTCCTGTTACAAGCCAGCCCTCATCATGACATTATAAGCAATACAAACGCAACCTACCTCTTATGGTCAACCCTTATAGTGCATCATGGGAGATGACGGCCCTTTCCACATGCCAGTGATAAAAGTCTACAGCCTGGTTGCCCAACATTTTTGTCAGCTAAATAGCACACGCAACAGCAGTCAGGCTCCCTCACTTCCAGTAATAGCCTTATAGTGGGTAAAGACCTCACAGTGCATTATGGGATCTGTAGTTTATGCATTGCCATTTATTTGCTCCTTCTAACAGTCTCTTATTTCTCCCCAAAAAGTGAAATATCCCGAGAGATTTGAGAGAGAGAGAGTGATTTGAGAGAGAGACAGCGATTTGAGAAAGAGACAGCGATTTGAGAGAGAGACAGCGAAAGAAGAAGAGAGAGAGCAGCAAAGAGAAGAGAAGAAGAGAAAGAAGAAAGAAGAGAAAGAAGACTTCAGTGACCCCCTGCCAGAGATAACATCTTCCCATTTGGGATCCTCTGGACAAAGGTACTGCTCCTGTTTCCCCCTCTATAACATGTGCTTGGAACAGTAAGATTAGCTTATCCCTTGGCTGTAGGAGTTGCCATGCTGCTCATTATAGATGTAGCTATAGCTGTTCTTCTTTATTCTCACCTGTAGATTTGTGAGTCGGGGGATTCATCTTTTATCAGTCCCTGTACATAGCAGTCCCCCCAGGTTAGTCCCAACCCACTATTGTCCCTGAAATTGACTGTACAGCCCCACCCCAGCAATGCACTTTATTCCACTAGTAAAAACTGGACTGTATGTTTTCCAATTCCAGGGCACCCCTAACATGGGGCTCCGCTGGAGGTGGGGCAAATGATGTATTATGCAATTTAGAGCAGATGGGGAGCCAGAGCATTAGAACAGTTCTAGTTCAACAGGTTCATTAAAAGTACAATAAAATAGGGCTCATTTACTATTGCGCTGGGCATAATATCATGGCAAATAAATCCTATTAGTAAATGTGCTTGTTCCTATGTGCTGTCCCTATACATATGGCACCTCTCCACATTAACTCTAACCTTCCCAAATCTCTATTTTATATTACAGGGGCGTCGGAGATGGGCCTGCGTGCCATCATGGACCTTTACATAAAAGGCAATCAGAAGGTAAGTCTGCTCTCTAAAGTGGCTGCTGATAAAGGTACCCGAGGGGTTAAAGGGGATACTAACCCAATGATAAACATTGTGTATCTTCCATGTAAATGTGATTAAATAGAAATATAACAGGGTTTAGCTTAGTGTTTGCCCCGACTGTTACAATTCCTATATTTAGTGTTAGAACTTACTAGTAAGAGTTGCCATGTTATTTGCTCTGTCTATAGAGATCAATGTAACAGCTCCCCTAGTGGTAATAAATACATATTGCTTTGCTTATTGTGCCTAAGGGAAGAAATTGTTACTCTCATTATTACTGGGGATTAAACACAAACTGCTGGAAACCTTAATGTCTTCTTGTTTCTTACATTTCTCTAGGGCTTAGAGTGGATCTACACAGAGGAGGAGGGGATCTGTGAGATCATGGAGTTTGAGGGACCACTGGCGGCCCTTTATTTGAAGTGCATGAGGCAGGACATCATATGCCAAATGAAATGGGCACTGTATGATTACTGGATGGCCAAAGAAAGCATGAGAAACACCAGGTGGTGGAAGATCAGATTGATGTGCGAGTTCCAGCAGGACAAGAGGAAGGCCAAAGCCCAACTGAGATACCTCTATAAAACACTAGAGGCGATGAACCAGGCCATTCTCAGAAGAACATGGAGAGATATCCAGGTACAGTTTCTAATGAATATATTTCCTAAAATAGTACTATTTTGTAATGGAAAGTATAAGGGGCTGATGTATTGAAATCCATTACAATGTTGCTATTTTGTAAAAATCAACCACAAAAAGAACATAAAACTCCTGTGCAACTAAAACCTATTGACATGCCATAGAAACCAATGGGAAGTGTATCTTCATCATTTTGGTAAGGAATTGAGATGGATCAAAAGGCTTGAAAATGCAGAGAAACCTGCGATTTGCAACTTGTCCCAAATTCACAGAAAGTCGAGGGAAATGGTGCAAACACATTTAGTAATTTTAATTGGCTTAACTGCCATATTTCTGATTAAAATGCCCCAAAATGTAATGGAATTTCTATATAGATATCACTTGCTAATGTAAAAACCTGTGGCATGAGTTTAACGTTATTATGTTTTGTTTGCAGACAGCCCTCGCAACCACCAAGCGGCCACCAACACCACCGGCAGTTTCCTTGGTACCAAGTACCGATGCACCTCTGTGTAAGTCATCTTCATGACACAGAGGTGAGTGAGCCATTCGCAATTCCACCAGCGCTGCCTCCACTCTAATCCACCATAATTCCACACGTGGTGCTCCCCCCTTATAACTAAAATACGGTTCCATAGACAGGAGCACCCTTAAGCTACTTGGTAGACCTGCATTCCTTTCCACTCCATCCCTCAGACTTTAGAAGCCGGGTCTACAGTGTGGGGTCCAATGGAATGGAATGGAATGCAGTGTTCACCTAGCAGCTTCATGGCGCTCATGTGTATGCTGCCATATTCCCCTCTGTTTCAATTTCCTCCACCGTAATTCCACCAGCGGTGCCCCCACTTACACCTAAAATATGGTTCCATAGACAGGAGCACCCTTAAGATGCTCGGTAGACCCTGCATTCCGTTCCACTCCATCTCTTGGGCTGTAGAAGCTGGGTCTACAGTCTGCTGGGGTCCAATGGAATGAAAGGAATGCAGTGTTCACCTGGAAGCTTAATGGCGCTCATGTGTATGCTCCCATATTCCCCTCTGTTTCAATTCCCTCCACTGTAATTCCACCAGCGGTGCCCTCACTTACACCTGAAATATGGTTTCTTAGACAGGAGCACCCTTAAGCTGCTCGGTAGACCCTGCCTTCCTTTTCACTCCATCCCTCAAGCCTGCAGAAGCCGGGTCTGTAGGCTACTTGGGAATGGAGAGGAATGCAGCGTTCACCTGGCAGCTTAATGGCGCTAATGTATATGCACCCATATTCCCTTCTGTTTCCCTCACCCTGCTTCCCTTGCTTTAATTTGGCGCATTGATCCTGGGAGCAAATCCGATCGCCGTTAAGGGGTCAGGAAGGAATTTTTCCCTCTAGTGAAGCAGATCTTGCTAGAGGTTTTTTGCCTTCCTCAGGATCAAATAGCGCAGGTTTTCTAATTATTGTCAATAAAACTGTGACTTACACAGATTTAACACCAAGCTGCTGTGTGTATGTGTCTTTATTCTGGGTACTGGTCACATTTGGGAGGGGTAACATATAGATGGGGTGGGGGAGGTGAGAATGGAATGAATAAGCAGAGAAAAAACAAAGAAAAGTTAGAAAAAGAAGAATGAAAGTGAAATTTACCCATGTTCTTGTTTTATAAGAAACCCTGCTTTCCATGGTATATGTCAGTGTGATTCCTTACACCCCACCCAGCACTTCAGTACCTGTCAGTGACACGTGCCAGTCCTCCTGTGGGTACAGCTGCTCCACCAAGCATTCTCACACTGGGCTAACAGGTTGGAGATTCTATTTCTAATGGTCATTCCTCGGAATCTCCCACCATTCCCTAACATGAAATGTAGCCTATATACTCATGTACCCACTGGCACATACAGGCATAACAAAAATATATATAATTTAGTTTAACGTGATACTGACGCTCAAATGTATCATAGTAAGAACAAATCCTTCTAAAAGGGAAGTAAAAACACAAGACAAATTAAAAAAAAATTATTATTATTTAATAATAAAAGGCAGTGTCCAATAATGGTGGCTTGCACTTGTTCTTTGCACGCTGCCTTCAACTTAATAAATGAACCCTAGGTCTTACTGACACATGTATGTACTATGTAGGCCAGACAATATGCACTCAAAAGGTGAACAACCACATCTGTATACATACATTGGTGAACAAGACCCCTACTGAAAGGTGAAATCATTGGTGGCCAAGGGAAAAAGAAACATTGGGGTTCAGTGGAACTTACCTCTAAAGTTCACCCCCTCTCCAGTGGCTTCTTATCCGGTGGCTCCTTCCTCCTTCTCCAGCAGCAGAGTCAGTATCAGTAGCAGATTCTTCTTCCCCGGGCCCCCTTGTAAGTTGTAATCCACTAGGCCTAGGACGACTGTGCCCCAATGATGGTGGACCTGTGCAGAATGAGAGAGAGAAGGCGTGAGAGAGACCCCTCTGCCTCTTGCTGAACAACAACTCCCAGAAGGAAGTGAAGTCCAGGTGGGAGGCACTGGGAAATCAGAATAAAGGACAATACACTGCATTCAGCCCGACAGTGGCAATCTGGTGGGTTAACTCAGTGCAGCAGCAACAGGTAGCCATGTGCACACTTACTGCACTGTAATGCTCACTCACTCACACTCTCACATGTGCAGACAAACAAGAAGAATTAAGGTCTCACCCATATGGCAGCAGCACCATTTTGGTGGGCAGGTAGTTGCTTCCATACATACATGCCAACATATTACTTGGGTATAATCTCCCATAACCCCCTGCTCTGATGAGACCTTGTGGGATGTAGTAGATCCTTCTCCGCTGGTGCAGTAGGTAGAAAATCAGTAAAGCAGAGTAAGTCAGGGCACTGAGGTTGGCAGAATATCATATCACTGGGTTGTCCAAGAGCTGAATCTGAGTCTGGTGGAGAGGTGGGAAAAGATAAGTGGTACTGACTCCCCTCTGTGCTCCTCCATGTTCCACACCAGGCTTTGGTGGTAACTGTTCAAAGCTTTCTCTCCAACCACTTCCAGCTTGTGGAAATGTAATCAGATTCTCCTTCTCAAGTTAAACTCTGAGCTGCAAGGAATGAAATACAGTCCCACTTTCACTTTACCGTCCTTCTTAATCTTCCAGTTATTGACATCATTGTATGGGGAGCAGGTGAGCTGTTGCTGGTGGGAGCTCCCACATCCCCTTCATATCTGCACAAAGAGAAGATCTATGTAAGCCTGCAGTCCTGTCACATTTAAAGGGAAAGTATTACTAACATTACAGTGGTTTAACAAATCTGGGTCATATATAATGCCCTGCAAGTGAGAACAGGAGGATACAATAAGTTTAGGAGAAGTCACTGACGGGTTCTGTGACCATTTAAAGACACAAGGCTGCAGGCTGAGTTATACAGGGAACTCGGAGTATCACTCATGTATTATAAGGGATTGTGTACCCCCCATTGTAAATTATAAGGATATTAGAAGTCACTGAGGGGAGTAATTTGACCACATAAAGGCACAAGGCTGCAGGCTGAGTTATACAGGGAACTCTACTCATTCATGTATTATAATTTACCCCCACTGTAAATGATAAGGATATTAGAATTCACTGAGGGTGGCTATATGACCATAACAACGAACAAGGCTACAAGCGGAGTTATACAGGGAAACCCTTAATATAACTCATGTATTATAAGGATTAATGTACCCCCTACTTTAAGTGATAAGGATATTAGAAGAAACTGAGGGGGTTTATGTAACCATATAAAGGCACAAGGCTGCAGGCTGAATAATACAGGAGTATTATTCATGTATTATAAGGGTTAATGTTCCCCCTACTGTAAATGATAAGGATATTAGAAGAAACAGAGGTTCTGTGACCATATAAAGGCACAAGGCTGCAGGCTGAGTTATACAGGGAATTCTGAGTATCACTCATGTATTAAAAGGGTTAATGTATCCCCTACTGTAAATAAGGATATTAAAAGATAGTGATGAGGGTTATGTAACCATAATGTACCCCCTACTGTAAATGATAAGGATATTAGAAGAGACTGAGGGTGGTAATGTGACCATATAAAGACACAAGGCTGCAGGCTGAGTTATACAGGGAACTCGGAGTATCACTCATGTATTATAAGGGAATGTGTATCCCCATTGTAAATTATAAGGATATTAAAAGTCACTGAGGGGAGTAATGTGACCATATAAAGGCACAAGGCTGCAGGCTGAGTTATACAGGGAACTCGGAATATAATTCATGTATTATAATGTACCCCCCACTGTGAATGATAAGGATATTAGAAGTCACTGAGGGGGGTTCTCTGACCATATAAAGACACAAGGCTGCAGGCTGAGTTATACAAGGAATTCTGAGTATCACTCATGTGTTATAATGGACAATGTACCCCCCTACTGTAAATGATAAGGATATTAAAAGTCAGCAAGGGGTTCTGTGACCATATTGAGGCACAAGACTGCAGGCTGAGTTTTACGGGGAATTCTGAGTATCACTTATGTATTAAAATATATACTGTACCCCCCACTGTAAATGATAAGGATATTAGAAGTCACTGAGGGGGGTTATGTGACCGTATAAAGGCACAAGTCTGTACACTGAGTTATACAGGGAACTCTGAATATCACTCATGTATTATAAGGGATAATGTACCCCCTACTGTAAATGATAAAGATATTAGAAGAAACTGAGGGGTTCTGTGACCATATAAAGACACAACGCTGGGGGTTGAGTTATACAGAGAACTGTAAGTATCACTCATGTATTATAAGGGATAATATAACCCCCACTGTAAACGATAAGGATATTAGAAGTCACTGAGGGGTTCTGTGACCATATAAAGGCACAAGGCTGCAGGCTGAGTTATACAGGGAACTTTGAGTATCATTTGTGTATTATAAGGGATAATATACCCCCTACTGTAAATGATAAGGATATTAGAAGTCACTGAGGGGTTCTGTGACCATAAAGGGAGTTTATACTTACTGTAAAAGCCCTTTCTAGTAGGCCAGAACTGCCAGTGCAAACGTATGGCTTTTGTATTCATTCACAGAGAACTGATTTTTGGTACCTCCAACTTATAAATCTTATAAAACTTGATAAATGTATTTGGGGATACCCAAGTAGCTGCCCGGCAGATCTGTTCTGCTGTTGCCATATTTTGCAGAGCCCACAATGTGCTTTGTGCTCTTGTAGAATGGGCCTTAACTGCAAATGGTCTGCGTGTGCCACTAGTATCATATACTTAGTTGATAGTGTCAACTAGCCAACGTGCTATAGTCCTTTTTGACACAGCTTTTCCTCTGTGTGTTGCGGAATAGGAAACAATTAGAGAGCCTGATTGACTGTATTCTTTTGATCTCATGAGGTAGATCCTAAGTGCCCGGGCCACATCCAGCTTTTGTCGTTTTTTTTCCTTCTCATTGGATGGGTCTGGATTGGATTACATGGTGTAATGTAAGCCACGGTTCCTTACAGGAAAGAGCTGAAATCTCGGATACTCGTTTTGCGGATGTGGTTGCAATCAAAAAGGTCACTTTCAGGGACAACCACTTAAGTTCACATGTTGATAATGGTTCAAAGGGTGGTTGCTGTAATCCTGTCAGGACTAGTGGCAAGCTCCATGTTGCTAGCAGCTCCTTAAGAGGTGATCTAGCTCTGGTCACCCCCTTGATGAACTGCTGAACCGTGAGGTTCTCTGTCCATTTGATATGTGTGAGGGCTGTTAGTGCAGACACTTGTGTCTTTAATGTGCGTAGTCCACATCCTTTTTGGAATCCTTCCATCGGGAATTCTACCAACTCCGTCGTGTGTACCCTTTCCCAGTCAATATGCCTGTGTTCACACCAGGACAGGAAAATTCTCCAGACCCTATGGTATGCTCTCGTGGTGGATTGCTTTTGGGCCTGTAAAATGATGTTTATTGCGCTCTGTGAGAATCCTTGTCTTGTCCAATAGTCTGTCTGAAGAGCCATGCAGTCAATCGAAGCATAGCTATGTTTGGATGTTTGATTGGGCCTTGCGTTAGTAAGTGGTATGAGTGGTAATCGCCAAGGTCTGTCTATTGATAACCTGATGAGGTCTGTGTACCATACTCTGTTTGGCCAGTCTGGGGCTATGAGGATTGTGGTTGCACTAGACTGTTTCAATATTCTGATCACCCTGGGTAGAATGGCTAATGGTGGGAATGCGTACACCATCCTGAACTCCCATGGTACCACCAGTGTGTCCACTAGTACTGCCCTTCGGGTTGGTACCTCCGGTTTTCCTCACCTGTGGGTTAGTTGTAGAAAGATCCCTTGGTCTAGCGACCATTCTACTTGGTCTATTGATGTTCTGCTGAGGTAGTCTGCTTCCCAGTTTTCCACCCCTGGTATGAATACTGCTGAAATGTTTGTGACCTTATTTTCTGCCCAAGTTAGTATCTGTGCTACATGCTTCATAGCTGATCTGCTGCATGTACCCCCTTATTTGTTGACGTACGAGACTGCCATTGCATTGTCGGACTGTACTCCCAACTGCTCGAGCTTGCAATGTGGTTGACCATTTTCCAGAGCCAGGGCTATCGCTCGTAGCTCCAACACATTGATGGGAAGTCTACTCTCCTCTTTGGACCAAGTTCCTCGGAGTGTAGGCCCCTTGTACACTGCTCCCCATCCTGTGTGACTGGTGTCTGTTATCACTACTTCCCAGGTAGTGCCTGCTCAACTCCTTCCTTGTAGCAGGTTCCCTCTCTCATCCACCAGTGTAGACTGTCTTTGGTTGTCTGTGCGATAGGAATTATCTGCTGTAGGTTCTTGGGTTCCTGTTCCAGAATTGTATGAAGTTGTGTTATAGAGGCCTGGTGTAGATCTCTTTTTTGAGTATGTTGCGGTTTAATAAGATCACAAATATTTTTACCTCTGAGATGGCAAATAGTGGAAAAAGTAACTGCTAGGCAAGGGCAGGGTATCAAAAGGCTTTTACGCCAAAGAGAGTGTTACTGGATTTGGCTTCTTCAAACCCGTTATCCAAAGGGACTTAATGAAGATTTCAATATGTCTTGCATTTTGTAGATATTTTATGGAGAAGATGTTTTTATTGTAATAATCTTTTTTCTTTTACAGATGAATACTACAATGTTCAGCGTAATTATTTATCAGGGTCAGCTATTCCTTGCTCCTCTTATCCCTATATAGCTTCTCACACTATGGATATGTTATGTGCGTTGGTTGTATATTGCTTATGAAAAAGTGTTTTCTATGGCATTTTTACATGAATGGATTGGACAAGTAATTATGACACGTTAATTGAATGATTTACTTGTGTATTTATTGGCACTTCCTTGTTGATTCCGTATGCTTGACAAAGGGGTTTTCTCCCCAAAACTTTGCATTGCCCTCCGCTTAAAAATAAATATTTGAAGATTTCTTGCAGACCTGTGTGCCATTGGATCTTTCTTGCTGTATGTTGCTGTGAGGTGGCCGAGCCTCTTCCTTTGTGCACCAGGCATCTCTTTGATTACATAGGGTGTGCGAGGTCCTGCACTGTTCCCACCCTACTTCTCGTGCCCTGCTTTGTGGGGCTGAGTCAGACAGAGTTAGGCTTGTTGGTGCTAGTCTTCCTGTTGTTGCGTGCCTGCTGCTGCCAGTTAGGTCTGCCTCATCTCGCAGTATTGTCTGTTGGAGTTTTTTTTTGTGTATGGACAAAAGGAGCCAAAAGGCCTAAATTGTGAGGACCATGTTCTTCTTGCTGAGTTCCTGTTCGTAGAATCGAATTTAGTTTTTTCCCCCATTGGTGGGAAGGTACTCTTCCTTCCCGTCACCTCCAATATTATTTGTTTCAAGTCTGGTCCAAATAGGGACTCTCCTGTGAAGTGATAACAGTCTCAGCTTGGATCCTGTATCTCCAGTCCAGTGTCTGAGCCACAAGGCCCTGCGTGCCACCACCATGTTTGCTGTGGTTTTTGCTGCTAGTTTGGTGACCACCATTGCAGACTCTGCCAGGAATGTTAAGGCTGTGGATAGCTTCTCTACTTGTTGTAGTTGTTGTCGCGATGTTGGTTGTTGTCGGGCCAACTCCTGCACCCAATGTCTGGCTGTGTGGGCTAGGCCTGCTGAGGCTGGTCTGAGTATTGCCGCTGCCTGTGTGTAGGACCGTTTAAGCACGTACTCCAAGCGTTGGTCTAAGGCAGGGGTCCCCAACCTTTTTTACCCGTGAGCCACGTTCAAATATAAAGAAAGTTGGGGAGCAACACAACACGTTCCTGGGTGTGCCAAATAAGGGCTGTGATTGGCTGTTTGGTAGCCCCTATGTGGACTGGCAGCCTACAGGAGGTTCTGTTTGGCAATACAAATACTTTTTCAGGTAAAGTTTGCCTTCAATCCAGGAATTGAAAAATAAGCACCTGCTTTGAGGCCACTGGAAGCAACAGCCAAAGGGGTTGGTATGCAACATGTTGCTCATGAGCCACTGGTTGGAGATCACTGGTCTAAGGGGTCCTTAAATGCTGCCTCCTCAGCAGGTAAAGCCATCTGACGTGATAGTCTGGCTACAGCGGAATCCACCTTTGGGGCCTTGTCCCACTTCTTTTGGTGTTCCTCTGGTACCGGATAGGTTTTGAAGAATCCCTGTGTAAGCGGAATTCTTTGTTCTGGCTGGGAACACTCTGTGTCGATAGCTTAGTAATGGAATTAAAGATTGGAAATGGTAGGTTAGATTTTTTCTGAACTCCTAGAAGTCTGTCTGCCCTTGACAGTGTAGCTGTCTCGTCCTTAATTTCTAGTGTCTGCATCATCTATTTCTAGTGTCTGCATCATCTCCCTCAGAAGTTTTTTAGACACCTCAGGGGTTGCCGATGACGGCTCTCCCTCCTCCTGACTGGAAGTACTCTTGGTCTGAATTCTCTGAATCCTGACCAGGTGTGTCTTCCCCCTCCATATCAGAAGCCAGTCCTTCTTCAGAATCTGAGGAAGGTGTTGCAATCTGAGCAATAATTCCACTCTGAATTTCTTAGGGAATGCTTGCACACCCTACATTTAGGAAGCTTATCAGGTTTCTTTTGATTTTTAGCAGATTGTGCTAGCTCTCTGATTTCCTTTAGTGAATCAGTTTCCTCCATTTCCACGTGTACTCACAGGTCCATGTAGTGTGAAAGGCTTATTTTATGCTGTATAACAGTCTCCTTACCCTGTCTGGGTGTGTTGCCTGCGGTTTCCGGAGTATCTCTACCACTTGACTGCACTGCTGAACATGAGTGAGGCAGAGATGGTTATTAGAGAGACAGAGAGGTGAGTGTGGTGGTAACTAGGCAGAATGAGAAGGGAAAGAGTAAAAGAGGAGAGTGAATAGAGTGAGAGAGTGTCATAAGAGGAGAATGAATATAGTGAGACAGAGTTATAAGAAGAGAGTGAATAGAGTGAGGCAGAGAATTATAAGAGGAGAGTGAATAGAGTGAGACAGAGTTATAAGAGGAGAGTGAATAGAGTGAGACAGAGTTATAAGAGGAGAGTGAATAGAGTGAGACAGAGAGTTATAAGAGGAGAGTGAATAGAGTGAGACAGAGGTATAAGAGGAGAGTGAATAGAGTGAGACAGAGGTATAAGAGGAGAGTGAATAGAGTGAGACAGAGGTATAAGAGGAGAGTGAATAGAGTGAGGCATAGAGTTATATGGAGAGTGAATAGAGTGAGAGAGAGTTATAAGGGGAGAGTGAATAGAATGAGACAGAGAGTTATAAGGGGAGAGTGACAGAGTTATAAGGAGAGTGAATAGAGTGAGAAAGAGTAAAAGAGGAGAGTGAATAGAGTGAGACAGAGAGTTATAAGAGGAGAGTGAATAGAGTGAGACAGAGAGTTATAAGAGGAGAGTGAATAGAGTGAGACAGAGAGTTATAAGAGGAGAGTGAATAGAGTGAGACAGAGGTAAAAGAGGAGAGTGAATAGAGTGAGAGAGTGTCATAAGAGGAGAATGAATATAGTGAGACAGAGTTATAAGAAGAGAGTGAATAGAGTGAGGCAGAGAATTATAAGAGGAGAGTGAATAGAGTGAGACAGAGTTATAAGAGGAGAGTGAATAGAGTGAGACAGAGTTATAAGAGGAGAGTGAATAGAGTGAGACAGAGAGTTATAAGAGGAGAGTGAATAGAGTGAGACAGAGGTATAAGAGGAGAGTGAATAGAGTGAGACAGAGGTATAAGAGTTATAAGAGGAGAGTGAATATAGTGAGACAGAGAGTTATAAGAGGAGAGTGAATAGAGTGAGACAGAGAGTTATAAGAGGAGAGTGAATAGAGTGAGACAGAGAGTTATAAGAGGAGAGTGAATGGAGTGAGACAGAGTTATAAGAGGAGAGTGAATAGAGTGAGACAGAGGTATAAGAGGAGAGTGAATGGAGTGAGACAGAGTTATAAGAGGAGAGTGAATAGAGTGAGACAGAGAGTTATAAGAGGAGAGTGAATAGAGTGAGACAGAGTTATAAGAGGAGAGTGAATAGAGTGAGACAGAGGTATAAGAGGAGAGTGAATGGAGTGAGACAGAGTTATAAGAGGAGAGTGAATGGAGTGAGACAGAGTTATAAGAGGAGAGTGAATAGAGTGAGACAGAGGTATAACAGGAGAGTGAATAGAGTGAGAGAGAGTTATAAGAGGAGAGTGAATGGAGTGAGACAGAGGTATAAGAGGAGAGTGAATACAGTGAGACAGAGAGTTATATGAGGAGAGTGAATAGAGTGAGACAGAGTTATAAGAGGAGAGTGAATAGAGTGAGACAGAGAGTTATAAGAGGAGAGTGAATAGAGTGAGACAGAGTTATAAGAGGAGAGTGAATAGAGTGAGACAGAGAGTCATAAGAGGAGTGTGAATAGAGTGAGACAGAGAGTTATAAGAGGAGAGTGAATGGAGTGAGACAGAAAGTTATATGAGGAGAGTGAATAGAGTGAGACAGAGTTATAAAAGGAGAGTGAATAGAGTGAGACAGAGTTATAAGAGGAGAGTGAATAGAGTGAGACAGAAAGTTATATGAGGAGAGTGAATAGAGTGAGACAGAGTTATAAGAGGAGAGTGAATAGAGTGAGACAGAGTTATAAGAGGAGAGTGAATAGAGTGAGACAGAGAGTTATAAGAGGAGAGTGAATAGAGTGAGACAGAGAGTTATAAGAGGAGAGTGAATAGAGTGAGACAGAGAGTTATAAGGAGAGTGAATAGAGTGAGACAGAGAGTTATATGAGGAGAGTGAATAGAGTGAGACAGAGTTATAAGAGGAGAGTGAATAGAGTGAGACAGAGAGTTATAAGAGGAGAGTGAATAGAGTGAGACAGAGAGTTATAAGAGGAGAGTGAATAGAGTGAGACAGAGAGTTATAAGGAGAGTGAATAGAGTGAGACAGAGAGTTATAAGGAGAGTGAATAGAGTGAGACAGAGGGTTATAAGAGGAGCAGCGGCGTAACTACCGAGGAAGCAGACCCCGCAACCGCGGGGGGGGCCCGGGAGTACAGGGGGCCCGCTTCCTCAGTACTATGGGGATAGTGCTATAGCTACAGAAGCAGCAGCTGAGTGGCGAGCAACAGCATGGGAGGGAGCTAGAGGCGAGGGGTGAACACAGCCAGGGTTAAAAATTAAATGTTGGAAGCCCCACCTCCATGCTGTGACTGAGGCATGCATTGCTGTGACTGGGAGAGCAGGCAAGGCAATGACGCGTCAATGGAGGAGTTCCGAAGCCTCTATTCGTGGGGCTCCAACAGTGGCGGATCGCTCAGGCACCTAGAAACTATGGCTGTCTGAGGAACTGCCTGAGCCTGAAAAGAACATGAAGAGGAGATGGCCTGGCGATACCTGCACTGAACAGTGAAGAGGAACTACTTGGTAATTAGCACAGGCCAATAGAAAGTGCAGGCACTGACCCAGGACAAGCAGAGAGAATGGGACGTCTGGTGGATCAGCTCATTGGTGACCTTGGCTACTCATGGCATGCAGACCCTTGTCTTCCACTGAACTCCCACTGTGCAGTTACTAGTAAGAATTGAACTGCAGTTTTTATTATTTGTACTTCTGAGTTGTTTGGGCACCCTGCTGTGAGTTATGGGGGTATTTATACATGAAATAGTTAGTGTTCCACCCTGCTGTGAGTTCTGGGGTATTTATACACAAAATAGTTACTGTTTCACCGTTCTGTGAGTTATGGGGGTATTTATACATGGAATTGCCACTGTACCAGCCTTCTATGAGTTCTGGGGATATTATACATGACATTCTCCCACTATTATGTGCAGAGGGGGCCCTGAAAATTTTTTTGCAGGGGGGCCCTGGCATCCGAAGTTACGCCACTGAAGAGGAGAGTGAATAGAGTGAGACAGAGAGTTATAAGAGGAGAGTGAATAGAGTGAGACAGAGAGTCATAACAGGAGAGTGAATAGAGTGAGACAGAGAGTTATAAGAGGAGAGTGAATAGAGTGAGACAGAGAGTTATAAGAGGAGAGTGAATAGAGTGAGACAGAGAGTCATAACAGGAGAGTGAATAGAGTGAGACAGAGAGTTATAAGAGGAGAGTGAGACAGAGTTATAAGAGGAGAGTGAATAGAGTGAGACAGAGAGTTATAAGAGGAGAGTGAATAGAGTGAGACAGAGTTATAAGAGGAGAGTGAATGGAGTGAGACAGAGTTATAAGAGGAGAGTGAATGGAGTGAGACAGAGTTATAAGAGGAGAGTGAATAGAGTGAGACAGAGAGTTATAAGAGGAGAGTGAATAGAGTGAGACAGAGAGTTATAAGAGGAGAGTGAATAGAGTGAGACAGAGTTATAAGAGGAGAGTGAATAGAGTGAGACAGAGTTATAAGAGGAGAGTGAATAGAGTGAGACAGAGAGTTATAAGAGGAGAGTGAATAGAGTGAGACAGAGTTATAAGAGGAGAGTGAATGGAGTGAGAGTTATAAGAGGAGAGTGAATGGAGTGAGACAGAGTTATAAGAGGAGAGTGAATAGAGTGAGACAGAGAGTTATAAGAGGAGAGTGAATAGAGTGAGACAGAGAGTTATAAGAGGAGAGTGAATAGAGTGAGACAGAGAGTTATAAGAGGAGAGTGAATAGAGTGAGACAGAGAGTTATAAGAGGAGAGTGAATAGAGTGAGACAGAGTTATAAGAGGAGAGTGAATAGAGTGAGACAGAGTTATAAGAGGAGAGTGAATAGAGTGAGACAGAGAGTTATAAGAGGAGAGTGAATAGAGTGAGACAGAGAGTTATAAGAGGAGAGTGAATAGAGTGAGACAGAGGTATAAGAGGAGAGTGAATAGAGTGAGACAGAGAGTTATAAGAGGAGAGTGAATAGAGTGAGACAGAGAGTTATAAGAGAAGAGTGAATAGAGTGAGACAGAGAGTTATAAGAGGAGAGTGAATAGAGTGAGACAGAGTTATAAGAGGAGAGTGAATAGAGTGAGACAGAGGTATAAGAGGAGAGTTATAAGAGGAGAGTGAATAGAGTGAGACAGAGTTATAAGAGGAGAGTGAATAGAGTGAGACAGAGGTATAAGAGGAGAGTGAATAGAGTGAGACAGAGAGTTATAAGAGGAGAGTGAATAGAGTGAGACAGAGAGTTATAAGAGGAGAGTGAATAGAGTGAGACAGAGAGTTATAAGAGGAGAGTGAATAGAGTGAGACAGAGTTATAAGAGGAGAGTGAATAGAGTGAGACAGAGGTATAAGAGGTGAGTGAATAGAGTGAGACAGAGGGTTATAAGAGGAGAGTGAATAGAGTGAGACAGAGAGTTATAAGAGGAGAGTGAATAGAGTGAGACAGAGAGTTATAAGAGGAGAGTGAATAGAGTGAGACAGAGTTATAAGAGGAGAGTGAATAGAGTGAGGCAGGGAGTTATAAGAGGAGAGTGAATAGAGTGAGACAGAGAGTTATGAGAGGAGAGTGAATAGAGTGAGAGAGATTTATAAGAGGAGAGTGAATAGAGTGAGACAGAGAGTTATAAGAGGAGAGTGAATAGAGTGAGACAGAGAGTTATAAGAGGAGAGTGAATAGAGTGAGACAGAGAGTTATAAGAGGAGAGTGAATAGAGTGAGGCAGAGAGTTATAAGAGGAGAGTGAATAGAGTGAGACAGAGTTATAAGAGGAGAGTGAATAGAGTGAGACAGAGTTATAAGAGGAGAGTGAATAGAGTGAGACAGAAAGTTATATGAGGAGAGTGAATAGAGTGAGACAGAGTTATAAGAGGAGAGTGAATAGAGTGAGACAGAGTTATAAGAGGAGAGTGAATAGAGTGAGACAGAGAGTTATAAGAGGAGAGTGAATAGAGTGAGGCAGAGAGTTATAAGAGGAGAGTGAATAGAGTGAGACAGAGAGTTATAAGAGGAGAGTGAATATAGTGAGACAGAGAGTTATAAGAGGAGAGTGAATAGAGTGAGACAGAGAGTTATAAGAGGAGAGTGAATAGAGTGAGACAGAGAGTTATAAGAGGAGAGTGAATGGAGTGAGACAGAGTTATAAGAGGAGAGTGAATAGAGTGAGACAGAGTTATAAGAGGAGAGTGAATAGAGTGAGACAGAGGTATAAGAGGAGAGTGAATGGAGTGAGACAGAGTTATAAGAGGAGAGTGAATGGAGTGAGACAGAGTTATAAGAGGAGAGTGAATAGAGTGAGACAGAGGTATAACAGGAGAGTGAATAGAGTGAGAGAGAGTTATAAGAGGAGAGTGAATGGAGTGAGACAGAGGTATAAGAGGAGAGTGAATACAGTGAGACAGAGAGTTATATGAGGAGAGTGAATAGAGTGAGACAGAGTTATAAGAGGAGAGTGAATAGAGTGAGACAGAGAGTTATAAGAGGAGAGTGAATAGAGTGAGACAGAGTTATAAGAGGAGAGTGAATAGAGTGAGACAGAGAGTCATAAGAGGAGTGTGAATAGAGTGAGACAGAGAGTTATAAGAGGAGAGTGAATGGAGTGAGACAGAAAGTTATATGAGGAGAGTGAATAGAGTGAGACAGAGTTATAAAAGGAGAGTGAATAGAGTGAGACAGAGTTATAAGAGGAGAGTGAATAGAGTGAGACAGAAAGTTATATGAGGAGAGTGAATAGAGTGAGACAGAGTTATAAGAGGAGAGTGAATAGAGTGAGACAGAGTTATAAGAGGAGAGTGAATAGAGTGAGACAGAGAGTTATAAGAGGAGAGTGAATAGAGTGAGACAGAGAGTTATAAGAGGAGAGTGAATAGAGTGAGACAGAGAGTTATAAGGAGAGTGAATAGAGTGAGACAGAGAGTTATATGAGGAGAGTGAATAGAGTGAGACAGAGTTATAAGAGGAGAGTGAATAGAGTGAGACAGAGAGTTATAAGAGGAGAGTGAATAGAGTGAGACAGAGAGTTATAAGAGGAGAGTGAATAGAGTGAGACAGAGAGTTATAAGGAGAGTGAATAGAGTGAGACAGAGAGTTATAAGGAGAGTGAATAGAGTGAGACAGAGGGTTATAAGAGGAGCAGCGGCGTAACTACCGAGGAAGCAGACCCCGCAACCGCGGGGGGGGGCCCGGGAGTACAGGGGGCCCGCTTCCTCAGTACTATGGGGATAGTGCTATAGCTACAGAAGCAGCAGCTGAGTGGCGAGCAACAGCATGGGAGGGAGCTAGAGGCGAGGGGTGAACACAGCCAGGGTTAAAAATTAAATGTTGGAAGCCCCACCTCCATGCTGTGACTGAGGCATGCATTGCTGTGACTGGGAGAGCAGGCAAGGCAATGACGCGTCAATGGAGGAGTTCCGAAGCCTCTATTCGTGGGGCTCCAACAGTGGCGGATCGCTCAGGCACCTAGAAACTATGGCTGTCTGAGGAACTGCCTGAGCCTGAAAAGAACATGAAGAGGAGATGGCCTGGCGATACCTGCACTGAACAGTGAAGAGGAACTACTTGGTAATTAGCACAGGCCAATAGAAAGTGCAGGCACTGACCCAGGACAAGCAGAGAGAATGGGACGTCTGGTGGATCAGCTCATTGGTGACCTTGGCTACTCATGGCATGCAGACCCTTGTCTTCCACTGAACTCCCACTGTGCAGTTACTAGTAAGAATTGAACTGCAGTTTTTATTATTTGTACTTCTGAGTTGTTTGGGCACCCTGCTGTGAGTTATGGGGGTATTTATACATGAAATAGTTAGTGTTCCACCCTGCTGTGAGTTCTGGGGTATTTATACACAAAATAGTTACTGTTTCACCGTTCTGTGAGTTATGGGGGTATTTATACATGGAATTGCCACTGTACCAGCCTTCTATGAGTTCTGGGGATATTATACATGACATTCTCCCACTATTATGTGCAGAGGGGGCCCTGAAAATTTTTTTGCAGGGGGGCCCTGGCATCCGAAGTTACGCCACTGAAGAGGAGAGTGAATAGAGTGAGACAGAGAGTTATAAGAGGAGAGTGAATAGAGTGAGACAGAGAGTCATAACAGGAGAGTGAATAGAGTGAGACAGAGAGTTATAAGAGGAGAGTGAATAGAGTGAGACAGAGAGTTATAAGAGGAGAGTGAATAGAGTGAGACAGAGAGTCATAACAGGAGAGTGAATAGAGTGAGACAGAGAGTTATAAGAGGAGAGTGAGACAGAGTTATAAGAGGAGAGTGAATAGAGTGAGACAGAGAGTTATAAGAGGAGAGTGAATAGAGTGAGACAGAGTTATAAGAGGAGAGTGAATGGAGTGAGACAGAGTTATAAGAGGAGAGTGAATGGAGTGAGACAGAGTTATAAGAGGAGAGTGAATAGAGTGAGACAGAGAGTTATAAGAGGAGAGTGAATAGAGTGAGACAGAGAGTTATAAGAGGAGAGTGAATAGAGTGAGACAGAGTTATAAGAGGAGAGTGAATAGAGTGAGACAGAGTTATAAGAGGAGAGTGAATAGAGTGAGACAGAGAGTTATAAGAGGAGAGTGAATAGAGTGAGACAGAGTTATAAGAGGAGAGTGAATGGAGTGAGAGTTATAAGAGGAGAGTGAATGGAGTGAGACAGAGTTATAAGAGGAGAGTGAATAGAGTGAGACAGAGAGTTATAAGAGGAGAGTGAATAGAGTGAGACAGAGAGTTATAAGAGGAGAGTGAATAGAGTGAGACAGAGAGTTATAAGAGGAGAGTGAATAGAGTGAGACAGAGAGTTATAAGAGGAGAGTGAATAGAGTGAGACAGAGTTATAAGAGGAGAGTGAATAGAGTGAGACAGAGTTATAAGAGGAGAGTGAATAGAGTGAGACAGAGAGTTATAAGAGGAGAGTGAATAGAGTGAGACAGAGAGTTATAAGAGGAGAGTGAATAGAGTGAGACAGAGGTATAAGAGGAGAGTGAATAGAGTGAGACAGAGAGTTATAAGAGGAGAGTGAATAGAGTGAGACAGAGAGTTATAAGAGAAGAGTGAATAGAGTGAGACAGAGAGTTATAAGAGGAGAGTGAATAGAGTGAGACAGAGTTATAAGAGGAGAGTGAATAGAGTGAGACAGAGGTATAAGAGGAGAGTTATAAGAGGAGAGTGAATAGAGTGAGACAGAGTTATAAGAGGAGAGTGAATAGAGTGAGACAGAGGTATAAGAGGAGAGTGAATAGAGTGAGACAGAGAGTTATAAGAGGAGAGTGAATAGAGTGAGACAGAGAGTTATAAGAGGAGAGTGAATAGAGTGAGACAGAGAGTTATAAGAGGAGAGTGAATAGAGTGAGACAGAGTTATAAGAGGAGAGTGAATAGAGTGAGACAGAGGTATAAGAGGAGAGTGAATAGAGTGAGACAGAGGGTTATAAGAGGAGAGTGAATAGAGTGAGACAGAGAGTTATAAGAGGAGAGTGAATAGAGTGAGACAGAGAGTTATAAGAGGAGAGTGAATAGAGTGAGACAGAGTTATAAGAGGAGAGTGAATAGAGTGAGGCAGGGAGTTATAAGAGGAGAGTGAATAGAGTGAGACAGAGAGTTATGAGAGGAGAGTGAATAGAGTGAGAGAGATTTATAAGAGGAGAGTGAATAGAGTGAGACAGAGAGTTATAAGAGGAGAGTGAATAGAGTGAGACAGAGAGTTATAAGAGGAGAGTGAATAGAGTGAGACAGAGAGTTATAAGAGGAGAGTGAATAGAGTGAGGCAGAGAGTTATAAGAGGAGAGTGAATAGAGTGAGACAGAGTTATAAGAGGAGAGTGAATAGAGTGAGACAGAGTTATAAGAGGAGAGTGAATAGAGTGAGACAGAAAGTTATATGAGGAGAGTGAATAGAGTGAGACAGAGTTATAAGAGGAGAGTGAATAGAGTGAGACAGAGTTATAAGAGGAGAGTGAATAGAGTGAGACAGAGAGTTATAAGAGGAGAGTGAATAGAGTGAGGCAGAGAGTTATAAGAGGAGAGTGAATAGAGTGAGACAGAGAGTTATAAGAGGAGAGTGAATATAGTGAGACAGAGAGTTATAAGAGGAGAGTGAATAGAGTGAGACAGAGAGTTATAAGAGGAGAGTGAATAGAGTGAGACAGAGAGTTATAAGAGGAGAGTGAATGGAGTGAGACAGAGTTATAAGAGGAGAGTGAATAGAGTGAGACAGAGTTATAAGAGGAGAGTGAATAGAGTGAGACAGAGGTATAAGAGGAGAGTGAATGGAGTGAGACAGAGTTATAAGAGGAGAGTGAATGGAGTGAGACAGAGTTATAAGAGGAGAGTGAATAGAGTGAGACAGAGGTATAACAGGAGAGTGAATAGAGTGAGAGAGAGTTATAAGAGGAGAGTGAATGGAGTGAGACAGAGGTATAAGAGGAGAGTGAATACAGTGAGACAGAGAGTTATATGAGGAGAGTGAATAGAGTGAGACAGAGTTATAAGAGGAGAGTGAATAGAGTGAGACAGAGAGTTATAAGAGGAGAGTGAATAGAGTGAGACAGAGTTATAAGAGGAGAGTGAATAGAGTGAGACAGAGAGTCATAAGAGGAGTGTGAATAGAGTGAGACAGAGAGTTATAAGAGGAGAGTGAATGGAGTGAGACAGAAAGTTATATGAGGAGAGTGAATAGAGTGAGACAGAGTTATAAAAGGAGAGTGAATAGAGTGAGACAGAGTTATAAGAGGAGAGTGAATAGAGTGAGACAGAAAGTTATATGAGGAGAGTGAATAGAGTGAGACAGAGTTATAAGAGGAGAGTGAATAGAGTGAGACAGAGTTATAAGAGGAGAGTGAATAGAGTGAGACAGAGAGTTATAAGAGGAGAGTGAATAGAGTGAGACAGAGAGTTATAAGAGGAGAGTGAATAGAGTGAGACAGAGAGTTATAAGGAGAGTGAATAGAGTGAGACAGAGAGTTATATGAGGAGAGTGAATAGAGTGAGACAGAGTTATAAGAGGAGAGTGAATAGAGTGAGACAGAGAGTTATAAGAGGAGAGTGAATAGAGTGAGACAGAGAGTTATAAGAGGAGAGTGAATAGAGTGAGACAGAGTTATAAGAGGAGAGTGAATAGAGTGAGACAGAGAGTTATAAGAGGAGAGTGAATAGAGTGAGACAGAGAGTTATAAGAGGAGAGTGAATAGAGTGAGACAGAGAGTTATAAGGAGAGTGAATAGAGTGAGACAGAGAGTTATAAGGAGAGTGAATAGAGTGAGACAGAGGGTTATAAGAGGAGCAGCGGCGTAACTACCGAGGAAGCAGACCCCGCAACCGCGGGGGGGGCCCGGGAGTACAGGGGGCCCGCTTCCTCAGTACTATGGGGATAGTGCTATAGCTACAGAAGCAGCAGCTGAGTGGCGAGCAACAGCATGGGAGGGAGCTAGAGGCGAGGGGTGAACACAGCCAGGGTTAAAAATTAAATGTTGGAAGCCCCACCTCCATGCTGTGACTGAGGCATGCATTGCTGTGACTGGGAGAGCAGGCAAGGCAATGACGCGTCAATGGAGGAGTTCCGAAGCCTCTATTCGTGGGGCTCCAACAGTGGCGGATCGCTCAGGCACCTAGAAACTATGGCTGTCTGAGGAACTGCCTGAGCCTGAAAAGAACATGAAGAGGAGATGGCCTGGCGATACCTGCACTGAACAGTGAAGAGGAACTACTTGGTAATTAGCACAGGCCAATAGAAAGTGCAGGCACTGACCCAGGACAAGCAGAGAGAATGGGACGTCTGGTGGATCAGCTCATTGGTGACCTTGGCTACTCATGGCATGCAGACCCTTGTCTTCCACTGAACTCCCACTGTGCAGTTACTAGTAAGAATTGAACTGCAGTTTTTATTATTTGTACTTCTGAGTTGTTTGGGCACCCTGCTGTGAGTTATGGGGGTATTTATACATGAAATAGTTAGTGTTCCACCCTGCTGTGAGTTCTGGGGTATTTATACACAAAATAGTTACTGTTTCACCGTTCTGTGAGTTATGGGGGTATTTATACATGGAATTGCCACTGTACCAGCCTTCTATGAGTTCTGGGGATATTATACATGACATTCTCCCACTATTATGTGCAGAGGGGGCCCTGAAAATTTTTTTGCAGGGGGGCCCTGGCATCCGAAGTTACGCCACTGAAGAGGAGAGTGAATAGAGTGAGACAGAGAGTTATAAGAGGAGAGTGAATAGAGTGAGACAGAGAGTCATAACAGGAGAGTGAATAGAGTGAGACAGAGAGTTATAAGAGGAGAGTGAATAGAGTGAGACAGAGAGTTATAAGAGGAGAGTGAATAGAGTGAGACAGAGAGTCATAACAGGAGAGTGAATAGAGTGAGACAGAGAGTTATAAGAGGAGAGTGAGACAGAGTTATAAGAGGAGAGTGAATAGAGTGAGACAGAGAGTTATAAGAGGAGAGTGAATAGAGTGAGACAGAGTTATAAGAGGAGAGTGAATGGAGTGAGACAGAGTTATAAGAGGAGAGTGAATGGAGTGAGACAGAGTTATAAGAGGAGAGTGAATAGAGTGAGACAGAGAGTTATAAGAGGAGAGTGAATAGAGTGAGACAGAGAGTTATAAGAGGAGAGTGAATAGAGTGAGACAGAGTTATAAGAGGAGAGTGAATAGAGTGAGACAGAGTTATAAGAGGAGAGTGAATAGAGTGAGACAGAGAGTTATAAGAGGAGAGTGAATAGAGTGAGACAGAGTTATAAGAGGAGAGTGAATGGAGTGAGAGTTATAAGAGGAGAGTGAATGGAGTGAGACAGAGTTATAAGAGGAGAGTGAATAGAGTGAGACAGAGAGTTATAAGAGGAGAGTGAATAGAGTGAGACAGAGAGTTATAAGAGGAGAGTGAATAGAGTGAGACAGAGAGTTATAAGAGGAGAGTGAATAGAGTGAGACAGAGAGTTATAAGAGGAGAGTGAATAGAGTGAGACAGAGTTATAAGAGGAGAGTGAATAGAGTGAGACAGAGTTATAAGAGGAGAGTGAATAGAGTGAGACAGAGAGTTATAAGAGGAGAGTGAATAGAGTGAGACAGAGAGTTATAAGAGGAGAGTGAATAGAGTGAGACAGAGAGTTATAAGAGGAGAGTGAATAGAGTGAGACAGAGGTATAAGAGGAGAGTGAATAGAGTGAGACAGAGAGTTATAAGAGGAGAGTGAATAGAGTGAGACAGAGAGTTATAAGAGAAGAGTGAATAGAGTGAGACAGAGAGTTATAAGAGGAGAGTGAATAGAGTGAGACAGAGTTATAAGAGGAGAGTGAATAGAGTGAGACAGAGGTATAAGAGGAGAGTTATAAGAGGAGAGTGAATAGAGTGAGACAGAGTTATAAGAGGAGAGTGAATAGAGTGAGACAGAGGTATAAGAGGAGAGTGAATAGAGTGAGACAGAGAGTTATAAGAGGAGAGTGAATAGAGTGAGACAGAGAGTTATAAGAGGAGAGTGAATAGAGTGAGACAGAGTTATAAGAGGAGAGTGAATAGAGTGAGACAGAGGTATAAGAGGAGAGTTATAAGAGGAGAGTGAATAGAGTGAGACAGAGTTATAAGAGGAGAGTGAATAGAGTGAGACAGAGGTATAAGAGGAGAGTGAATAGAGTGAGACAGAGAGTTATAAGAGGAGAGTGAATAGAGTGAGACAGAGAGTTATAAGAGGAGAGTGAATAGAGTGAGACAGAGTTATAAGAGGAGAGTGAATAGAGTGAGACAGAGGTATAAGAGGAGAGTGAATAGAGTGAGACAGAGGGTTATAAGAGGAGAGTGAATAGAGTGAGACAGAGAGTTATAAGAGGAGAGTGAATAGAGTGAGACAGAGAGTTATAAGAGGAGAGTGAATAGAGTGAGACAGAGTTATAAGAGGAGAGTGAATAGAGTGAGGCAGGGAGTTATAAGAGGAGAGTGAATAGAGTGAGACAGAGAGTTATGAGAGGAGAGTGAATAGAGTGAGAGAGATTTATAAGAGGAGAGTGAATAGAGTGAGACAGAGAGTTATAAGAGGAGAGTGAATAGAGTGAGACAGAGAGTTATAAGAGGAGAGTGAATAGAGTGAGACAGAGAGTTATAAGAGGAGAGTGAATAGAGTGAGGCAGAGAGTTATAAGAGGAGAGTGAATAGAGTGAGACAGAGTTATAAGAGGAGAGTGAATAGAGTGAGACAGAGTTATAAGAGGAGAGTGAATAGAGTGAGACAGAAAGTTATATGAGGAGAGTGAATAGAGTGAGACAGAGTTATAAGAGGAGAGTGAATAGAGTGAGACAGAGTTATAAGAGGAGAGTGAATAGAGTGAGACAGAGAGTTATAAGAGGAGAGTGAATAGAGTGAGGCAGAGAGTTATAAGAGGAGAGTGAATAGAGTGAGACAGAGAGTTATAAGAGGAGAGTGAATATAGTGAGACAGAGAGTTATAAGAGGAGAGTGAATAGAGTGAGACAGAGAGTTATAAGAGGAGAGTGAATAGAGTGAGACAGAGAGTTATAAGAGGAGAGTGAATGGAGTGAGACAGAGTTATAAGAGGAGAGTGAATAGAGTGAGACAGAGTTATAAGAGGAGAGTGAATAGAGTGAGACAGAGGTATAAGAGGAGAGTGAATGGAGTGAGACAGAGTTATAAGAGGAGAGTGAATGGAGTGAGACAGAGTTATAAGAGGAGAGTGAATAGAGTGAGACAGAGGTATAACAGGAGAGTGAATAGAGTGAGAGAGAGTTATAAGAGGAGAGTGAATGGAGTGAGACAGAGGTATAAGAGGAGAGTGAATACAGTGAGACAGAGAGTTATATGAGGAGAGTGAATAGAGTGAGACAGAGTTATAAGAGGAGAGTGAATAGAGTGAGACAGAGAGTTATAAGAGGAGAGTGAATAGAGTGAGACAGAGTTATAAGAGGAGAGTGAATAGAGTGAGACAGAGAGTCATAAGAGGAGTGTGAATAGAGTGAGACAGAGAGTTATAAGAGGAGAGTGAATGGAGTGAGACAGAAAGTTATATGAGGAGAGTGAATAGAGTGAGACAGAGTTATAAAAGGAGAGTGAATAGAGTGAGACAGAGTTATAAGAGGAGAGTGAATAGAGTGAGACAGAAAGTTATATGAGGAGAGTGAATAGAGTGAGACAGAGTTATAAGAGGAGAGTGAATAGAGTGAGACAGAGTTATAAGAGGAGAGTGAATAGAGTGAGACAGAGAGTTATAAGAGGAGAGTGAATAGAGTGAGACAGAGAGTTATAAGAGGAGAGTGAATAGAGTGAGACAGAGAGTTATAAGGAGAGTGAATAGAGTGAGACAGAGAGTTATATGAGGAGAGTGAATAGAGTGAGACAGAGTTATAAGAGGAGAGTGAATAGAGTGAGACAGAGAGTTATAAGAGGAGAGTGAATAGAGTGAGACAGAGAGTTATAAGAGGAGAGTGAATAGAGTGAGACAGAGAGTTATAAGGAGAGTGAATAGAGTGAGACAGAGAGTTATAAGGAGAGTGAATAGAGTGAGACAGAGGGTTATAAGAGGAGCAGCGGCGTAACTACCGAGGAAGCAGACCCCGCAACCGCGGGGGGGGCCCGGGAGTACAGGGGGCCCGCTTCCTCAGTACTATGGGGATAGTGCTATAGCTACAGAAGCAGCAGCTGAGTGGCGAGCAACAGCATGGGAGGGAGCTAGAGGCGAGGGGTGAACACAGCCAGGGTTAAAAATTAAATGTTGGAAGCCCCACCTCCATGCTGTGACTGAGGCATGCATTGCTGTGACTGGGAGAGCAGGCAAGGCAATGACGCGTCAATGGAGGAGTTCCGAAGCCTCTATTCGTGGGGCTCCAACAGTGGCGGATCGCTCAGGCACCTAGAAACTATGGCTGTCTGAGGAACTGCCTGAGCCTGAAAAGAACATGAAGAGGAGATGGCCTGGCGATACCTGCACTGAACAGTGAAGAGGAACTACTTGGTAATTAGCACAGGCCAATAGAAAGTGCAGGCACTGACCCAGGACAAGCAGAGAGAATGGGACGTCTGGTGGATCAGCTCATTGGTGACCTTGGCTACTCATGGCATGCAGACCCTTGTCTTCCACTGAACTCCCACTGTGCAGTTACTAGTAAGAATTGAACTGCAGTTTTTATTATTTGTACTTCTGAGTTGTTTGGGCACCCTGCTGTGAGTTATGGGGGTATTTATACATGAAATAGTTAGTGTTCCACCCTGCTGTGAGTTCTGGGGTATTTATACACAAAATAGTTACTGTTTCACCGTTCTGTGAGTTATGGGGGTATTTATACATGGAATTGCCACTGTACCAGCCTTCTATGAGTTCTGGGGATATTATACATGACATTCTCCCACTATTATGTGCAGAGGGGGCCCTGAAAATTTTTTTGCAGGGGGGCCCTGGCATCCGAAGTTACGCCACTGAAGAGGAGAGTGAATAGAGTGAGACAGAGAGTTATAAGAGGAGAGTGAATAGAGTGAGACAGAGAGTCATAACAGGAGAGTGAATAGAGTGAGACAGAGAGTTATAAGAGGAGAGTGAATAGAGTGAGACAGAGAGTTATAAGAGGAGAGTGAATAGAGTGAGACAGAGAGTCATAACAGGAGAGTGAATAGAGTGAGACAGAGAGTTATAAGAGGAGAGTGAGACAGAGTTATAAGAGGAGAGTGAATAGAGTGAGACAGAGAGTTATAAGAGGAGAGTGAATAGAGTGAGACAGAGTTATAAGAGGAGAGTGAATGGAGTGAGACAGTTATAAGAGGAGAGTGAATGGAGTGAGACAGAGTTATAAGAGGAGAGTGAATAGAGTGAGACAGAGAGTTATAAGAGGAGAGTGAATAGAGTGAGACAGAGAGTTATAAGAGGAGAGTGAATAGAGTGAGACAGAGTTATAAGAGGAGAGTGAATAGAGTGAGACAGAGTTATAAGAGGAGAGTGAATAGAGTGAGACAGAGAGTTATAAGAGGAGAGTGAATAGAGTGAGACAGAGTTATAAGAGGAGAGTGAATGGAGTGAGAGTTATAAGAGGAGAGTGAATGGAGTGAGACAGAGTTATAAGAGGAGAGTGAATAGAGTGAGACAGAGAGTTATAAGAGGAGAGTGAATAGAGTGAGACAGAGAGTTATAAGAGGAGAGTGAATAGAGTGAGACAGAGAGTTATAAGAGGAGAGTGAATAGAGTGAGACAGAGAGTTATAAGAGGAGAGTGAATAGAGTGAGACAGAGTTATAAGAGGAGAGAATAGAGTGAGACAGAGTTATAAGAGGAGAGTGAATAGAGTGAGACAGAGAGTTATAAGAGGAGAGTGAATAGAGTGAGACAGAGGTATAAGAGGAGAGTGAATAGAGTGAGACAGAGGTATAAGAGGAGAGTGAATAGAGTGAGACAGAGAGTTATAAGAGGAGAGTGAATAGAGTGAGACAGAGTTATAAGAGAAGAGTGAATAGAGTGAGACAGAGAGTTATAAGAGGAGAGTGAATAGAGTGAGACAGAGTTATAAGAGGAGAGTGAATAGAGTGAGACAGAGGTATAAGAGGAGAGTTATAAGAGGAGAGTGAATAGAGTGAGACAGAGTTATAAGAGGAGAGTGAATAGAGTGAGACAGAGGTATAAGAGGAGAGTGAATAGAGTGAGACAGAGAGTTATAAGAGGAGAGTGAATAGAGTGAGACAGAGAGTTATAAGAGGAGAGTGAATAGAGTGAGACAGAGAGTTATAAGAGGAGAGTGAATAGAGTGAGACAGAGTTATAAGAGGAGAGTGAATAGAGTGAGACAGAGGTATAAGAGGAGAGTTATAAGAGGAGAGTGAATAGAGTGAGACAGAGTTATAAGAGGAGAGTGAATAGAGTGAGACAGAGAGTTATAAGAGGAGAGTGAATAGAGTGAGACAGAGAGTTATAAGAGGAGAGTGAATAGAGTGAGACAGAGTTATAAGAGGAGAGTGAATAGAGTGAGACAGAGTTATAAGAGGAGAGTGAATAGAGTGAGACAGAGAGTTATAAGAGGAGAGTGAATAGAGTGAGACAGAGTTATAAGAGGAGAGTGAATGGAGTGAGAGTTATAAGAGGAGAGTGAATGGAGTGAGACAGAGTTATAAGAGGAGAGTGAATAGAGTGAGACAGAGAGTTATAAGAGGAGAGTGAATAGAGTGAGACAGAGAGTTATAAGAGGAGAGTGAATAGAGTGAGACAGAGAGTTATAAGAGGAGAGTGAATAGAGTGAGACAGAGAGTTATAAGAGGAGAGTGAATAGAGTGAGACAGAGTTATAAGAGGAGAGTGAATAGAGTGAGACAGAGTTATAAGAGGAGAGTGAATAGAGTGAGACAGAGAGTTATAAGAGGAGAGTGAATAGAGTGAGGCAGAGAGTTATAAGAGGAGAGTGAATAGAGTGAGACAGAGTTATAAGAGGAGAGTGAATAGAGTGAGACAGAGTTATAAGAGGAGAGTGAATAGAGTGAGACAGAAAGTTATATGAGGAGAGTGAATAGAGTGAGACAGAGTTATAAGAGGAGAGTGAATAGAGTGAGACAGAGTTATAAGAGGAGAGTGAATAGAGTGAGACAGAGAGTTATAAGAGGAGAGTGAATAGAGTGAGGCAGAGAGTTATAAGAGGAGAGTGAATAGAGTGAGACAGAGTTATAAGAGGAGAGTGAATATAGTGAGACAGAGAGTTATAAGAGGAGAGTGAATAGAGTGAGACAGAGAGTTATAAGAGGAGAGTGAATAGAGTGAGACAGAGAGTTATAAGAGGAGAGTGAATGGAGTGAGACAGAGTTATAAGAGGAGAGTGAATAGAGTGAGACAGAGTTATAAGAGGAGAGTGAATGGAGTGAGACAGAGTTATAAGAGGAGAGTGAATAGAGTGAGACAGAGGTATAAGAGGAGAGTGAATGGAGTGAGACAGAGTTATAAGAGGAGAGTGAATGGAGTGAGACAGAGTTATAAGAGGAGAGTGAATAGAGTGAGACAGAGGTATAACAGGAGAGTGAATAGAGTGAGAGAGAGTTATAAGAGGAGAGTGAATGGAGTGAGACAGAGGTATAAGAGGAGAGTGAATACAGTGAGACAGAGAGTTATATGAGGAGAGTGAATAGAGTGAGACAGAGTTATAAGAGGAGAGTGAATAGAGTGAGACAGAGAGTTATAAGAGGAGAGTGAATAGAGTGAGACAGAGTTATAAGAGGAGAGTGAATAGAGTGAGACAGAGAGTCATAAGAGGAGTGTGAATAGAGTGAGACAGAGAGTTATAAGAGGAGAGTGAATGGAGTGAGACAGAAAGTTATATGAGGAGAGTGAATAGAGTGAGACAGAGTTATAAAAGGAGAGTGAATAGAGTGAGACAGAGTTATAAGAGGAGAGTGAATAGAGTGAGACAGAAAGTTATATGAGGAGAGTGAATAGAGTGAGACAGAGTTATAAGAGGAGAGTGAATAGAGTGAGACAGAGTTATAAGAGGAGAGTGAATAGAGTGAGACAGAGAGTTATAAGAGGAGAGTGAATAGAGTGAGACAGAGAGTTATAAGGAGAGTGAATAGAGTGAGACAGAGAGTTATATGAGGAGAGTGAATAGAGTGAGACAGAGTTATAAGAGGAGAGTGAATAGAGTGAGACAGAGAGTTATAAGAGGAGAGTGAATAGAGTGAGACAGAGAGTTATAAGGAGAGTGAATAGAGTGAGACAGAGAGTTATAAGGAGAGTGAATAGAGTGAGACAGAGGGTTATAAGAGGAGCAGCGGCGTAACTACCGAGGAAGCAGACCCCGCAACCGCGGGGGGGGCCCGGGAGTACAGGGGGCCCGCTTCCTCAGTACTATGGGGATAGTGCTATAGCTACAGAAGCAGCAGCTGAGTGGCGAGCAACAGCATGGGAGGGAGCTAGAGGCGAGGGGTGAACACAGCCAGGGTTAAAAATTAAATGTTGGAAGCCCCACCTCCATGCTGTGACTGAGGCATGCATTGCTGTGACTGGGAGAGCAGGCAAGGCAATGACGCGTCAATGGAGGAGTTCCGAAGCCTCTATTCGTGGGGCTCCAACAGTGGCGGATCGCTCAGGCACCTAGAAACTATGGCTGTCTGAGGAACTGCCTGAGCCTGAAAAGAACATGAAGAGGAGATGGCCTGGCGATACCTGCACTGAACAGTGAAGAGGAACTACTTGGTAATTAGCACAGGCCAATAGAAAGTGCAGGCACTGACCCAGGACAAGCAGAGAGAATGGGACGTCTGGTGGATCAGCTCATTGGTGACCTTGGCTACTCATGGCATGCAGACCCTTGTCTTCCACTGAACTCCCACTGTGCAGTTACTAGTAAGAATTGAACTGCAGTTTTTATTATTTGTACTTCTGAGTTGTTTGGGCACCCTGCTGTGAGTTATGGGGGTATTTATACATGAAATAGTTAGTGTTCCACCCTGCTGTGAGTTCTGGGGTATTTATACACAAAATATTTACTGTTTCACCGTTCTGTGAGTTATGGGGGTATTTATACATGGAATTGCCACTGTACCAGCCTTCTATGAGTTCTGGGGATATTATACATGACATTCTCCCACTATTATGTGCAGAGGGGGCCCTGAAAATTTTTTTGCAGGGGGGCCCTGGCATCCGAAGTTACGCCACTGAAGAGGAGAGTGAATAGAGTGAGACAGAGAGTTATAAGAGGAGAGTGAATAGAGTGAGACAGAGAGTCATAACAGGAGAGTGAATAGAGTGAGACAGAGAGTTATAAGAGGAGAGTGAATAGAGTGAGACAGAGAGTTATAAGAGGAGAGTGAATAGAGTGAGACAGAGAGTCATAACAGGAGAGTGAATAGAGTGAGACAGAGAGTTATAAGAGGAGAGTGAGACAGAGTTATAAGAGGAGAGTGAATAGAGTGAGACAGAGAGTTATAAGAGGAGAGTGAATAGAGTGAGACAGAGTTATAAGAGGAGAGTGAATGGAGTGAGACAGAGTTATAAGAGGAGAGTGAATGGAGTGAGACAGAGTTATAAGAGGAGAGTGAATAGAGTGAGACAGAGAGTTATAAGAGGAGAGTGAATAGAGTGAGACAGAGAGTTATAAGAGGAGAGTGAATAGAGTGAGACAGAGTTATAAGAGGAGAGTGAATAGAGTGAGACAGAGTTATAAGAGGAGAGTGAATAGAGTGAGACAGAGAGTTATAAGAGGAGAGTGAATAGAGTGAGACAGAGTTATAAGAGGAGAGTGAATGGAGTGAGAGTTATAAGAGGAGAGTGAATGGAGTGAGACAGAGTTATAAGAGGAGAGTGAATAGAGTGAGACAGAGAGTTATAAGAGGAGAGTGAATAGAGTGAGACAGAGAGTTATAAGAGGAGAGTGAATAGAGTGAGACAGAGAGTTATAAGAGGAGAGTGAATAGAGTGAGACAGAGAGTTATAAGAGGAGAGTGAATAGAGTGAGACAGAGTTATAAGAGGAGAGTGAATAGAGTGAGACAGAGTTATAAGAGGAGAGTGAATAGAGTGAGACAGAGAGTTATAAGAGGAGAGTGAATAGAGTGAGACAGAGAGTTATAAGAGGAGAGTGAATAGAGTGAGACAGAGAGTTATAAGAGGAGAGTGAATAGAGTGAGACAGAGGTATAAGAGGAGAGTGAATAGAGTGAGACAGAGAGTTATAAGAGGAGAGTGAATAGAGTGAGACAGAGAGTTATAAGAGAAGAGTGAATAGAGTGAGACAGAGAGTTATAAGAGGAGAGTGAATAGAGTGAGACAGAGTTATAAGAGGAGAGTGAATAGAGTGAGACAGAGGTATAAGAGGAGAGTTATAAGAGGAGAGTGAATAGAGTGAGACAGAGTTATAAGAGGAGAGTGAATATAGTGAGACAGAGGTATAAGAGGAGAGTGAATAGAGTGAGACAGAGAGTTATAAGAGGAGAGTGAATAGAGTGAGACAGAGAGTTATAAGAGGAGAGTGAATAGAGTGAGACAGAGAGTTATAAGAGGAGAGTGAATAGAGTGAGACAGAGTTATAAGAGGAGAGTGAATAGAGTGAGACAGAGTTATAAGAGGAGAGTGAATAGAGTGAGACAGAGGTATAAGAGGAGAGTGAATAGAGTGAGACAGAGAGTTATAAGAGGAGAGTGAATAGAGTGAGACAGAGAGTTATAAGAGGAGAGTGAATAGAGTGAGACAGAGTTATAAGAGGAGAGTGAATAGAGTGAGACAGAGTTATAAGAGGAGAGTGAATAGAGTGAGACAGAGGTATAAGAGGAGAGTGAATAGAGTGAGACAGAGGGTTATAAGAGGAGAGTGAATAGAGTGAGACAGAGAGTTATAAGAGGAGAGTGAATAGAGTGAGACAGAGAGTTATAAGAGGAGAGTGAATAGAGTGAGACAGAGTTATAAGAGGAGAGTGAATAGAGTGAGGCAGGGAGTTATAAGAGGAGAGTGAATAGAGTGAGACAGAGAGTTATGAGAGGAGAGTGAATAGAGTGAGAGAGATTTATAAGAGGAGAGTGAATAGAGTGAGACAGAGAGTTATAAGAGGAGAGTGAATAGAGTGAGACAGAGAGTTATAAGAGGAGAGTGAATAGAGTGAGACAGAGAGTTATAAGAGGAGAGTGAATAGAGTGAGGCAGAGAGTTATAAGAGGAGAGTGAATAGAGTGAGACAGAGTTATAAGAGGAGAGTGAATAGAGTGAGACAGAGTTATAAGAGGAGAGTGAATAGAGTGAGACAGAGTTATAAGAGGAGAGTGAATAGAGTGAGACAGAGAGTTATAAGAGGAGAGTGAATAGAGTGAGGCAGAGAGTTATAAGAGGAGAGTGAATAGAGTGAGACAGAGAGTTATAAGAGGAGAGTGAATAGAGTGAGGCAGAGAGTTATAAGAGGAGAGTGAATAGAGTGAGACAGAGAGTTATAAGAGGAGAGTGAATAGAGTGAGACAGAGAGTTATAAGAGGAGAGTGAATAGAGTGAGAGAGAATTATAAGAGGAGAGTGAATAGAGTGAGGCAGAGAGTTATAAGAGGAGAGTGAATAGAGTGAGGCAGAGAGTTATAAGAGGAGAGTGAATAGAGTGAGACAGAGAGTTATAAGAGGAGAGTGAATAGAGTGAGAGAGTTATAAGAGGAGAGTGAATAGAGTGAGACAGAGAGTTATAAGAGGAGAGTGAATAGAGTGAGACAGAGTTATAAGAGGAGAGTGAATAGAGTGAGACAGAGAGTTATAAGAGGAGAGTGAATAGAGTGAGGCAGAGAGTTATAAGAGGAGAGTGAATAGAGTGAGACAGAGAGTTATAAGAGGAGAGTGAATAGAGTGAGGCAGAGAGTTATAAGAGGAGAGTGAATAGAGTGAGACAGAGAGTTATAAGAGGAGAGTGAATAGAGTGAGAGAGAGTTATAAGAGGAGAGTGAATAGAGTGAGAGAGAATTATAAGAGGAGAGTGAATAGAGTGAGAGAGAGTTATAAGAGGAGAGTGAATAGAGTGAGAGAGAATTATAAGAGGAGAGTGAATAGAGTGAGGCAGAGAGTTATAAGAGGAGAGTGAATAGAGTGAGGCAGAGAGTTATAAGGAGAGTGAATAGAGTGAGGCAGAGAGTTATAAGAGGAGAGTGAATAGAGTGAGACAGAGAGTTATAAGGAGAGTGAATAGAGTGAGACAGAGAGTTATAAGAGGAGAGTGAATGGAGTGAGACAGAGTTATAAGAGGAGAGGGAATAGAGTGAGCCAGAGGTATAAGAGGAGAGTGAATAGAGTGAGACAGAGTTATAAGAGGAGAGTGAATAGAGTGAGCCAGAGGTATAAGAGGAGAGTGAATGGAGTGAGACAGAGAGTTATAAGAGGAGAGTGAATAGAGTGAGACAGAGAGTTATAAGAGGAGAGTGAATAGAGTGAGACAGAGTTATAAGAGGAGAGTGAATGGAGTGAGACAGAGGTATAAGAGGAGAGTGAATACAGTGAGACAGAGTTATAAGAGGAGAGTGAATAGAGTGAGGCAGAAAGTTATAAGGGGAGAGTGAATAGAGAGAGACAGAGAGTTATAAGAGGAGATTGAATAGAGTGAGACAGAGAGTTATAAGAGGAGAGTGAATAGAGTGAGACAGAGTTATAAGAGGAGAGTGAATAGAGTGAGACAGAGAGTTATAAGAGGAGAGTGAATAGAGTGAGACAGAGTTATAAGAGGAGAGTGAATAGAGTGAGACAGAGAGTCATAAGAGGAGAGTGAATAGAGTGAGACAGAGAGTTATAAGAGGAGAGTGAATAGAGTGAGACAGAGAGTTATAAGAGGAGAGTGAATAGAGTGAGACAGAGTTATAAGAGGAGAGTGAATAGAGTGAGGCAGGGAGTTATAAGAGGAGAGTGAATAGAGTGAGACAGAGAGTTATAAGAGGAGAGTGAATAGAGTGAGACAGAGTTATAAGAGGAGAGTGAATAGAGTGAGGCAGGGAGTTATAAGAGGAGAGTGAATAGAGTGAGACAGAGAGTTATGAGAGGAGAGTGAATAGAGTGAGAGAGATTTATAAGAGGAGAGTGAATAGAGTGAGACAGAGGGTTATAAGAGGAGAGTGAATAGAGTGAGACAGAGAGTTATAAGAGGAGAGTGAATAGAGTGAGACATAGAGTTATAAGAGGAGAGTGAATAGAGTGAGGCAGAGAGTTATAAGAGGAGAGTGAATAGAGTGAGACAGAGTTATAAGAGGAGAGTGAATAGAGTGAGACAGAGTTATAAGAGGAGAGTGAATAGAGTGAGACAGAGTTATAAGAGGAGAGTGAATAGAGTGAGACAGAGAGTTATAAGATGAGAGTGAATAGAGTGAGACAGAGTTATAAGAGGAGAGTGAATAGAGTGAGACAGAGAGTTATAAGATGAGAGTGAATAGAGTGAGACAGAGAGTTATAAGAGGAGAGTGAATAGAGTGAGGCAGAGAGTTATAAGAGGAGAGTGAATAGAGTGAGACAGAGAGTTATAAGAGGAGAGTGAATAGAGTGAGACAGAGAGTTATAAGAGGAGAGTGAATAGAGTGAGGCAGAGAGTTATAAGAGGAGAGTGAATAGAGTGAGACAGAGAGTTATAAGAGGAGAGTGAATAGAGTGAGGCAGAGAGTTATAAGAGGAGAGTGAATAGAGTGAGACAGAGAGTTATAAGAGGAGAGTGAATAGAGTGAGACAGAGAGTTATAAGAGGAGAGTGAATAGAGTGAGACAGAGAGTTATAAGAGGAGAGTGAATAGAGTGAGGCAGAGAGTTATAAGAGGAGAGTGAATAGAGTGAGACAGAGAGTTATAAGAGGAGAGTGAATAGAGTGAGACAGAGAGTTATAAGAGGAGAGTGAATAGAGTGAGACAGAGAGTTATAAGAGGAGAGTGAATGGAGTGAGACAGAGTTATAAGAGGAGAGTGAATAGAGTGAGACAGAGTTATAAGAGGAGAGTGAATAGAGTGAGACAGAGGTATAAGAGGAGAGTGAATGGAGTGAGACAGAGTTATAAGAGGAGAGTGAATGGAGTGAGACAGAGTTATAAGAGGAGAGTGAATAGAGTGAGACAGAGGTATAACAGGAGAGTGAATAGAGTGAGAGAGAGTTATAAGAGGAGAGTGAATGGAGTGAGACAGAGGTATAAGAGGAGAGTGAATACAGTGAGACAGAGAGTTATATGAGGAGAGTGAATAGAGTGAGACAGAGTTATAAGAGGAGAGTGAATAGAGTGAGACAGAGAGTTATAAGAGGAGAGTGAATAGAGTGAGACAGAGTTATAAGAGGAGAGTGAATAGAGTGAGACAGAGAGTCATAAGAGGAGTGTGAATAGAGTGAGACAGAGAGTTATAAGAGGAGAGTGAATGGAGTGAGACAGAAAGTTATATGAGGAGAGTGAATAGAGTGAGACAGAGTTATAAAAGGAGAGTGAATAGAGTGAGACAGAGTTATAAGAGGAGAGTGAATAGAGTGAGACAGAAAGTTATATGAGGAGAGTGAATAGAGTGTGACAGAGTTATAAGAGGAGAGTGAATAGAGTGAGACAGAGTTATAAGAGGAGAGTGAATAGAGTGAGACAGAGAGTTATAAGAGGAGAGTGAATAGAGTGAGACAGAGAGTTATAAGAGGAGAGTGAATAGAGTGAGACAGAGAGTTATAAGGAGAGTGAATAGAGTGAGACAGAGAGTTATATGAGGAGAGTGAATAGAGTGAGACAGAGTTATAAGAGGAGAGTGAATAGAGTGAGACAGAGAGTTATAAGAGGAGAGTGAATAGAGTGAGACAGAGAGTTATAAGGAGAGTGAATAGAGTGAGACAGAGAGTTATAAGGAGAGTGAATAGAGTGAGACAGAGAGTTATAAGAGGAGAGTGAATAGAGTGAGACAGAGTTATAAGAGGAGAGTGAATGGAGTGAGACAGAGTTATAAGAGGAGAGTGAATGGAGTGAGACAGAGTTATAAGAGGAGAGTGAATAGAGTGAGACAGAGAGTTATAAGAGGAGAGTGAATAGAGTGAGACAGAGAGTTATAAGAGGAGAGTGAATAGAGTGAGACAGAGAGTCATAACAGGAGAGTGAATAGAGTGAGACAGAGAGTTATAAGAGGAGAGTGAATAGAGTGAGACAGAGTTATAAGAGGAGAGTGAATAGAGTGAGACAGAGTTATAAGAGGAGAGTGAATAGAGTGAGACAGAGAGTTATAAGAGGAGAGTGAATAGAGTGAGACAGAGTTATAAGAGGAGAGTGAATGGAGTGAGAGTTATAAGAGGAGAGTGAATGGAGTGAGACAGAGTTATAAGAGGAGAGTGAATAGAGTGAGACAGAGAGTTATAAGAGGAGAGTGAATAGAGTGAGACAGAGAGTTATAAGAGGAGAGTGAATAGAGTGAGACAGAGAGTTATAAGAGGAGAGTGAATAGAGTGAGACAGAGAGTTATAAGAGGAGAGTGAATAGAGTGAGACAGAGTTATAAGAGGAGAGTGAATAGAGTGAGACAGAGTTATAAGAGGAGAGTGAATAGAGTGAGACAGAGAGTTATAAGAGGAGAGTGAATAGAGTGAGACAGAGAGTTATAAGAGGAGAGTGAATAGAGTGAGACAGAGGTATAAGAGGAGAGTGAATAGAGTGAGACAGAGAGTTATAAGAGGAGAGTGAATAGAGTGAGACAGAGAGTTATAAGAGAAGAGTGAATAGAGTGAGACAGAGAGTTATAAGAGGAGAGTGAATAGAGTGAGACAGAGTTATAAGAGGAGAGTGAATAGAGTGAGACAGAGGTATAAGAGGAGAGTTATAAGAGGAGAGTGAATAGAGTGAGACAGAGTTATAAGAGGAGAGTGAATAGAGTGAGACAGAGGTATAAGAGGAGAGTGAATAGAGTGAGACAGAGAGTTATAAGAGGAGAGTGAATAGAGTGAGACAGAGAGTTATAAGAGGAGAGTGAATAGAGTGAGACAGAGAGTTATAAGAGGAGAGTGAATAGAGTGAGACAGAGTTATAAGAGGAGAGTGAATAGAGTGAGACAGAGGTATAAGAGGAGAGTGAATAGAGTGAGACAGAGGGTTATAAGAGGAGAGTGAATAGAGTGAGACAGAGAGTTATAAGAGGAGAGTGAATAGAGTGAGACAGAGAGTTATAAGAGGAGAGTGAATAGAGTGAGACAGAGTTATAAGAGGAGAGTGAATAGAGTGAGGCAGGGAGTTATAAGAGGAGAGTGAATAGAGTGAGACAGAGAGTTATGAGAGGAGAGTGAATAGAGTGAGAGAGATTTATAAGAGGAGAGTGAATAGAGTGAGACAGAGAGTTATAAGAGGAGAGTGAATAGAGTGAGACAGAGAGTTATAAGAGGAGAGTGAATAGAGTGAGACAGAGAGTTATAAGAGGAGAGTGAATAGAGTGAGGCAGAGAGTTATAAGAGGAGAGTGAATAGAGTGAGACAGAGTTATAAGAGGAGAGTGAATAGAGTGAGACAGAGTTATAAGAGGAGAGTGAATAGAGTGAGACAGAAAGTTATATGAGGAGAGTGAATAGAGTGAGACAGAGTTATAAGAGGAGAGTGAATAGAGTGAGACAGAGTTATAAGAGGAGAGTGAATAGAGTGAGAGAGAGTTATAAGAGGAGAGTGAATAGAGTGAGGCAGAGAGTTATAAGAGGAGAGTGAATAGAGTGAGACAGAGAGTTATAAGAGGAGAGTGAATATAGTGAGACAGAGAGTTATAAGAGGAGAGTGAATAGAGTGAGACAGAGAGTTATAAGAGGAGAGTGAATAGAGTGAGACAGAGAGTTATAAGAGGAGAGTGAATGGAGTGAGACAGAGTTATAAGAGGAGAGTGAATAGAGTGAGACAGAGTTATAAGAGGAGAGTGAATAGAGTGAGACAGAGGTATAAGAGGAGAGTGAATGGAGTGAGACAGAGTTATAAGAGGAGAGTGAATGGAGTGAGACAGAGTTATAAGAGGAGAGTGAATAGAGTGAGACAGAGGTATAACAGGAGAGTGAATAGAGTGAGAGAGAGTTATAAGAGGAGAGTGAATGGAGTGAGACAGAGGTATAAGAGGAGAGTGAATACAGTGAGACAGAGAGTTATATGAGGAGAGTGAATAGAGTGAGACAGAGTTATAAGAGGAGAGTGAATAGAGTGAGACAGAGAGTTATAAGAGGAGAGTGAATAGAGTGAGACAGAGTTATAAGAGGAGAGTGAATAGAGTGAGACAGAGAGTCATAAGAGGAGTGTGAATAGAGTGAGACAGAGAGTTATAAGAGGAGAGTGAATGGAGTGAGACAGAAAGTTATATGAGGAGAGTGAATAGAGTGAGACAGAGTTATAAAAGGAGAGTGAATAGAGTGAGACAGAGTTATAAGAGGAGAGTGAATAGAGTGAGACAGAAAGTTATATGAGGAGAGTGAATAGAGTGAGACAGAGTTATAAGAGGAGAGTGAATAGAGTGAGACAGAGTTATAAGAGGAGAGTGAATAGAGTGAGACAGAGAGTTATAAGAGGAGAGTGAATAGAGTGAGACAGAGAGTTATAAGAGGAGAGTGAATAGAGTGAGACAGAGAGTTATAAGGAGAGTGAATAGAGTGAGACAGAGTTATATGAGGAGAGTGAATAGAGTGAGACAGAGTTATAAGAGGAGAGTGAATAGAGTGAGACAGAGAGTTATAAGAGGAGAGTGAATAGAGTGAGACAGAGAGTTATAAGAGGAGAGTGAATAGAGTGAGACAGAGAGTTATAAGGAGAGTGAATAGAGTGAGACAGAGAGTTATAAGGAGAGTGAATAGAGTGAGACAGAGGGTTATAAGAGGAGCAGCGGCGTAACTACCGAGGAAGCAGACCCCGCAACCGCGGGGGGGGCCCGGGAGTACAGGGGGCCCGCTTCCTCAGTACTATGGGGATAGTGCTATAGCTACAGAAGCAGCAGCTGAGTGGCGAGCAACAGCATGGGAGGGAGCTAGAGGCGAGGGGTGAACACAGCCAGGGTTAAAAATTAAATGTTGGAAGCCCCACCTCCATGCTGTGACTGAGGCATGCATTGCTGTGACTGGGAGAGCAGGCAAGGCAATGACGCGTCAATGGAGGAGTTCCGAAGCCTCTATTCGTGGGGCTCCAACAGTGGCGGATCGCTCAGGCACCTAGAAACTATGGCTGTCTGAGGAACTGCCTGAGCCTGAAAAGAACATGAAGAGGAGATGGCCTGGCGATACCTGCACTGAACAGTGAAGAGGAACTACTTGGTAATTAGCACAGGCCAATAGAAAGTGCAGGCACTGACCCAGGACAAGCAGAGAGAATGGGACGTCTGGTGGATCAGCTCATTGGTGACCTTGGCTACTCATGGCATGCAGACCCTTGTCTTCCACTGAACTCCCACTGTGCAGTTACTAGTAAGAATTGAACTGCAGTTTTTATTATTTGTACTTCTGAGTTGTTTGGGCACCCTGCTGTGAGTTATGGGGGTATTTATACATGAAATAGTTAGTGTTCCACCCTGCTGTGAGTTCTGGGGTATTTATACACAAAATAGTTACTGTTTCACCGTTCTGTGAGTTATGGGGGTATTTATACATGGAATTGCCACTGTACCAGCCTTCTATGAGTTCTGGGGATATTATACATGACATTCTCCCACTATTATGTGCAGAGGGGGCCCTGAAAATTTTTTTGCAGGGGGGCCCTGGCATCCGAAGTTACGCCACTGAAGAGGAGAGTGAATAGAGTGAGACAGAGAGTTATAAGAGGAGAGTGAATAGAGTGAGACAGAGAGTCATAACAGGAGAGTGAATAGAGTGAGACAGAGAGTTATAAGAGGAGAGTGAATAGAGTGAGACAGAGAGTTATAAGAGGAGAGTGAATAGAGTGAGACAGAGAGTCATAACAGGAGAGTGAATAGAGTGAGACAGAGAGTTATAAGAGGAGAGTGAGACAGAGTTATAAGAGGAGAGTGAATAGAGTGAGACAGAGAGTTATAAGAGGAGAGTGAATAGAGTGAGACAGAGTTATAAGAGGAGAGTGAATGGAGTGAGACAGAGTTATAAGAGGAGAGTGAATGGAGTGAGACAGAGTTATAAGAGGAGAGTGAATAGAGTGAGACAGAGAGTTATAAGAGGAGAGTGAATAGAGTGAGACAGAGAGTTATAAGAGGAGAGTGAATAGAGTGAGACAGAGTTATAAGAGGAGAGTGAATAGAGTGAGACAGAGTTATAAGAGGAGAGTGAATAGAGTGAGACAGAGAGTTATAAGAGGAGAGTGAATAGAGTGAGACAGAGTTATAAGAGGAGAGTGAATGGAGTGAGAGTTATAAGAGGAGAGTGAATGGAGTGAGACAGAGTTATAAGAGGAGAGTGAATAGAGTGAGACAGAGAGTTATAAGAGGAGAGTGAATAGAGTGAGACAGAGAGTTATAAGAGGAGAGTGAATAGAGTGAGACAGAGAGTTATAAGAGGAGAGTGAATAGAGTGAGACAGAGAGTTATAAGAGGAGAGTGAATAGAGTGAGACAGAGTTATAAGAGGAGAGTGAATAGAGTGAGACAGAGTTATAAGAGGAGAGTGAATAGAGTGAGACAGAGAGTTATAAGAGGAGAGTGAATAGAGTGAGACAGAGAGTTATAAGAGGAGAGTGAATAGAGTGAGACAGAGAGTTATAAGAGGAGAGTGAATAGAGTGAGACAGAGAGTTATAAGAGGAGAGTGAATAGAGTGAGACAGAGAGTTATAAGAGGAGAGTGAATAGAGTGAGACAGAGAGTTATAAGAGGAGAGTGAATAGAGTGAGACAGAGTTATAAGAGGAGAGTGAATAGAGTGAGACAGAGTTATAAGAGGAGAGTGAATAGAGTGAGACAGAGAGTTATAAGAGGAGAGTGAATAGAGTGAGACAGAGAGTTATAAGAGGAGAGTGAATAGAGTGAGACAGAGAGTTATAAGAGGAGAGTGAATAGAGTGAGACAGAGGTATAAGAGGAGAGTGAATAGAGTGAGACAGAGAGTTATAAGAGGAGAGTGAATAGAGTGAGACAGAGAGTTATAAGAGAAGAGTGAATAGAGTGAGACAGAGAGTTATAAGAGGAGAGTGAATAGAGTGAGACAGAGTTATAAGAGGAGAGTGAATAGAGTGAGACAGAGGTATAAGAGGAGAGTTATAAGAGGAGAGTGAATAGAGTGAGACAGAGTTATAAGAGGAGAGTGAATAGAGTGAGACAGAGGTATAAGAGGAGAGTGAATAGAGTGAGACAGAGAGTTATAAGAGGAGAGTGAATAGAGTGAGACAGAGAGTTATAAGAGGAGAGTGAATAGAGTGAGACAGAGTTATAAGAGGAGAGTGAATAGAGTGAGACAGAGGTATAAGAGGAGAGTTATAAGAGGAGAGTGAATAGAGTGAGACAGAGTTATAAGAGGAGAGTGAATAGAGTGAGACAGAGGTATAAGAGGAGAGTGAATAGAGTGAGACAGAGAGTTATAAGAGGAGAGTGAATAGAGTGAGACAGAGAGTTATAAGAGGAGAGTGAATAGAGTGAGACAGAGTTATAAGAGGAGAGTGAATAGAGTGAGACAGAGGTATAAGAGGAGAGTGAATAGAGTGAGACAGAGGGTTATAAGAGGAGAGTGAATAGAGTGAGACAGAGAGTTATAAGAGGAGAGTGAATAGAGTGAGACAGAGAGTTATAAGAGGAGAGTGAATAGAGTGAGACAGAGTTATAAGAGGAGAGTGAATAGAGTGAGGCAGGGAGTTATAAGAGGAGAGTGAATAGAGTGAGACAGAGAGTTATGAGAGGAGAGTGAATAGAGTGAGAGAGATTTATAAGAGGAGAGTGAATAGAGTGAGACAGAGAGTTATAAGAGGAGAGTGAATAGAGTGAGACAGAGAGTTATAAGAGGAGAGTGAATAGAGTGAGACAGAGAGTTATAAGAGGAGAGTGAATAGAGTGAGGCAGAGAGTTATAAGAGGAGAGTGAATAGAGTGAGACAGAGTTATAAGAGGAGAGTGAATAGAGTGAGACAGAGTTATAAGAGGAGAGTGAATAGAGTGAGACAGAAAGTTATATGAGGAGAGTGAATAGAGTGAGACAGAGTTATAAGAGGAGAGTGAATAGAGTGAGACAGAGTTATAAGAGGAGAGTGAATAGAGTGAGACAGAGAGTTATAAGAGGAGAGTGAATAGAGTGAGGCAGAGAGTTATAAGAGGAGAGTGAATAGAGTGAGACAGAGAGTTATAAGAGGAGAGTGAATATAGTGAGACAGAGAGTTATAAGAGGAGAGTGAATAGAGTGAGACAGAGAGTTATAAGAGGAGAGTGAATAGAGTGAGACAGAGAGTTATAAGAGGAGAGTGAATGGAGTGAGACAGAGTTATAAGAGGAGAGTGAATAGAGTGAGACAGAGTTATAAGAGGAGAGTGAATAGAGTGAGACAGAGGTATAAGAGGAGAGTGAATGGAGTGAGACAGAGTTATAAGAGGAGAGTGAATGGAGTGAGACAGAGTTATAAGAGGAGAGTGAATAGAGTGAGACAGAGGTATAACAGGAGAGTGAATAGAGTGAGAGAGAGTTATAAGAGGAGAGTGAATGGAGTGAGACAGAGGTATAAGAGGAGAGTGAATACAGTGAGACAGAGTTATATGAGGAGAGTGAATAGAGTGAGACAGAGTTATAAGAGGAGAGTGAATAGAGTGAGACAGAGAGTTATAAGAGGAGAGTGAATAGAGTGAGACAGAGTTATAAGAGGAGAGTGAATAGAGTGAGACAGAGAGTCATAAGAGGAGTGTGAATAGAGTGAGACAGAGAGTTATAAGAGGAGAGTGAATGGAGTGAGACAGAAAGTTATATGAGGAGAGTGAATAGAGTGAGACAGAGTTATAAAAGGAGAGTGAATAGAGTGAGACAGAGTTATAAGAGGAGAGTGAATAGAGTGAGACAGAAAGTTATATGAGGAGAGTGAATAGAGTGAGACAGAGTTATAAGAGGAGAGTGAATAGAGTGAGACAGAGTTATAAGAGGAGAGTGAATAGAGTGAGACAGAGAGTTATAAGAGGAGAGTGAATAGAGTGAGACAGAGAGTTATAAGAGGAGAGTGAATAGAGTGAGACAGAGAGTTATAAGGAGAGTGAATAGAGTGAGACAGAGAGTTATATGAGGAGAGTGAATAGAGTGAGACAGAGTTATAAGAGGAGAGTGAATAGAGTGAGACAGAGAGTTATAAGAGGAGAGTGAATAGAGTGAGACAGAGAGTTATAAGAGGAGAGTGAATAGAGTGAGACAGAGAGTTATAAGGAGAGTGAATAGAGTGAGACAGAGAGTTATAAGGAGAGTGAATAGAGTGAGACAGAGGGTTATAAGAGGAGCAGCGGCGTAACTACCGAGGAAGCAGACCCCGCAACCGCGGGGGGGGCCCGGGAGTACAGGGGGCCCGCTTCCTCAGTACTATGGGGATAGTGCTATAGCTACAGAAGCAGCAGCTGAGTGGCGAGCAACAGCATGGGAGGGAGCTAGAGGCGAGGGGTGAACACAGCCAGGGTTAAAAATTAAATGTTGGAAGCCCCACCTCCATGCTGTGACTGAGGCATGCATTGCTGTGACTGGGAGAGCAGGCAAGGCAATGACGCGTCAATGGAGGAGTTCCGAAGCCTCTATTCGTGGGGCTCCAACAGTGGCGGATCGCTCAGGCACCTAGAAACTATGGCTGTCTGAGGAACTGCCTGAGCCTGAAAAGAACATGAAGAGGAGATGGCCTGGCGATACCTGCACTGAACAGTGAAGAGGAACTACTTGGTAATTAGCACAGGCCAATAGAAAGTGCAGGCACTGACCCAGGACAAGCAGAGAGAATGGGACGTCTGGTGGATCAGCTCATTGGTGACCTTGGCTACTCATGGCATGCAGACCCTTGTCTTCCACTGAACTCCCACTGTGCAGTTACTAGTAAGAATTGAACTGCAGTTTTTATTATTTGTACTTCTGAGTTGTTTGGGCACCCTGCTGTGAGTTATGGGGGTATTTATACATGAAATAGTTAGTGTTCCACCCTGCTGTGAGTTCTGGGGTATTTATACACAAAATAGTTACTGTTTCACCGTTCTGTGAGTTATGGGGGTATTTATACATGGAATTGCCACTGTACCAGCCTTCTATGAGTTCTGGGGATATTATACATGACATTCTCCCACTATTATGTGCAGAGGGGGCCCTGAAAATTTTTTTGCAGGGGGGCCCTGGCATCCGAAGTTACGCCACTGAAGAGGAGAGTGAATAGAGTGAGACAGAGAGTTATAAGAGGAGAGTGAATAGAGTGAGACAGAGAGTCATAACAGGAGAGTGAATAGAGTGAGACAGAGAGTTATAAGAGGAGAGTGAATAGAGTGAGACAGAGAGTCATAAGAGGAGAGTGAATAGAGTGAGACAGAGAGTCATAACAGGAGAGTGAATAGAGTGAGACAGAGAGTTATAAGAGGAGAGTGAGACAGAGTTATAAGAGGAGAGTGAATAGAGTGAGACAGAGAGTTATAAGAGGAGAGTGAATAGAGTGAGACAGAGTTATAAGAGGAGAGTGAATGGAGTGAGACAGTTATAAGAGGAGAGTGAATGGAGTGAGACAGAGTTATAAGAGGAGAGTGAATAGAGTGAGACAGAGAGTTATAAGAGGAGAGTGAATAGAGTGAGACAGAGTTATAAGAGGAGAGTGAATAGAGTGAGACAGAGTTATAAGAGGAGAGTGAATAGAGTGAGACAGAGTTATAAGAGGAGAGTGAATAGAGTGAGACAGAGTTATAAGAGGAGAGTGAATGGAGTGAGAGTTATAAGAGGAGAGTGAATGGAGTGAGACAGAGTTATAAGAGGAGAGTGAATAGAGTGAGACAGAGAGTTATAAGAGGAGAGTGAATAGAGTGAGACAGAGAGTTATAAGAGGAGAGTGAATAGAGTGAGACAGAGAGTTATAAGAGGAGAGTGAATAGAGTGAGACAGAGAGTTATAAGAGGAGAGTGAATAGAGTGAGACAGAGTTATAAGAGGAGAGTGAATAGAGTGAGACAGAGTTATAAGAGGAGAGTGAATAGAGTGAGACAGAGAGTTATAAGAGGAGAGTGAATAGAGTGAGACAGAGGTATAAGAGGAGAGTGAATAGAGTGAGACAGAGGTATAAGAGGAGAGTGAATAGAGTGAGACAGAGAGTTATAAGAGGAGAGTGAATAGAGTGAGACAGAGTTATAAGAGAAGAGTGAATAGAGTGAGACAGAGAGTTATAAGAGGAGAGTGAATAGAGTGAGACAGAGTTATAAGAGGAGAGTGAATAGAGTGAGACAGAGGTATAAGAGGAGAGTTATAAGAGGAGAGTGAATAGAGTGAGACAGAGTTATAAGAGGAGAGTGAATAGAGTGAGACAGAGGTATAAGAGGAGAGTGAATAGAGTGAGACAGAGAGTTATAAGAGGAGAGTGAATAGAGTGAGACAGAGAGTTATAAGAGGAGAGTGAATAGAGTGAGACAGAGAGTTATAAGAGGAGAGTGAATAGAGTGAGACAGAGTTATAAGAGGAGAGTGAATAGAGTGAGACAGAGGTATAAGAGGAGAGTTATAAGAGGAGAGTGAATAGAGTGAGACAGAGTTATAAGAGGAGAGTGAATAGAGTGAGACAGAGGTATAAGAGGAGAGTGAATAGAGTGAGACAGAGAGTTATAAGAGGAGAGTGAATAGAGTGAGACAGAGAGTTATAAGAGGAGAGTGAATAGAGTGAGACAGAGTTATAAGAGGAGAGTGAATAGAGTGAGACAGAGGTATAAGAGGAGAGTGAATAGAGTGAGACAGAGGGTTATAAGAGGAGAGTGAATAGAGTGAGACAGAGAGTTATAAGAGGAGAGTGAATAGAGTGAGACAGAGAGTTATAAGAGGAGAGTGAATAGAGTGAGACAGAGTTATAAGAGGAGAGTGAATAGAGTGAGGCAGGGAGTTATAAGAGGAGAGTGAATAGAGTGAGACAGAGAGTTATGAGAGGAGAGTGAATAGAGTGAGAGAGATTTATAAGAGGAGAGTGAATAGAGTGAGACAGAGAGTTATAAGAGGAGAGTGAATAGAGTGAGACAGAGAGTTATAAGAGGAGAGTGAATAGAGTGAGGCAGAGAGTTATAAGAGGAGAGTGAATAGAGTGAGACAGAGTTATAAGAGGAGAGTGAATAGAGTGAGACAGAGTTATAAGAGGAGAGTGAATAGAGTGAGACAGAAAGTTATATGAGGAGAGTGAATAGAGTGAGACAGAGTTATAAGAGGAGAGTGAATAGAGTGAGACAGAGTTATAAGAGGAGAGTGAATAGAGTGAGACAGAGAGTTATAAGAGGAGAGTGAATAGAGTGAGGCAGAGAGTTATAAGAGGAGAGTGAATAGAGTGAGACAGAGTTATAAGAGGAGAGTGAATATAGTGAGACAGAGAGTTATAAGAGGAGAGTGAATAGAGTGAGACAGAGAGTTATAAGAGGAGAGTGAATAGAGTGAGACAGAGAGTTATAAGAGGAGAGTGAATGGAGTGAGACAGAGTTATAAGAGGAGAGTGAATAGAGTGAGACAGAGTTATAAGAGGAGAGTGAATGGAGTGAGACAGAGTTATAAGAGGAGAGTGAATAGAGTGAGACAGAGGTATAAGAGGAGAGTGAATGGAGTGAGACAGAGTTATAAGAGGAGAGTGAATGGAGTGAGACAGAGTTATAAGAGGAGAGTGAATAGAGTGAGACAGAGGTATAACAGGAGAGTGAATAGAGTGAGAGAGAGTTATAAGAGGAGAGTGAATGGAGTGAGACAGAGGTATAAGAGGAGAGTGAATACAGTGAGACAGAGAGTTATATGAGGAGAGTGAATAGAGTGAGACAGAGTTATAAGAGGAGAGTGAATAGAGTGAGACAGAGAGTTATAAGAGGAGAGTGAATAGAGTGAGACAGAGTTATAAGAGGAGAGTGAATAGAGTGAGACAGAGAGTCATAAGAGGAGTGTGAATAGAGTGAGACAGAGAGTTATAAGAGGAGAGTGAATGGAGTGAGACAGAAAGTTATATGAGGAGAGTGAATAGAGTGAGACAGAGTTATAAAAGGAGAGTGAATAGAGTGAGACAGAGTTATAAGAGGAGAGTGAATAGAGTGAGACAGAAAGTTATATGAGGAGAGTGAATAGAGTGAGACAGAGTTATAAGAGGAGAGTGAATAGAGTGAGACAGAGTTATAAGAGGAGAGTGAATAGAGTGAGACAGAGAGTTATAAGAGGAGAGTGAATAGAGTGAGACAGAGAGTTATAAGGAGAGTGAATAGAGTGAGACAGAGAGTTATATGAGGAGAGTGAATAGAGTGAGACAGAGTTATAAGAGGAGAGTGAATAGAGTGAGACAGAGAGTTATAAGAGGAGAGTGAATAGAGTGAGACAGAGAGTTATAAGGAGAGTGAATAGAGTGAGACAGAGAGTTATAAGGAGAGTGAATAGAGTGAGACAGAGGGTTATAAGAGGAGCAGCGGCGTAACTACCGAGGAAGCAGACCCCGCAACCGCGGGGGGGGCCCGGGAGTACAGGGGGCCCGCTTCCTCAGTACTATGGGGATAGTGCTATAGCTACAGAAGCAGCAGCTGAGTGGCGAGCAACAGCATGGGAGGGAGCTAGAGGCGAGGGGTGAACACAGCCAGGGTTAAAAATTAAATGTTGGAAGCCCCACCTCCATGCTGTGACTGAGGCATGCATTGCTGTGACTGGGAGAGCAGGCAAGGCAATGACGCGTCAATGGAGGAGTTCCGAAGCCTCTATTCGTGGGGCTCCAACAGTGGCGGATCGCTCAGGCACCTAGAAACTATGGCTGTCTGAGGAACTGCCTGAGCCTGAAAAGAACATGAAGAGGAGATGGCCTGGCGATACCTGCACTGAACAGTGAAGAGGAACTACTTGGTAATTAGCACAGGCCAATAGAAAGTGCAGGCACTGACCCAGGACAAGCAGAGAGAATGGGACGTCTGGTGGATCAGCTCATTGGTGACCTTGGCTACTCATGGCATGCAGACCCTTGTCTTCCACTGAACTCCCACTGTGCAGTTACTAGTAAGAATTGAACTGCAGTTTTTATTATTTGTACTTCTGAGTTGTTTGGGCACCCTGCTGTGAGTTATGGGGGTATTTATACATGAAATAGTTAGTGTTCCACCCTGCTGTGAGTTCTGGGGTATTTATACACAAAATAGTTACTGTTTCACCGTTCTGTGAGTTATGGGGGTATTTATACATGGAATTGCCACTGTACCAGCCTTCTATGAGTTCTGGGGATATTATACATGACATTCTCCCACTATTATGTGCAGAGGGGGCCCTGAAAATTTTTTTGCAGGGGGGCCCTGGCATCCGAAGTTACGCCACTGAAGAGGAGAGTGAATAGAGTGAGACAGAGAGTTATAAGAGGAGAGTGAATAGAGTGAGACAGAGAGTCATAACAGGAGAGTGAATAGAGTGAGACAGAGAGTTATAAGAGGAGAGTGAATAGAGTGAGACAGAGAGTTATAAGAGGAGAGTGAATAGAGTGAGACAGAGAGTCATAACAGGAGAGTGAATAGAGTGAGACAGAGAGTTATAAGAGGAGAGTGAGACAGAGTTATAAGAGGAGAGTGAATAGAGTGAGACAGAGAGTTATAAGAGGAGAGTGAATAGAGTGAGACAGAGTTATAAGAGGAGAGTGAATGGAGTGAGACAGAGTTATAAGAGGAGAGTGAATGGAGTGAGACAGAGAGTTATAAGAGGAGAGTGAATAGAGTGAGACAGAGAGTTATAAGAGGAGAGTGAATAGAGTGAGACAGAGAGTTATAAGAGGAGAGTGAATAGAGTGAGACAGAGTTATAAGAGGAGAGTGAATAGAGTGAGACAGAGTTATAAGAGGAGAGTGAATAGAGTGAGACAGAGAGTTATAAGAGGAGAGTGAATAGAGTGAGACAGAGTTATAAGAGGAGAGTGAATGGAGTGAGAGTTATAAGAGGAGAGTGAATGGAGTGAGACAGAGTTATAAGAGGAGAGTGAATAGAGTGAGACAGAGAGTTATAAGAGGAGAGTGAATAGAGTGAGACAGAGAGTTATAAGAGGAGAGTGAATAGAGTGAGACAGAGAGTTATAAGAGGAGAGTGAATAGAGTGAGACAGAGAGTTATAAGAGGAGAGTGAATAGAGTGAGACAGAGTTATAAGAGGAGAGTGAATAGAGTGAGACAGAGTTATAAGAGGAGAGTGAATAGAGTGAGACAGAGAGTTATAAGAGGAGAGTGAATAGAGTGAGACAGAGAGTTATAAGAGGAGAGTGAATAGAGTGAGACAGAGAGTTATAAGAGGAGAGTGAATAGAGTGAGACAGAGGTATAAGAGGAGAGTGAATAGAGTGAGACAGAGAGTTATAAGAGGAGAGTGAATAGAGTGAGACAGAGAGTTATAAGAGAAGAGTGAATAGAGTGAGACAGAGAGTTATAAGAGGAGAGTGAATAGTGTGAGACAGAGTTATAAGAGGAGAGTGAATAGAGTGAGACAGAGGTATAAGAGGAGAGTTATAAGAGGAGAGTGAATAGAGTGAGACAGAGTTATAAGAGGAGAGTGAATATAGTGAGACAGAGGTATAAGAGGAGAGTGAATAGAGTGAGACAGAGAGTTATAAGAGGAGAGTGAATAGAGTGAGACAGAGAGTTATAAGAGGAGAGTGAATAGAGTGAGACAGAGAGTTATAAGAGGAGAGTGAATAGAGTGAGACAGAGTTATAAGAGGAGAGTGAATAGAGTGAGACAGAGTTATAAGAGGAGAGTGAATAGAGTGAGACAGAGGTATAAGAGGAGAGTGAATAGAGTGAGACAGAGAGTTATAAGAGGAGAGTGAATAGAGTGAGACAGAGAGTTATAAGAGGAGAGTGAATAGAGTGAGACAGAGTTATAAGAGGAGAGTGAATAGAGTGAGACAGAGTTATAAGAGGATGAGACAGAGTTATAAGAGGAGAGTGAATAGAGTGAGACAGAGGTATAAGAGGAGAGTGAATAGAGTGAGACAGAGGGTTATAAGAGGAGAGTGAATAGAGTGAGACAGAGAGTTATAAGAGGAGAGTGAATAGAGTGAGACAGAGAGTTATAAGAGGAGAGTGAATAGAGTGAGACAGAGTTATAAGAGGAGAGTGAATAGAGTGAGGCAGGGAGTTATAAGAGGAGAGTGAATAGAGTGAGACAGAGAGTTATGAGAGGAGAGTGAATAGAGTGAGAGAGATTTATAAGAGGAGAGTGAATAGAGTGAGACAGAGAGTTATAAGAGGAGAGTGAATAGAGTGAGACAGAGAGTTATAAGAGGAGAGTGAATAGAGTGAGACAGAGAGTTATAAGAGGAGAGTGAATAGAGTGAGGCAGAGAGTTATAAGAGGAGAGTGAATAGAGGAGTGAATAGAGTGAGACAGAGTTATAAGAGGAGAGTGAATAGAGTGAGACAGAGTTATAAGAGGAGAGTGAATAGAGTGAGACAGAGAGTTATAAGAGGAGAGTGAATAGAGTGAGGCAGAGAGTTATAAGAGGAGAGTGAATAGAGTGAGACAGAGAGTTATAAGAGGAGAGTGAATAGAGTGAGGCAGAGAGTTATAAGAGGAGAGTGAATAGAGTGAGACAGAGAGTTATAAGAGGAGAGTGAATAGAGTGAGACAGAGAGTTATAAGAGGAGAGTGAATAGAGTGAGAGAGAATTATAAGAGGAGAGTGAATAGAGTGAGGCAGAGAGTTATAAGAGGAGAGTGAATAGAGTGAGGCAGAGAGTTATAAGAGGAGAGTGAATAGAGTGAGACAGAGAGTTATAAGAGGAGAGTGAATAGAGTGAGAGAGTTATAAGAGGAGAGTGAATAGAGTGAGACAGAGAGTTATAAGAGGAGAGTGAATAGAGTGAGACAGAGTTATAAGAGGAGAGTGAATAGAGTGAGACAGAGAGTTATAAGAGGAGAGTGAATAGAGTGAGGCAGAGAGTTATAAGAGGAGAGTGAATAGAGTGAGACAGAGAGTTATAAGAGGAGAGTGAATAGAGTGAGACAGAGAGTTATAAGAGGAGAGTGAATAGAGTGAGGCAGAGAGTTATAAGAGGAGAGTGAATAGAGTGAGGCAGAGAGTTATAAGAGGAGAGTGAATAGAGTGAGGCAGAGAGTTATAAGAGGAGAGTGAATAGAGTGAGACAGAGAGTTATAAGAGGAGAGTGAATAGAGTGAGAGAGAGTTATAAGAGGAGAGTGAATAGAGTGAGAGAGAATTATAAGAGGAGAGTGAATAGAGTGAGACAGAGAGTTATAAGAGGAGAGTGAATAGAGTGAGGCAGAGAGTTATAAGGAGAGTGAATAGAGTGAGGCAGAGAGTTATAAGAGGAGAGTGAATAGAGTGAGACAGAGAGTTATAAGGAGAGTGAATAGAGTGAGACAGAGAGTTATAAGAGGAGAGTGAATGGAGTGAGACAGAGTTATAAGAGGAGAGTGAATAGAGTGAGCCAGAGGTATAAGAGGAGAGTGAATGGAGTGAGACAGAGTTATAAGAGGAGAGTGAATAGAGTGAGCCAGAGGTATAAGAGGAGAGTGAATAGAGTGAGACAGAGTCATAAGAGGAGAGTGAATAGAGTGAGGCAGGGAGTTATAAGAGGAGAGTGAATAGAGTGAGACAGAGAGTTATAAGAGGAGAGTGAATAGAGTGAGACAGAGTTATAAGAGGAGAGTGAATAGAGTGAGGCAGGGAGTTATAAGAGGAGAGTGAATAGAGTGAGACAGAGAGTTATGAGAGGAGAGTGAATAGAGTGAGAGAGATTTATAAGAGGAGAGTGAATAGAGTGAGACAGAGGGTTATAAGAGGAGAGTGAATAGAGTGAGACAGAGAGTTATAAGAGGAGAGTGAATAGAGTGAGACATAGAGTTATAAGAGGAGAGTGAATAGAGTGAGGCAGAGAGTTATAAGAGGAGAGTGAATAGAGTGAGACAGAGTTATAAGAGGAGAGTGAATAGAGTGAGACAGAGTTATAAGAGGAGAGTGAATAGAGTGAGACAGAGTTATAAGAGGAGAGTGAATAGAGTGAGACAGAGAGTTATAAGATGAGAGTGAATAGAGTGAGACAGAGTTATAAGAGGAGAGTGAATAGAGTGAGACAGAGAGTTATAAGATGAGAGTGAATAGAGTGAGACAGAGAGTTATAAGAGGAGAGTGAATAGAGTGAGGCAGAGAGTTATAAGAGGAGAGTGAATAGAGTGAGACAGAGAGTTATAAGAGGAGAGTGAATAGAGTGAGACAGAGAGTTATAAGAGGAGAGTGAATAGAGTGAGGCAGAGAGTTATAAGAGGAGAGTGAATAGAGTGAGACAGAGAGTTATAAGAGGAGAGTGAATAGAGTGAGGCAGAGAGTTATAAGAGGAGAGTGAATAGAGTGAGACAGAGAGTTATAAGAGGAGAGTGAATAGAGTGAGAGAGAGTTATAAGAGGAGAGTGAATAGAGTGAGAGAGAATTATAAGAGGAGAGTGAATAGAGTGAGACAGAGAGTTATAAGAGGAGAGTGAATAGAGTGAGGCAGAGAGTTATAAGGAGAGTGAATAGAGTGAGGCAGAGAGTTATAAGAGGAGAGTGAATAGAGTGAGACAGAGAGTTATAAGGAGAGTGAATAGAGTGAGACAGAGAGTTATAAGAGGAGAGTGAATGGAGTGAGACAGAGTTATAAGAGGAGAGTGAATAGAGTGAGCCAGAGGTATAAGAGGAGAGTGAATAGAGTGAGACAGAGTTATAAGAGGAGAGTGAATAGAGTGAGCCAGAGGTATAAGAGGAGAGTGAATGGAGTGAGACAGAGAGTTATAAGAGGAGAGTGAATAGAGTGAGACAGAGAGTTATAAGAGGAGAGTGAATAGAGTGAGACAGAGTTATAAGAGGAGAGTGAATGGAGTGAGACAGAGGTATAAGAGGAGAGTGAATACAGTGAGAAAGAGTTATAAGAGGAGAGTGAATAGAGTGAGGCAGAAAGTTATAAGGGGAGAGTGAATAGAGAGAGACAGAGAGTTATAAGAGGAGATTGAATAGAGTGAGACAGAGAGTTATAAGAGGAGAGTGAATAGAGTGAGACAGAGTTATAAGAGGAGAGTGAATAGAGTGAGACAGAGAGTTATAAGAGGAGAGTGAATAGAGTGAGACAGAGTTATAAGAGGAGAGTGAATAGAGTGAGACAGAGAGTCATAAGAGGAGAGTGAATAGAGTGAGACAGAGAGTTATAAGAGGAGAGTGAATAGAGTGAGACAGAGAGTTATAAGAGGAGAGTGAATAGAGTGAGACAGAGTTATAAGAGGAGAGTGAATAGAGTGAGGCAGGGAGTTATAAGAGGAGAGTGAATAGAGTGAGACAGAGAGTTATAAGAGGAGAGTGAATAGAGTGAGACAGAGTTATAAGAGGAGAGTGAATAGAGTGAGGCAGGGAGTTATAAGAGGAGAGTGAATAGAGTGAGACAGAGAGTTATGAGAGGAGAGTGAATAGAGTGAGAGAGATTTATAAGAGGAGAGTGAATAGAGTGAGACAGAGGGTTATAAGAGGAGAGTGAATAGAGTGAGACAGAGAGTTATAAGAGGAGAGTGAATAGAGTGAGACATAGAGTTATAAGAGGAGAGTGAATAGAGTGAGGCAGAGAGTTATAAGAGGAGAGTGAATAGAGTGAGACAGAGTTATAAGAGGAGAGTGAATAGAGTGAGACAGAGTTATAAGAGGAGAGTGAATAGAGTGAGACAGAGTTATAAGAGGAGAGTGAATAGAGTGAGACAGAGAGTTATAAGAGGAGAGTGAATAGAGTGAGACAGAGTTATAAGAGGAGAGTGAATAGAGTGAGACAGAGAGTTATAAGATGAGAGTGAATAGAGTGAGACAGAGAGTTATAAGAGGAGAGTGAATAGAGTGAGGCAGAGAGTTATAAGAGGAGAGTGAATAGAGTGAGACAGAGAGTTATAAGAGGAGAGTGAATAGAGTGAGACAGAGAGTTATAAGAGGAGAGTGAATAGAGTGAGGCAGAGAGTTATAAGAGGAGAGTGAATAGAGTGAGACAGAGAGTTATAAGAGGAGAGTGAATAGAGTGAGGCAGAGAGTTATAAGAGGAGAGTGAATAGAGTGAGACAGAGAGTTATAAGAGGAGAGTGAATAGAGTGAGACAGAGAGTTATAAGAGGAGAGTGAATAGAGTGAGACAGAGAGTTATAAGAGGAGAGTGAATAGAGTGAGGCAGAGAGTTATAAGAGGAGAGTGAATAGAGTGAGACAGAGAGTTATAAGAGGAGAGTGAATAGAGTGAGACAGAGAGTTATAAGAGGAGAGTGAATAGAGTGAGACAGAGAGTTATAAGAGGAGAGTGAATGGAGTGAGACAGAGTTATAAGAGGAGAGTGAATAGAGTGAGACAGAGTTATAAGAGGAGAGTGAATAGAGTGAGACAGAGG
>CM076686.1:135853678-136091178 GCA_038501925.1 Xenopus petersii | reverse complement strand
AAGCACAGACAGGCTTCAGTTCCCTATCAGGTCCTGCTAGCTGCTGATTGGTTCCTGTCCTACAGTGCAGTGAGCTGAGGGCCCCCTGCACAGGGAGAAGGAAGGAGAAGGGAGGGATTATTAGGGTTTTTGCAAAAATATTCAATAAATATCTTAAAATTTTTTTAAAGATATTATTATTAGCCCAAAGTGACACCAGCAGGGTACAGTATTCATTTTTGCCTACAAAATTCAGGGGTTTCTATAATACATGTCTCGTTTAAGGCTTGTCAATGCCAGCACGGAGCTTAAAGAACACGTTCATACATTTAGTCCTCGTCAGCTGCACTTATTTAGGGTTTCATTTGGTTCAGTATTTGGCCAGCTTTGTGGCTAGTGGCAACTAGAGGTGGCAAATATAGGATCCCCCCCAACTGGAATGGTATCAGTTGATTGGCCTGCAGGACACTCTATGACAACGGGCCATACCATATACCGCAGCTTTCTCCTCTTGTTCCTTTGGGCAAAACAGAAATTTGTTCTTCACTTGTGAAAAAAGTATTCATCAAATAGAAGATCCCAGGGCATCCCTTGAGATCAGAAGGATATTCACTCTTAAAGGAGAAGCAAACCCAAAAGTTAAAAAAACCCTACCCTACATAGACTCCCCTCCCCCAGCCTAGGTGTTACCCTGGGCAAATGCGCCCAACTCTTTAATTTCCTACTTTTGGCTTTGCTTCTCCTTTAAGTTAAAGGTGAGTGGGATGCAGTTGTACTGGCAAATTCATTAGATTAAAACGGGTGTCTTTATCAAGGGGGAAAAAGTTGAAATGGACTGATGCAAGCAGAGACGGCTCCAATTATCCTTTTAGAGTAAGACATTTTTCTGACGCAACATGAAACATCTTCAGGCTATTTTTTTTCCACCATTCTCTGGATCAAATAGAAATGTATGTAGGCTTCATTTATGGTTCTGGTTAGAACATGCTTCTGTTCAGTGGTGTAACTAGAGTGCACCCATTTCCTGTCCCGCCCATGACTCCACCCATGTCCCGCCCCAACTCCACCCATGCCCCGATTTGCACCCCCTTCCTCACCAGTAAGAGAGCAGCTGGGGAAGAGATGGGTTTTATTCGCTATAGAGGAAGCAGACCCCAGTCTGGTTCTGTTAGAACATGCTTCTGTTCAGTGGTGTAACTAGAGCGCACCAATTTCATGTCCCGCCCATGTCACACTCAGACCCCGTCCCAACTCCACCCATGTCACACCCAGACGCTGTCCATGTCCAGCCCCAACTCCAACCATGTCCCGCACGATTTGAGCCCCCTTCCTCACCAGTAAGACAGCCCCTTTAATATGAATGCATTTTGTTACAACAGCGCCACCTGCTGGTCAGTTTCCCACCAGTCTGACCACCAAGTAGTCAAGGAAGTTGTCAGGTGTCTCTGATGTTCTTCTGCTTAGGAAAGATTTGAGATTTTGATTGATTTCTGGGGAACAATCTGCAAATAAATGAACGGTGGGGGGGGGAAGTGTTTGGAAGGTGAACAACCCTTTTAAGGTTAAACAGCTACACAGTAAATGGCACATGGGGAGTAGTGTTGTGCGGGTCAGGTATAACCCGAGCTGCACCCGACCTCCATCCACCCGCCTTCCTTTAATAGACCTGCTGATGATGTCACAAAAGGGGCGGGACAAGCAAGTGCTATAAAAGCAGAATCCGGTAGTGTAAGTTGGTGGGTGGGGAGAGCAGGAAGAAGAGCTCGACCCGAACCCGCAAATGGGGGTGCAAGGTCGGCCCAAACCTGCCCGACCTGTGGGTCTCTCTCTCTCTATATCTCTCTCTCAGTATATATACAAAGCATGATCAACAGAAAGCCCTGACTGTGTAAAGGGGAAACTGGCCGAAACAGCCATCGATCATCAATGATGTCTCTGGTGTTATGTTTTTCTTTTTTATTTCAGTTTAAGAGAAATTCCAAAAAAAAAAAAAAAAAAACCAAAATCCTAGCAATTCAAATCTGAAATCATTTAGAGGGAGGGGCACAAAATATTTAAGGGAGGGTCTAAATAAATAGAAGGATTCTGGGGGGAAAAAACACAAAAACAAACAACAACAAAAAAACTTGGCTAAAGTGATTTTTTTTTTGTACATTTTGCTTTTACATTTCAATGCACGTACATTTCCTCATTGCATAAAAAAAGGAACACCCAAACAATGCAACCTTTCTGATAAAGACATGGGAAAACATAACTGCAGAGTCATTCGTTAGCCTGCATATACCACTTGTATTACCCGACTGCAGCTTTAACCCCTCCTGGTGCATTTTACCAACACAGCCCCCGCTTAATATCAGCCCAACGATGAGAACGGGCAGAAAAAAAAAAACTGTATTAATGGGTTATTTTCGGTTCAGTGGTTTATTTACAGGTAAACACCTCAGAACTGTATTTGAAGCTGGACAAGAAAAACAAAACTGCGTTGGGAATAGTGGCTGTTTCATAAAGAATTCTCTATTGTTTCAGTTTTCCAATGAATCTCTGCTTTGTGACAAGTTTCATCAACGTTTGATTCTCTTTCTCTCCCCCTGCCCTTCGAGCTTTTCATCTGAACTCACCCATAAGCAAAACTGAAGAAAAGCAAAACAGAAAAAATATATTTATATACTTATATATAATTTCCCCCTGCTCCTGCCATTGCCTACATCCCTCAGAGCAGTGTTTTTTTGTTTTTTTTTGTTTTTTTTTTCAAGTCTCGGCACAACCGGGTTCACCGTCGGAAGGGAACGGAGAGAGGTCGGCGGCTTTAGAAGGCAAGTCCCTCTTGTAGGTGCCAGTAGGGTGAGCGAGATGGATGCATGGCTTTTGTTTTGCTTTTTCTCCCACACAAGTCCAACAGTAGAAAACAGCAGGCCATTCCTAGGCAAGGCCGAAGCCCTCAGAGCACTCCTGGATGGCTAACAGCAGCATGTGACGTAGCTTCTCATAACTCTCATAGGCTGGAAGGTCCAACTGGTTAAAACTGCAAGAACAGAAAAGTGGAAATTGTGCCGCTTACATTAAACTTCCTTAAGAAAACAACACACAATTGTGTCCATACAGTTGCCCTTTTTAGTCTCATAACACGGGAAGAGTAGTTGTGAAATCAGGCATCCACTCAAAGTTTAGAGCAGTTATTACAACAAAATTAAAGGGAAATTTTTTTAATTTTCAAAACGCTTCAGTTAATAGTGTTGCTCCGGCAGAAATTCTGCACTGAAATCCATTTCTCAAAAAAGAAAATAGATTTTTTTTATATTTAATTTTGAAATCTGACTTGGAGCTAGACATATTGTCAGTTTCCCAGCTGTCCCCAGTCATGTGACTTGTGCTCTTATTATAGGACCATTAACAGCAAAATTTTTTTAAACAAAATTTGTTTGTATGCTACGAAAAAAAAGACACCAACACATATTAAAACTTTAAAGTCGCCAAGTCTTTATTAAGAAATAACTTACCGAAATTCCGCTCGAGCTCCTCTTCAGAAAAGGCGATTGGCGATCCATCGAGCTCCATTTCTCCTCCCTGCCTTCCTTATAGGAGATAGCCAGGGAGGAAAAAAAATCGAGCGCTGCACGATGGATCGCTGCCCTGTCGCCATTTCTGAAGAGGAGCACAAGCAGAGTTTTGGTAAGTTATTTCTTAATAAAGACTTAGAGATTTTAACGTTTAATATTTGTTAGAGTCTTTTTTTCGTAGCATACTAACAATTATTTTTTTTGCATGTTACTGGTCCTTTAACTTCAGTCACTCTTTACTGCTGTACGTCAAGTTGGAGTGTTATCTACCCCCTCCCATTCCCACCCAGCAGCCTAACAACAGAACAATGGGAAGGTAACCAGATAGCAGCTCCCTAACATAAGATAACAGCTGCCTGGTAGATCTAAGAACAACACTCAACAGTAAATGCCAAGTCCCACTGCAACACATTCAGTTACATTGAATAGGAGAAACAACAGCCTGCCAGAAAGCAGTTCCATCCTAAAGTGCTGGCTCTTTCTAAAAGCACAAGACAAGGCAAAACGACTTGATATGCACCTACACACCAATATTACGAAAAAAAAAAAAAAACACAAATCCACTATTTTGGATTTGGCCGAACCCCTGAATCCTTTGCGAAAGATCCGGCTGAATACCAGACTGAATCCTAATTTGCATATGCAAAATTAGGGGTGGGAAGGGGAAAACATTTTATACACTGCCTTGTTTTGTGACAAAAAGTCACAATTTCCCTCCCCTAATTTGCATGGGCAAATTCGGATTCGGTTCGGCCGGGTAGAAGGATTCAGCCAAATCAGAAAAAGGCCTGGCTGAATCCCGAACCGAATCCCGGATTCAGTGCATCCCTAAAAAAAGAAAAAATACACTTGCTGGTTCAGGAATGAAATTTTATATTATAGAGTTTATTATTTGCAGTGTAAACAGCGTCATTTAGAAATACATTATAAAAAACATGAATCCCTTTAAACTCTCTTTTTCCAGACAACAAAATACAGGGGCAGATTAGCACACAGGCACCATGGGAAAATATCAACATGCTTTGGACCCTGTATTCGGACTTACCATGTGTGTGCAGAAGGCAGCCTGTCTGTAGATCTGTCGTCTCTGTGAATTTGGAATTTTTGGATGCCGTTCATTCCTTCTAGCGCAGCAAAACCCTGTAGCGGAACCTTCGAAGTCCCAGTAACGAACTGAAGGAACTTTGCCCGGTCAGCCTGATCGAAGGAGCGTAACGCTCTCCAGAACCACTGAATCTGTGAAGGGAAAGGAAATTGTATTTGAAATTGTTAAACCAGAATTTAAAGATGAAGGAAACAGAGAAGGAAGGAGCCGCAGGAGTGTAGTTTTTCCTATGTTTGCCACAAGACAATTAAGAATACATTAATGTAGGAGTAAAACAAGTTACATTTGTAAAAGAACAATGTTATTTTCTTATAAACCAGAGGTATCCATTACTAAATGATACACATCATCATCGCTGTATAGTCAGCTTAGTTGCAGTTTTTCCTCTCTCACCTGGATAGAATTAGACTGGTATTTGTGATACTCTGTGTTTGATTTTAGGTCATCAATATCTATGGTGGGGAGGCCGGAGATAAGCAGTTCCAATTCCTGCTCAGTGAAGATAGAGATAAGACGTTTTGGGATTATCTCATAATATCCCTCAAGGAAGGCAGCCAATTGCTTGCGTATTGCACCTGTGGAAATTGGAAACGGTGAGTCTGGCTGCATAAAAAAAAAAATATAGGCTTGTGGCTTTAAAGGAGAACTAAAGCCTAACTAAAGAAGTAGTTGAAATGTTATACATGATGTTTTGGGCTTCTGTACCAGCCCAAGGCAACCACATCCCTTTAGCAGTAAAGATCTGTGTCTCCAAAGATGCCCCAGTAGCTCCCCATCTTCTTTTCTGCTGATTCACTGCACATGCTCTGTGCTGTTGTCACTTACTGAGCTTAGGGACCCACTCATAATATACAGTACACATAGAACAGAAATGTCACAATATAAGGCTGATTAGTAATTAATACAGAGAAACCAGTGCAATTAGCATCAGAATTTAATAATCAGCAAACCTGTAGCATCAGCTCATATTACAGGGGAAGCTCATTTTCTGCTGGATAATTAGTGACGAGCCCTAAGCTTAGCTTCTCAACAGCCAATCAGAGCCCACTGAGCATGTGAGTGTCACAGACACTTTCCAAGATGGTGACCCCCCTGTGACAAGTTTGAAGTACTGGATCATTGTTGCTATTGACAAGCTGAAACTTTAGGCTGGTGCAATAAGTTCAGTATATATAACATGGCATTTTTAGCCATATTCATTTTTAAGTTTTAGTTCTCCTTCAACAGCTATCAATGTTTATGGCCTTAGCATCATTACAGTTGTGATACCTGTCATCTTCATCTGGCACACAAGATGAACATACTCCTTTTTGTTTTCTTCTGTTACCAAAATGTTTGCACCGTTTGGTTTCAGGTCTCGGACTTCACAGACACCAAATTCTTGAACCTGTTGAAAAGTACATTAAGAAGTTAAATGGGAGATATTGTGTGAAAAAAACAAGAATGTGCTAGTGCATTAAAATAAAAATATCCTCTAAATATATAAGAAAAGTTGTGCTTTAGGGTCAGGGCACACTTGGCAGATTCTGGGACATTAGTCGCCCGGCCACAAATCTCTTCTTCTTCGGGGCGACTAATCTCCCCGAAATGCCTCCCGAGAAAATCGAGGATTCGTACGATCTGATCTTTGTGTTTATGGCCAACTTAACTGTGCTTCTGGCAGGGAATGCTACTCATTTAAAACATGAGCGAGCAACCTTAACAGATTTATAGGGAGCTCCAATAAAGGGGACATTTTTAAAGATAATTTTTAGTCTAGAGTAAAAGAAACATCATCTAGTATTCATTACTACCTACATGATTGGGCGGGATTTTCAGTTAGGATATATATATCCTTTAAGATACAAATAGGAAAAGAGTTGTGATCGTTTTGCCTATATAGACTGCACAATGATTACTACACAAAGGAAGAGTCTGCAGTAAAGGCAATATTTCAGCCAGAACTTTTATACCTCGGTGCTGAAAGTCAGGTCATATCCCAGTGTGGAGACATCATTTTCAAGCAGGTATACCAGTCCTTGATAGAAGTGATAATCTTCACTCTCCATGTCCGTATATCTGCAAGTAGTTGAACCAGAGAATCTGTATTCTACTATTCTCAATGAGATTCGATAGTCACACAGCACAAGTGAAGCCTTACAAGCGCCTAAATGTAGCACAAAAGCCCCAGTGCTGCAGAATGGCAAGAGTATAAGCTGCTTGTTCTTACCTGACAGACTTGCCCATGATATGCTTGTAGAAGGACCTAGTGAAGTAGCACTCCAGTAGCCGGTTGTCATACACAGCTTTGGCTACTATCCGGCCAACGAACTTGAAGTAACTGAGGTGGTTAGGGTTACAGTGGGAGGAAGGATTAATAGTGTAGGTGACACGGTCACCAGGGGACGTGCGGAAAAGAGCATACATGGGATTGAACATCTCCCTGGAGATAATCATGTACCACTCCCGAAGGAGCCCACCGGCATCCTGCCCTTCTTCTCCCTCAAATACGATGTACCTGAAAACAGGAGACATTTTGATATATATTCACAAGCTACATGCTACAAGCAAAATAAACTTTACTTACACTATATAAATTATTTAAATCGTGTTCCCTTTAGCCTGGGAATTCACAATCATAGCCAGAGGCCAGGTGCCATTTTGTAAACAGTGTTATCAAAGGACAACTATACCCCCAAAACAATGTAGGTCTCTCTAAAAAGATATTGCATAAAACAGCTCATATGTAAAACCCAGCTTCATGTAAATAAACCATAATAAACCATTTTCATAATAGTATACTTTTCTAGTAGTGTGTGCCATTGGGTAAACAAGAGTATTTACGATTACCCATAATCATAAAGTATTTATTTTGGGGGTACAGTTTTCCTTTAAAGCAAGCTTTGCATTATCCCAAATAAAGTGACAGAATGGGGGACCCGAGGCCCATGTCCATACACTGGTTACAAAAAGAGATGGGGAGGAGTAATGGAAAAGGAGGGGCATGTAGTGACATAAAGGAAGTACAGAATGGAAAGTGAAAGTAACCGACTGCCCCGCCTCTATGGGCGTGGCAAGCAATAAACAACAGCTGAGAATTTTAAATTCATTTATAACTGGTATGGGTGCTTTAATTAAAAAAAAAAATATTTGGGTTTCATGTTCAATTCGAAAAGGACTTTTATTATACAGCTTTTTATGTCTGGGTGACAGGTCTCCTTTAACACTTTTTTTGTTGTTGTTGTTACAAGACTAGGGAAATAGTGGTTTGCTTCAGAGAAATAATATACTTCGTAGCAGACAGTAGACTACACTCATATTACAAGCTCACATGGTATAATGAATATAAAAAGTTTGGTCTTTAAAGCGATAACATGTTCCTTTAAAAATCATAGGAACATGTCCATATCAAGGAGGTGCTGCACACTTAATATTTTCCTTTAAAAGCCCCCCGAACCTTTGTAAAAGTCGACCCTCTGACACTGCTAATGGATCTTCTGCTTTGTTTCAGTGATGCTGGGCTGGGGGCGGAGCTATCCTTCCATAGGCTGAAGTCCTGTTTTCATTTGTAATTAGCCTATGGAAGGATTGTACCGCCCCCCGCCCAGTGTCACTGAAACAACGCAGACGATCCATTAGCAGTGTCAGAGGCTTAACAAAGGTTCTTGGGTAGCTTTGGGGGAGCTTTTAGAGGAAAATATTCGGCGTGCAGCACCTCCTTCATATGGACACGTTCCTATGATTTTTATAGCAACATGGCGGTATTGCTTTAAGCAGTGCTGAATTAAGGAAGATATTAGTAATAGTAACAAATGTTTCAGTAAAATTTAACTTTTAATTACTGGCGCTTAGAGTACTACATAGATTAACTTTCTTATAGCAAAAAAATACATGGCATGTTCCATCACCCAGGCAAATTCCTTACTCAAGGAGGGGCAAAGGTGCCTTTGTGGTAGCGCTTAATAATGCCTGTTCCAAGTAATCATCATCTAACCTGAATTACTGATATAGTCTGTTCAGGGACAACTTGTAGCATATAGCCATTTGTCAGCAAGAAAGGGCTTGTGTGAGAAAACTGGATTTTTTGATACTCCCCGTTAAATCCATTTCTCTGTAGTCGAAAGGGGGACACGGACTCTAGGGGTTAAGCTCCACCCTCTAGGAGGCAGGACACTTAGAACTAATTTGAAAGGTGGCGTATCCGGGAACCCATCTTAAACCCACACTACTATAATCTGAAACTGCTGAAAAAAAGGGATTATGAAAACTAAACAATTTCAGGTAATTCAGGAGAACGATTCCTTTAGACCAACAGGGTCAACTTCGCTCAGGGTCGGGAAGCCCTGTGTCCCCGTTTTGACTACAGAGAAATGGATTTAACGGTGATTATCAAAAAATCCCGTTTTCTCTATCGTCTCAGGGGGACACAGGAACCTCTAGGGGACTTAAAGTGTCCCAAAAGAGCAGGGTGGGCGCGAATTGGAATTTTTGACACGCTACTGCACCACAGAGTGAGGCCTCAGCTGAGGAAACGTGTCTAGGCTGTAGAATGTGAATGTGTGAACAGAGGACCAGGTGGCCGCTCTGCAGATCTGATCTGATTTGAGGAGGCAGAATTGTGCCAAGCCCAAGATGGTCCCCAAGGATCTTATTGCGTGTGCTCTAATCCTCTCTGGGGGTGATTTTCCCTTGGATATATAGGCCTGGCGGATTGTCTCTTCGAGGCCCGGTGGGTACCGCAAATAGGGCTTGAGACCACCAAAATAATTTGGAACATTCTAGGTACCAGCGGAGAGCTCTAACTACGTCTAGTTTGTGCAGTCGCTGTTCTTTCTGATTTTTGGGATCTGGAAAAAGTGATGGTACCACAATCTCGTAATTAATGTAAAATGAAGATACAACGTTTGGGAGGAAGGATGGTATAGTGTGTAGTACTGCCTTGTCCTTGTGGAAAACCAAAAGTGAAGGGTCACATGAAAGGGCGCTGATCTCGGAAACTCTTCTGGCTGATGAGATTGCAACAAGGAATACAACTTTCCTGGTGAGACATTTCTCAGAAACTACTCCAAAGGATTCGAAGGGGGGGGGGGGACTTGGTACTCAGTCTAGTCCAGAACTAGGTTGAGATCCCACCCAGGGATAGGAGTTCGAAATGGTGGAACGATGCATGCCACTTCTGGAAATGTCAGGTGTCTGACGAATAATGGTTCCACACCTACCAGAATCGCATCAGTCTGCCCCCTATTGGCTGCCGGGAACCCGGAGGGGGTGCCCTGTCAACCGGATGCTGGTTTGTTGCCTTAAGACTTGTTGTGGAACTTGTTGCTTTTCCACAATGGGCAACCTTTTTCATTCGTCTTTGACCGGAAGTGAGAACGCTGGGGACAGTTGCTTAGTGTAGTAAACCTTTCACTGTGAGGACCAAAAAACTCCCCTCTTCTAGCAGAAGGTGTGGATCTCCTCTAGTTTTGAGGGAGGAAGGTGCTCTTCCCCCCCTGTGCATAGCATAGCAAGTAAGGTTGAAAAAAGACATGTCCATCGAGGTCAACCTTTTTTATTAACTACCTATCTGCCAGTTGATCCAGAGGAAGTAAAAACCCATCTGAAGCCTCTCCAATTTGCCTTAGAGTGGGAAAAATTCCTTCCTGACTCCAAAATGGCAATCGGACTTGTCCCTGGATCAACTTGGACTATGAGCTATTTCCCATAACCCTGTATTCCCTTACTTGCTAAAAAGCCATCCAACCCCTTCTTAAAGCTATCTAATGTATCAGCCTGTACAAGTGATTCAGGGAGAGAATTCCACATCTTCACAGCTCTCACTGTAACAAACCCCTAACTAATATTTAGGCGGAACCTCTTTTCTTCTAATCGGAATGGGTGACCTCGTGTCAGCTGGAAAGACCTACTGGTAAATAAAGCATTAGAGAGATTATTATATGATCCCCTTATATATTTATACAGTCATCATATCACCCCTTAAGCGCCTCTTCTCCAGCGTGAACATCCCCAATTTGGCCAGTCTTTCCTCATAGCTAAGATTTTCAATACCTTTTACCAGCTTAGTTGCCCTTCTCTGTACCCTCTCTAATACAATAATGTCCTGTTTGAGTGATGGAGACCAAAACTGTACGGCATATTCTAGATGGGGCCTTACAGTGGAAGAATGACCCCCTCCTCCCTTGACTCTATGCCCCTTTTAATACAGCTCAAGACCTTATTTGCCCTTGATGCTGCCGACTGCCATTGCTTGCTACAGCCATGTTTATCATCTACAAGGACTCCAAGGTCCTTTTCCATAATGGATTTGCCTAGTGCAGTCCCATTAAGGGTATAAGTGGCTTGGATATGTTTACATCCCAGGTGCATGACTTTACATTTATCAACATTGAATCTCATTTGCCACTTAGCTGCCCAGATTGCCAGTTTGTCAAGATCCTGTTGCAAGGATGCCATGTCCTGGATGGAATTAATTGGGCTGCATAGTTTTGTGTCATCTGCAAACACTGATACATTACTTACAACACCCTCCCCTAAGTCACTAATAAAAGTGGACCCAATACTGAGCCCTGGGGGACCCCACTAAGGACCTTACTCCAAGTAGAGAATGTCCCATTAACAACCACCCTCTGTACCCGATCCTGTAGCCAGTTTCCTATCCACTTGCAAACGACTTCATAAAGCCCAACAGACCTTAGTTTAGAAAGCAGTCGTTTGTGGGGCACAGTATCAAACGCTTTGGCAAAATCCAAATAGATCACATCTACTGCCCCCCCACTATCCAGAATCTTTCTTACCACATCATAAAATGCAATCAAATTTGTCTGACATGACCTATCCTTCATAAAGCCATGCTGATTGTTGCTCATAATGCCATTCATTAGGACAAAATTTTGAATGTGATCCCTTAACAAGCCTTCAAATAATTTGCCCACCACAGATGTCAAGCTTACTGGCCTATAATTGCCAGGCTGAGATCATAATCCCTTTTTAAATATTGGAATAACATCAGCTTTTCTCCAATCCATAGGCACCATACCAGATGAGAGTGAATCTGAGAAAATCAGAAATAAGGGCTGGTCTAAAACTGAACTAAGCTCTCTTAGAACCCGGGGGTGTATGCCATCAGGCCCTGGAGCCTTGTTTACATTAATTTGTATTAAAGCTTTTTGAATCATATCCTGAGTCAGCCACTGACTAGATTGAGCTGAACCATTCGTGCAGTTATTAAGTGAGCTTGTGAACCCAGACTCCTCTATTGTATACACTGAAGAAAAGAACTGATTTAACACATTTGCCTTATCTGTATCTGTTACAACCATACTGGTACCATTATTTAATGGAGCAACACTCTCAACCTGCATCTTTTTACTATTAATATATTTAAAAAACTTTTTAGGGTTAGTTTTCACCTCCACCGCAATTAACTCTTCATTTCTTTTCTTAGCCTTCCGGATTGCTGATTTACAACATTTATTACAGTGTTTATATTCATTAAATGCAGCTTCTGTCCCTACAGATTTGTAGTTTTTAAATGCCTCTCTCTTCTTTCCCATTAACTTCTTTACTTCTGTATTAAGCCACACAGGATGATTCTTAGAGCTTCTACGTTTAGTGGCTTGTGGGATTATCTTTTCTAACTCTTCGCCAAACAGGCGCTGTCCCTTGAAGGGTAGCGAGGTTAAGGACTTTTTGGCTGTCCAGTTCTTTAGCCATAGTGTTCTGTGGGCTGCCACGGAGAGGGTTGACGAGCGTGCAGTAATTTGCGAGGTGTCTAAGGTGGCATCGCACAAGTAGGCTGATGCTTCCGCAATTGATTGTATCGATGGCATAAGGTCCACTCTAGGTACTCCTTCTTGAATGTCCTTGATCAGAGATTAGGACCATGCCTGGATGGCTCTGGCCACTCAGGCCGACGCTAATGCTGGACGAAGGGTCGAACCAGCAGAGTACGTTGCTCTCAGAAAACCCTCAAGATTCAGCTTGGATGCTTGAAGGCTGCGGCATCTGTCACTGGTAAGGTTGTGGACTTAAGACAGTCTAGAAACTGGAGCATCAACTGAGGGAGGCAACGACCATTTCTCTACTAAGTCCTTGGAAAAGGGGTAGGATTATGAAAATTTCGGAGTGGCCTGAAACTTCCGTTCAGGTGAATTCCACTCATCCTGTATGTTAAGCAATTGTTCATGTGAAGGAAAACAGAGGATTTCTGTTTTCTCTTGAACAGGTTTGCGGATGAGGACTGCTATCCCTCCGTTTGTATGATCTTTAGAACCTCTGTCCCTCCCTTGATAATGTTGGCAATGCCCCTTGGAACAAGACCTGCAAATAGGCAAATAGGCTCTCTCTGGCCCCCTGGCAAATTTTGAAAGAAAAATAAGTTATCTGCGCAGCTGCTGTAACAGGTGCTCTCCCCCCCCCCGCTCTGGGGAAAAGTCCCCCTGCCTTACCTTCTGCCATGCTTTATTGTCCTGTTGCAGTATCTAAGGTACCTGCTGAGGGATTATGTAGCCCAGGGTGTGAAGCAGTGTAATGATGAAGGCCAGCTGTAAAGAAGCTGCTGTTGCTTTGTGATAGTTTGCTATTTGAGGGAAGCAAGTGAGGGAGAAGAGTGCCCAAGAGTCCCCCCTATGAACCGCATTCCACATCAGGTGAACGGAAAATGGCGACTGTGACGTAGACGCGTCCTGGTTTCGCGCCCGGAAATGGGAGTCAAACTAAAATGGCGCCTGGAACGCATCGCTGGCTATGCGTTCCAATGCCGTCGCAGAGAAGAATTGCCGCCTCGCAAGCCCCCCCTCCCTCTTCCAGCACACAAACGAAGCACACTGAATCGGAGATGGCAGGAGAACTCCCTGGATAACCTGGGGTATTGAGAAAACTGCCCCCCCGGCTGTTTGAACACCATCTAGGTCCGTGTGGTGAAGCCTATAAGCATGGCAGGAGGAGAGCACCCAGGGGCTGTGTTAGCATTAAAATAGTACTCGCATATGTGCTGCACCGGTGGGACCCTCTGCCACCCCTATGAGTGGTCGTTACAGCCCAAGGGCTAGTGAATGACCCCGGTGGCTGTCCCTCGAAGGGGATCCTTTTCCTGAAGGGTACAGGTAGCCCTGCCCTGGAATACCCCATATCTGTGTCTTTATCTATATCTGTGTCTTTATCTTCTTGTCTCAGGGGGACAAGGATTGTCCCTCCTCCTAGTAAGTGGGACACTTAAAAACGGAGGGATTTTAGCAGTGTGGAGTTAAGACGGGTTCCCGGACACGCTCCCTTTCAAATAAGTTCTAATTGTCCTGCCTCCTAGAGGGTGGAGCTTAACCCCTAGAGTCCCTGTGTCCCCCTGAGACAACAGAGAAAGAGCCCGTGTGGCATTGGCCCAGATGCTGAAATCCTGTAACAATTTAATGTAGGAGTGAGTTATGTGAATATAGATTTCAGTGTTGGCTTAATGGATTCAGAAGGGTGCAAACAAAAAACTGGACTATAACTGGAGCTCCCCTATTCTCATTCTTTCTACTCACAATCTATTCTTCATTTCTTCAGGGGATTTGCGGTGCAGCTCCCGGTAGGAGTCCTCAAACACGTGATCACGCCGTACATGCACAGCCATATCCTCCTTGCGTAGCCCTTCATCCAGGCGTTCCAACTCTTGTCGGAAATATCTATAGGACGGGAAAAGTGGAAGTCTTGAATGCTTAAAGCTCAATTGTAGCAGTAATTACCTCTGTGCATTAATCAAATACATAAAGAGTTACTGGCAGATTCTTGAAACAATGACACACAAATGTGCTTACTTGCGTTTGACATCAAAGTCAAGGACTCGGATATAGTCTACAAGAACAGCGAAGGGCCCATCAGCTAGGTGTGTGGTAGACTGGCGAAGGATCTGATTTAGTACAGTTCGATGAGTCTCTGGAAATTTAAAAAAGAAAAAAAAATCCAATTTTTTTTGTAAATGTCTGATGACCTATGCGGAGTAATAAAAACCAAGACTTTGTAAGGCTGTCTGCATTTAATACCAATACAAGCAGAAGTAGTAGAATCAAGGACCACATTTAATTATGCAAAATAAATGAACTCAAAAAGTCAAGGAACAGTCTTCAGAATTTTCTTGAACTTGCTAAATCAAGTGATGGCAATTATAGCTTCAGCCTGGGACAAACGAATCCACAGGACATTTTCTTCCTAGATTTGGCCTTAGGGTTTAAGGCTCATGCTTCCAGCGGCCCCAGTATTAAGGTGGCCATACATGGATAGATCCGCTCGTTTGGCGATGTCGCCAAACGAGTGGATCTCCCTCCGATATGCCCACCTTGAGGTGGGCAATATCGGGCAGATCCGATCGTGGGCCTAAACGGGCGGTCGGATCGCGGGACCGCATCAACGAACAGATGCGGCCGCGATCCGACGGGATTTTTAACCCCATCCGATCGAGATCTGGCCGACTTTCGGCCAGATCTCGATCGGGGAAGCCCGTCGGGGGCCCCCATGCACGGGCCAATAAGCTGCCGACACGGTTAGTTGGCAGCTTTTATCGGCCCGTGTATGGCCACCTTTAGTTGATTTTTACACGATAGAACGGGATAGTGAAACAAGGCCTTCTAGTCTTGGAAAGTGGCAGTTTAGAAATGGCAAAAACAGGCTTAATCATTAATAGAAGAGAGGGAAAATAAAGAAGATAAACATAATTTTACAATCGGTTTCATCAAACAAAAAAAAATAAAAGGAAAAGATTATTATAAGTTTAATAATGAGATATTTTTGTGAAGATTCTCATTCTTCCAGGTCATGGTATACCTGTAGAAATAAGTCAAATTAACTGGACTTTTTTCTTGAAGATGTTTCACCAGTCATCAAACTGGTTTTCTTAATTCAGATTGAGAAAGACAGTTGGATGACTGGTTAAACATCAAGAAAAAAAAAAAAAACCCTGAAGCAAGTCCAGTTGACTTGACTTATTTCTACAGATAATAATGGAGAGAGTGATAAAAACTTACCAGCAAATCGTAAGAACTTCTGAGTGTCAGGAGGCAAACTAGAGGAAATGTGCATAGATGAAGGTTCACGAGAGAAGAAAGGATCCAAGGAAGAAGGTGTGGCTGGAGTGAGGGGTGCAGGAGAAAGAGGCGGCGGTTCATCCTTAATATGAGATAACTGGCTTTCCCGAGTATCCCGCACTGGAGGCTTGCTCTCCCGCTCGGTTGCATGAACAAGGAAAAAGGCTTCTACGGCTGGCTGTAACACTGACGAGAAAAATACAGGTAGACCATTTTAAACACTCAGCTGAACGTATACGGGAGCATAAATGTGCAATAAATACTATGGGCACTTTATCGTTTGGGCATTGGGTCAATTGGGGTTTTGGATTAGAAAGAGGGAAACGTTAACCCCATTTGGGTTAAATAGAGAATATGACCTTAGACCAATTTTTAGATAAAGTATCCTTTTTTTAACTTTTTATACATTGTTTTTTTATCTTTTACCCTTTCCTATAGATTTGCTACATATGAACTTTTTCACCGGACAAGACAAAGTGTTACATTTGTTACACTTTTTTTTTTTTTAATTTAATCCCGGCTTTGTGTATTGTCCACTAGGAGGCGTATGAGGGTTTAAATTGTGAGTTTTGCAATATTCAGTTTAGCTTGATAAAGGGCCAAACGTGGCCTGAAACGTTGCTGTAATGCCCTAAAAATTAAGAAAGGCATTTTATTCTTCATAAGTTAAGTGGTGCTGTTCCATTCTGGCGATCGATTATACAGCTGAACCACACAGGTCTAGTTATTATTAACCCTTGGTTACCTAATACCGCATGCTGGTCATGAGATTCTTCAAGTTCCTTCAAGCACTCTCCCAGCATGTCCCACAGCTCATCTAAACTCAGCTGCTCGCTCAACAATGGTAACTCTGGCAGCCTCTCCTCCTCTTTCTTCTCGGCAGCTTGAGTAACTTCAGCAGCTGGAATATGGATCCAATGGCGTGTAAGTGCATACCATTACTCATTGTCCCTATCCACCCAAAACTAAACACTCATGAACAGTGCACTGACCAACTGACGGAGTCTCCTGTGCTGCAGGTGAAGGCTGGTCAACATCCATAGGTTGCTCTTCCCTGCGAGCAGAACCCTCGGCCTAAACAAAATAAAATGATGTGCATGAACAAGCAGCAAGGCATTGCTGGTAAGCTGGTGTTTGAAAAGCCAACAGATGAGAATGCACTTCATAGAGGCACGGTATGAAGCAAAGATTACAGCCATGCATCAGAGGGAAATGGTTCTGAATCATTTGCCAGGTCACACAGTGAACATGCAGAAAACTGGTTAAAGAGGCCACGACAGATTAAAGGAGAAGGAAAGGCTAAAATTAAGTAAGCTTTATCAGTGAGGTCTCTATAAATACACCAGTAATGCGGCTAAGTCCTCTGTCAAAAGAAACACTGCATTTCTTTCTTTGTACACATGGGCTTCTGTATCAGACTTCCTATTTTCAGCTTAAACCTCCAGGGCTAGGGCTTGAGCATGCTCAGTTTGCTCCTCTCTCTCTATCCGCCTCCCTCTACCTGCTGTAATCTGAGCCCACAGCTATGAGTGAGCAGGGAGAGACTCAGGCAGGAAGTGACTCACACCAAGTTTATATGGCAGCTGCTATCCTAAACAAACAGAAATCTTCTAGAGCCGTTTACTCAGGTATGGAAAAGCATTCTACAGAATAAATATAGTTGTATAGCTTGCACTATTGTGACTAATCTATTGGCAATAAACTGCTTTGGTAGCTTTCCTTCTCCTTTAAGGCGTTAGAGAAACATTGCTTGCAAATCGGCAAACTTTGCACTGCCGACAAGGACAAATACAAGCAGATGGGAAGGATTAAATGGCGAAAAATGGGACAGATCAAATAAAGAGAGGGTTGGAACAAACTAAGGATGGATGTTCTGCCAGCGCCAGTCATCATGCTAACCGTTGCAGTTTGCAGCTGTCTCCGCGCCCTTTGACCCTCACGTACCATTTGTATAATGGCATCAGCCTCGGCCTCCAGCTGCTGCACAGCTGCCTGGATGCTGCTAGCCGAGGCCAGACTGGCAGTGCCTGCAAGAACAAAGTCAACGTGATCAGTCTTTTACACGTGGAAACAAAGTTGATCTATAAAGATCTCAAATATAGTACCAATACTTTAATATGCAAATATTTTATGACCTCACCTAATCTGCTGGTTTGCTTGGCCTTCTTGTTGGCTCTGCGAGTGTCGTCTCGAAGCTGGATGATAACTTGCAGCACTCGAAGGAAGAATTTTTGCGTGGAAGTCTTTGAAGTCAGCATAGACATTGAGGGAAGCTGCAGCTCTCTTCCTCCCAGTGGGCGCTTTTGGGAAGCCACAATCACTACGTTCTCTGCAATGTCGAATCTGGATCGCAGAGGCGGGGTGGGGAGAGACCTGACATTAGAATGAATGCTGTCCTGAGTTACATAATTCGCCAGCTGAAGTACATGTATATGCTATGCAAGATCACACACTCACCTGCTCTGCATTTTGCCCTTTGCCTTTGTGCTATGGGGTTGCTCCTCAGGCAAACCATCTGGAGAAAGAACTTCACATTGTGCACGACGCTGCTGCTCCAGGTTATATTCCCGGAGCTCTGCTAATAGAGTACCTGTAAAAATAAAAATGGTGACAGATGTATTAAAATAAAATGCTTTGACTTTGTGCATGACGTGTGGACACCAGTAATAAATGCAGTTGAGCAGGGTACCTATCTGTTTGCAGAGAGTAAACCCTAAGTGATGTGCTCCGCTCAGTAGAAGTTTCAATACAGTGTCCCGTGTACTAGGGTCGCCTCTGGAGAGCTGCAGTAGAACATTGGCAGCATCCTCCAGTCCTTCCTCTGAACAGGAGTGTGATGTCAGCACCTAGAAAATAAAAATACATAGAAATAAATCACCAAAGCCATACCACCAAATACCCAACATTTTTAACAGTGTGCTACATCTAGAGCTGTGGTGTGACACACATTAAACAAAATTCACAGCAGTTTTCAAGTTAATTTTAAAATTGGCTATCCCATGTGGATCTACCAATGGCAGCACAGAAACCAGTGCAATTAGCATCAGAATTTAATAATCAGCAAACCTGTAGCATCAGTTTATATTACAGGGGAACCTCATTTTCTGCTGGATAATTAGTGACGACCCCTAAGCTTAGCTTCTCAACAGCTGCTCAGAGCCCACTGAGCATGTGAGTGTCACAGACCCTTTCCAAGATGGTGACCCCCTGTGACAAGTTTGAAGTCCTGGATCATTTCTGCTATTGACAAGCTGACACTTAAGCCTGGTGCAATAAGTTCAGTATATAATATATGGCATTTTAAGACACATTCATTTTTTGGGGTTAGTTCTCCTTTAACAGCTCCACAAGAGGGCAACTAAACAACTGGATTCACTCATTGATTTAGCTGGCAAAATGCCTTCACCGTTGTGCATCTCAAGTCACTCTATATTTAATCTCGGTGAGGACATGAGCCTCCTAGATGCTGCAACAATTACTTTTGAGGACCTCGGTCATTCAAAGGTCAGTTAGATTAGAAGACTAGAAGTCAGATTACCAGTCAGATACAGTGCAACCTGATCTGCCCACTCAGAAAACCTTTTCCACAGACAGGTAATATAAATGGTTACATTTGCTCACCTCGACAGACAACTGCAGCTGTTTCTCAGTGAGGCCAGCAACTGCCATCTTATCTGGTGCATTGCTGAACTCGTTCGATTTTGCAGGAGATTTTCCACTTTTTGTTGTAACAGCTTCACAAACAAAAAGGAGATAAAAAAATAAAAAACACTGGCTAAAAGGCATAACATCAAGAAATGGTTGAGACTTTGTAATATAACAAGGACGATGAAAGTTAAAATAAAATATGTTAGTGGAAACATCAAGTCTGTTCAGATCGCAAAAATTAAACATTAATATAAGCTTCGGCATACTGAAATAAGAAACTTTGTAAATACAATTAATTTAATATTCTGCATTGTTTCTAAACAAGTTTATTTTCACTATTCCTCTCTCGGCATCTGTTTCTCTTCATTCTGTCTTCATGCAGCAGTTGGGTGTCAGACTTCCTTTCCCAGCAGATGTATTAGAGCTCACTCCAATAACAGATTCCAGTACAAACAGAATCTAACAAAATAATTGCCTTTTGTACAAATCTTGCATGTAGAGAGACATGATGTCTGGTGATTTTAATAGAGTGAGCTCTAATACATCTTCTAGGCAAAAGGAGCCCCCCTATAAGATATATTGGATCTAACTGTCAATCAATATCTGACACCCAACTGCTGCAGGAAGACAGAATGAAGAGAAACAGATGCTGAGAGAGGAATAGTGAACATAAACTTGATTATTTCAGCAGTTAGGCAAAATAGAGTTCAAAGGTTGAACTTGATGGATATGTCTTTTTTCAACCTAACTTACGGTTAATGTTACTATGTAAACGGTAGAGAATTTTTAATTGATTATATTTAGAAGATTTCTCGTTTCAATACGCGGAAACTTATTTTAAAAATTTTCATTTTCACGATAGTTCCCCTTTTAAAAACAAACAAAAAACCATGGTCAGTCATTGACTTACTTGTCACTATGCTTGTGCTCACAACAGTTGGAACGGATACAGCAGGTACAGGCGCAGGGGCTGGTGCAGTTGCAGGTGTAGGTGCAGGTGCTGGGGTGATCGCATTGCTCTGAATAACTGCCGACTCAGAAGCTTTATTATCAGGGAGAGCAATAGAGATAAGGGATAGAAGTCTCAGCAGCTTTTCAGTAAGTAGCGAGCTGCGACGAATAACAGAATGAGAGAGCATATTCATAAGCTGTCCTAAGGGGGAGGCCTCCAGGCTGCACTGGTTGCTCTCGCCTTCAGACCCAGAGCTCATTGGTAAAGATTTTATGGAGGTTTTACCCTTCCGGCTCACATTCATGTTGTCTAGCTTGACTAGCAAGTCCCAGAAATCTGTGGAAATATTGCTTGCCCCAACACTACTGGATGGTGCAAGACAAGGACTACAAGTAAGCTTTATACTCCGCTCCCTGCTGTCACTGTTTTCCACACTACACTCTTTGGTCCGCTGCTGTGTGAAATGACTGGGGAAAACCTGCACGATGGAGACAAAGGTATAAATAAATGCCAAAGAATTCAAATTTCATGATGAAAGAACAGCACAAAAACATAGCATATAGTCACAGGGGTTGTTCACCTTTGAGATAAACTTTTATTATGATGTAGAGAGTGATATTCTGAGACAATTTGCAATTGGTTTTCATGTTTTATTATATGTGGCTTTTGAGTTATTTAGCTTTTTATTCAGAAACTCTTCAATTTGCATTTCAAATATTCTGGTAGCTAAGGTCCGAATGACTCTAGCAACCATGCATTGGTTTGAATAAGAGACTGGAATAGGAATAAGAGAGGGCCGGAATAGAAAGAGGAGTAATAAAACTTAGCAATAATACATTTGTAGCCTTACAGCGCAATTGCTTTAGAAGGGGTCAGTGACGCCCATTTGAAAGCTTCAGAGTCAGAAAAAGAAGGCAAATAAAAGGTGAACCTCCCCTTTAAACACTGCTGCTCAACTTCTAGTTATATGACAGAGCAGGTTTTAGAGACATTTAAATCTAATGACATTCTGGTCCATTGGGATTCCATGGCAAAAGCTGGAGACATGGAGCGAAAGCCAGTTCCCTGGATTATGTCAGAATTGATCTACCATCTAAACCAGTATGTAAGACATGTGAGTGGGTTTCTAAATTAAGAGAGGGCCCATATTCAAAGCCCAAACTTCCTACCACTTACATTAGAGGACAATATAGATAAATGGCAGGGGACCTTTTTACCCATAAAGTGGATCACTGTACCAGAGGCCACCCCTTTAGACTAGAAGAAAAGAACTTTCATTTGAAGCAACGTAGGGGGTTCTTCACAGTTAGAGGACAGTGAGGTTGTGGAATGCACTGCCGGGTGATGTTGTGATGCTGATTCAGTTAATGACTTTAAGAGGGACTTGGATGATTTCTTGGACAGACATAATATCAAAGGCTATTGTGATACTAAGCTCTATAGTTAGTATAGGTATGGGTATATAGAATTTAATTAAAAGTAGGGATGGGTGTATGTATGGATGCTGGGTTTTCATTTGGAGGGGTTGAACTTGATGGACTTTGTCTTTTTTCAACCCAATTTAACTATGTAATTTACTGTCATGGGAAAAATAAATGTCCCCCCCAAAACACATCAGTTAATACTGCTGCTCCAGCAGAATTCTGCACTGAAATCCATTTCTCAAAAAGAGCAAACAGATTTTTTTATATTTAATTTTGAAATCTGACATGGGGCTAGAAATATTGTCAGTTTCCCAGCTGCCCCCAGTCATGTGACTTGTGCTCTGATAAACATCAGTCACTCTTTACTGCAAGTAGATATCCCTCCCAGCAGCCTAACAACAGAATAATGGAAAGGTAACCAGATTGCAGCTCCCTAACACAAGATAACCGCTGCCTGGTAGATCTAAGAACAACACTCAATAGTAAAATCCAGGTCCTGCTGAGACACATTCAGTTACATTGAGTAGGAGAAACAACAACCTGCCAGAAAGCAGTTCCATCTTAAAGTGCTGGTTCTTTCTGAAAGCACATGACCAGGCAAAATGACCTGAGATAGCTGCCTACACACCAATATTATAACTTAATACACCTGCTGGTCTAGGAATTACATTTTACATGGCTGAGTGATTTATTTGCAGTGTAAACAGTGTAATTTTAAAAATCATCCTTTTAAAATAAGGAAGGAAAAGCGGTAGAGAGAGGCCTTGCTGCAAGACTGTCATGTCTCCCAGCTTTAAATAATTATTCACATTACCAAACAAAATTGAGACACACCCCCTTTCATAACAAAATATAGTATTTAACACAAGATTAGAGGACGCTGTTTTCTAATGCACCTACCTTTGCTAATTGTATGAGTGTGTCCAGCACATGCCTACACACTACAGGGGCTGCTTGGGGATGGATGTGGACAGTAGAACCACAGGCTGCATGCTTCTCTGTGTGCTTACGTCCTAGTGACCTCTGGATTTGGAAGATGTTTGTACGACAGCCAAGAGCAGCATCCATGGACACAGAAAGCCAGGAGAGCTGGTTGGAATTCCTCGATTCCATCTTATGCAGCAATTCTAAAGGGCGGTTGTCATGACTAGTTTTTGCACCGGCCCTTTTATCGGCTCCTCCAATAGAAGTCTTTGGGCTCTCAATACAAAGCTCGCTTTCACTGCTGCGCTGCAGTATAGACAACAAGCTCCTAATGACCCAGTTGCGTGTTTGCGCATGGTAGCAGAGGTTGCGTAGAACACGGTGCAAACGACTAGTGTTTAGCTTGGGTTCATCAACAAACAGTAGGACAAGCAGACAAGAGAGGGCTTCATGGTCAAGCAATAGTCGGCCTCGTAACCGCAGCAGGCTGTCAACATTACTCCCGGTTGGCCTACAAATAAAGAAGGGATATTAGCAATGACCAATATTTCAGGAGTTTCACACTTACTTGATGGAGATAGATTTGTACCTGGTATGTGTACTGCTGCTTCCCATTTGGAAAGTGTTCCCTCTCTGCACAGCCAACCGTGTGTACTGAACACCTCTGTTACCACTCAAACGACTTGTGAAAGCTGGTCCCCACAAAAAAATAAATAAAAAATAAAAAGGAAATGAGTTTCATGTTCTTTATCAGAACGCTTTCCTATTTTGCTTTAAACGTAAATACAAGGTTTTTTTTTTTTAAAGTTAATTTAATGCTCTTTGTGCTTCCTTCTTCCACAAAAGGGTGCCCGCAATAATGGAATAGATATCTTGTTTAAAGAATAGCGACACTCACGGGACTCGTTTCATGCAAGCAAAATAAATAATTTAATGACTCGATCCCTCATTGAGGGATTGAAAGTGGAGTATGCTAAAGCGAATATTAATTTTCATTTTCACAATAGTTCCCCTTTAAGCCTGAACTTGATAGACGTGTGTATACAAAAAAGTATACATCTTCCCAGTATCAGCCAAAAATCTGAATGAAAATCAGAATAAATAAAAGCATATATAAAATGTAGTAAAACAGTGTCGTCACAGCCTCACTTACCAGGACTCCTGAGGATTGCAGAGAGCGCAGATGTGCTGCTATGGCCAAACAATCGTTCGTGCATTAGCTGTCTCTGACGAGATTCTTGCTCTCGCCGCAGAGCCTGTGCCTCCGCAGCAATATCAGGCGGCATCACAGCTAAAACACTGTCCTCCATGTCTTCTAACACACTTCGGCGTAGATCAGAAGGTAACGTCTGAATAAAAGTCACAGGATCCATGGGGTTCTCAGAAGTAGTGCTCTGAACAAGCTCCCGCCTCTGCTGCTCTGCTCGCTGCTGTGCTAGGACCTTAAGAGTTACCAGATGCTATTGTTACTATTCAATTTTGCAAAAGGTCATGGACATTAATTGAATTATAAACACATCCGAGACTGAAGGAAGCAAGAGAAACAAGCCATAATTTGGGCTATTGCTTTTCTTTTTAAAGGGGAACTATTGGGAAAATGAAAATGTAAAATAATCTTCATCACACTGAAATAAGAAACTTTGTAAATACAATCAATTAATTATGCATGGTTTCTGAAATAATATTGATATATAGTTAGATCCAATATATCTTAGAGGGGCTCCTTTCCTAGCAGATGAATTAGAGCTCACTCAAATAACTGATTCCAGTACAAACAAAGTCTAACAAAATGACTGCCTTTTGCACAAATCTTTTAGAGATAATATTTCTGGTGATTTTAATAGCGTGAGCTCTAATACATCTTCTATGCCAGGGGTTTTTAATCTGTGAGCCACGTTAAAATGTAAAAAGAGTTGGAGAGCAACACAAGCATGAAAAAGTTCCTTGGGGTGCCAAATAAGGACTGATTGGCTATTTGGTAGCCCCTATGTGAACTGGCAGCCTACATGAGGCTTTACTTGGCACTATACTTTGTTTTTATGCAATTAAAACTTGCTAACAAGCAAGGAATTCAAAAATAAGCTCCTGCTTTGAGGCCCCTGAGAGAAACACCCAAGGGGTCGGAGAGCAACATGTTGCTCATGAGCTACTGGTTGGGGATCACTGTTTTAGGCAAAAGGAGCCATCTAATAAGATATATTGGATCTAACTGTATGATTATCTGACACCCAACTCCTGCATGAAGACAGAATGAAGAGAAACAGATGCTGACCGAGGGAAAGTGAAGATAAACGTGATTATTTCAGAAACCGATCAGAATTTTTAATTCATTGTATTCAGAAAGTTTTTATTTCAGTATGCTGAAGCCAATATTAAATTTTCATTTTTGCGATAGTTCCCTTTAAACATTAAACCACGTTGAACTCACCTCTTCCTGAATGGCTGGTGGCAAAGCAGCCAGGAACTCAGGGCTGACCTCTGTGACACCTGCATTAGCAACAACAGGAGGAGGAATGACCGGGGCAGCAGTGGGTGGAGGTCGAGATGGTGGCCGTATGCCCAACTGATTTTGCAGCACCTCTCTGCGGATGTCTTCAGGAAGAGCTGCAAGGAAAGAAGGATCCACACCCTCCGGAAGATTTATACCTGTCATGACATACAGACGTTCTAAATTAAATATAGCAAACGGATACAAAATGCAGCAGAATGTTCTTTAACAAAAAGGACTGGGTGACAAGTAGCCCAAGCTACCTGCTAATGGGTCTTCCTCTTCACTACTTGTTGAAGGCAAAGGTTCTTCGAGGATTCCACTAGAATCCGTAGCCAACAAGGTCACAGCACTCTCTCTTGTGGAAGGCAACTCAGAGGAAAGGGCAATGGGTGAGCTGGTAGAGGCAAATTAAAAAAAAAAAAAAAAAAAGAGAAACATTTATCTTCGAGCTTTACTACTTTGAGCCTGATTGAATAGCTTATAAACACATAACATCATCAGAAGTCTAATGATGACCAAGTTGCCTTTGGTATGCACAGAAAGAATTAATAAAAGATAGGTCCTACATTTTAAAGGGGAACTATCATGAAAATGTAATATTAGAAATACCGATTTCTAAATACAATAAATTAAAAAAAATCTGCATTTTTTTCTGAAATAATCAAGTTTATCTTCACTATTCCTCTCTCACCATCTGTTTGTCTTCATTCTGTCTTCATGCAGGAGTCAATAATCATTGATAGTTAGATCCAATATATCTTATAGGGGGGGTTCCCTTTCCTAGCAGATTCAAATAACTGACTGACAAACAAAATCTAACAGATTAACGGGCTTTTGCACAAATTCTGCATGTATACAGACATGATGTCTAGTGCTTTTAATAGAGTGAGCTCTAATACATCTCCTTGGAAAAAGGAGCCCTCCTTTAAGATATATTGGATAATTCATCGGACCCCCAACTCCTGAATGAAGACAGAATGAGGAGAATCAGATGCCAGAGCCAGGAATAGTGAAGATAAACTTGATTATTTCAGAAACGGTACAGAATTTTTAATTGATTGTATTTAAGTTTCTTATTTCAGTATGCTGAAGCGAATATTACATTTTCATTTTCGTGATAGTTCCCCTTTAAGAGTCTGCAGCATTGCTGCTTCACTATGCACAAGTCTAGTACATTTAGGGCAGAAAAGCTACAGAGAAATGCACATAGAACCTTCTTTAAGATTTGGTAGGCACAAAAAAAAAATGCTGCTGCCAAGCCACTTCAGAAGTGCAGTAAAGATATTTACCTCTCATCGCTGTGTTGAGAAACTACTGGTTGGGTTTCACCTGTGGCTGGTGGTTCCACTGGCTGCTGTCCAACTGCGATGCTACTGCCAACCACAAGAGGCTGCTCTGGATTAACAATTCCAAGAGTCTCCCCTACTCCATCCTCTAAGAGCCCAGAAGCAAGACTGCTAGTGTCCATGGGGGAGCCCTCTAGTTGGCTACTAACAGCTGTCAAGGCATCGGAATCCTCTGCTCGCTCTGGTGACAAGGAAGCTGAAAACGGATATAGGACAAAATGAAATTATCTGATGAATATTGACCTCCTTTTAGAATCACAAATAAAATATACTAGGGCTCATTAATAAACACTGGGCAAATTTGACTGACTGGGTAAGAGAGAGGACTTCTGGAAATTTATGGTCCAGCCGAATTCTTGAAGGGTCTGGATAGTCCTTTTTGTCTTTTTGTAAAGGGAAGTGATTATTTTGAGAACCCAGGTGTCGGTGGTTTGACAAGCCAAAGTTTGTGCAAAAAAACTAAGTCTGCCTCCCAGTTTCAGGGTATCTGTCTTCTGTGCTGTAATCAGAAGAGGAGTATTTTTCCCCAGCTGGTTTTGGTTGTGACTTACGTGATTGCCAAGGGTATTTGCCCTTGTTGGAGAACCGATGCTTAAAAGTGTTGGATGAACGTGAGGGTGAGTTACCCTTGAATATGCAGGAACTTTGTGTCTGAAAGGAATTACTTCTTCTAGACCTAAAACTAGACTTTGGTTTGTTCTGTACTTTTACCTCCCGTAGCCTGGGATAACAGGATTTTTTGTTACTCACCGTTAAATCTGTTTCTCTGTAGTCGATAGGGGGACACAGGGACTCTAGGGGTTTAAGCTCCACCCTCCAGGAGGCAGGACACTTAGAATAAAAAAATCTTAAGGGGCGTGCCAAGGAACAGGCTTAACCCCACACACTGTAAGCATACCTCAGTTGGTACCAAAGAGACTGCAGAAAAAAATCTAAAATAACTCAACTGGCAACAGGTAAACAAGGAAACATTTCCAGAGGACCAAAAGGTCAACATTTCGCTAGGGTCGGGAAGCCCTGTGTCCCCCTATCGACTACAGAGAAACAGATTTAACGGTGAGTAACAAAAAATCCTGTTTTCTCTGTCGTCTCAGGGGGACACAGGGACTCTAGGGGACTTAACAAAGCAGCCCCAGAACAGCAGGGTGGGAGCGAAATTAGGAATAAGGGCGGATAAGGACACGTCACTGCACCACGGAGTGCAGAATCTTGCGGCCAAAGGCGGCTTCCGCAGAAGAAAACGTGTCAAGGCTATAGAATTTGGTGAATGTGTGAACCGAGGACCAGGTGGCTGCTCTGCAGATCTGGTCCAAGGAAGCCGAGTTACGCCATGCCCAGGAAGCTCCCATGGATCTAGTGGAGTGAGCTCGAACCGATGTTGGTGGAGATCTACCCTTGGCTAGATAAGCTTGACGGATGAGTTCCCGAAGCCATCTCGCGATCGTCGACTTAGAAGCTGACATGCCCCGACGTGGACCAGATGGAAGCACGAACAAGGCTTGAGAACGTCGGAAGGATTTTGAGCGTTCAAGGTACCAGCGAAGTGCTCTGACCACATCTAGACTGTGAAGGCGCCGTTCCTTATCGTTCTTCGGATTCGGACAGAAGGACGGAACGACAATCTCTTGGTTGATGTGGAACGAGGAGACGACTTTGGGAAGGAAGGAAGGCACTGTGCGTAACACGGCTTTGTCCTTGTGGAAGACTAGTAAGGAAGGATCGCACGATAGTGCCCCGAGTTCGGACACTCGTCTGGTAGAGGAGATGGCCACCAGGAACGCCACCTTCCAGGTAAGAATAGTCTCCGAAATGGACGCTAATGGCTCGAAAGGAGGATCAAGGAGAGCCTCCAGCACGACGTTGAGGTCCCATCCTGGTAGCGGTGGACGGAATGGCGGAGCAATGTGGGCCACTCCCTGCAGGAAGGTGCGGACCGAGTCGTCCATCGCAAGCCGAGTCTGGAGCAAGACAGAAAGAGCTGATACTTGGACCTTCAGTGAACTTAATTTGAGACCCAATTGAAGGCCCCTCTGGAGGAAGGAGAGAACTCTGGGAATGTCAAGTTCCAGGAAGGGGTAGTGTGCCTCCCTGCACCAGGACCAGTAGTTGCGCCACACTCGATGATAGGCCTTGGAGGATGTGGCCTTGCGTGACTTGAGCATGGTGGTAATGACCTCCTCTGTCAGGCCTTTCCGTCTCCAAATGGATTCCTCAACAGCCAGCCCGTCAAAGCGAACAGCCCCGGGTTGTGGTGGACAATGGGACCTTGTTGGAGGAGGTCCTCCCTGGCTGGAAGACGAAGAGGCTGTGCAATGGACATTTCCTGAAGGTCCGAAAACCAAGTTCTCCTGGGCCAATATGGGGCTATCACGATCACTGTCGAGGATGACATTCTGATCTTCTTCAGTACCCGAGGGAGCATGGGAAGTGGAGGGAAAACATACGCCAGGTTGAACCGCCATTCTTGTGTCATGGCGTCCACTCCCATCGCCATCGGATCCCGATAACGAGCGAAGAAGTTGGGAACTTTGCGATTGATTCTGGCTGCCATGAGATCGATTTGGGGTCGACCCCATAGTTTCGCGATGTCCTCGAAGACGTCGGGATGGAGTTCCCATTCTCCCGGATCCAGTTGGTGTCGACTGAGGTAATCTGCTTGCGTGTTGTCGACCCCCGGAATGTGCATGGCGGATAGTCTGACGGAGCTGAGTTCCGCCCACTGCAGGATGAGTTCCACCTCCGCGAGGCATGCTTTGCTTCGGGTTCCTCCTTGTCTGTTTATGTATGAGACTGTGGTGGAGTTGTCGCTTTGCACTCGGATCGATTTGCCCTGAAGGCGGGAGGACCAGTGATTGAGGGCTAGTCTCACCGCCCGAAGTTCCAGAATGTTTATGGACAGCTTGGCTTCGTCGGGATCCCAGGAACCTTGAACGGAGAGTTTGCCCCACGTTGCTCCCCAGCCCAGAAGGCTCGCGTCCGTTGTGATGACGGTCCAGTCTGGGACTGCCCAGGACTGACCCGTGGCTAGATTGTGCTGGGTTAACCACCAAAGGAGAGAGTCCTGCGTCTTTTGTCGCAGATGAATTCTCTGGGTGAGAGGGCCCCCTTTCCATCCCGATAGGATGTTGGCTTGCAGAGGTCGGAGGTGTAACTGAGCAAACGGCACAGCTTCGATGGACGAGACCATCAGTCCCAGTACCCGCATTGCCAGGTGGACCGTGGGAGAATGACTGGAACGGAGGAGACTGATCTGATCCCTCAACTTCCCCTGCTTGTCTTGGGGTAGAGATACCCGCTGCGTCAGTGTATTGAAGTGAAGACCCAAGAACATCATCTGGTGACTGGGTGTCAAACTGGATTTGTTCCAGTTGATGGTCCAGCCGAAGCTCTGGATCAGGGAAATCGCCGTTCGGAGATGTGTTCTGCACAGATTCGGTGTTCTGGCCTTGAGGAGCAAGTCGTCGAGGTATGGAGTCACCGAAACTCCCTGAAGACGGAGGGTTGCTGCTGTCACCGCCATGAGTTTGGTGAAAACTCTGGGAGCTGATGTCAATCCGAACGGAAGCGCCACAAACTGGTAGTGGCGGTTCTGGAAGGCAAACCGGAGGAAACGGTGGTGAGGAGGCCATATCGGTACATGGAGATAGGCATCTTTTATGTCCAGGGACATCAACAGTTGATCCGGTTCCATACCTCTGATAACTGATCGTAGGGTCTCCATCTTGAACCGTACTGAACGTATGTGTTTGTTGAGAAATTTCAGGTCCAGTACTGGCCGAAATGACCCGTCTTTCTTGGGCACTAGGAACAGGTTGGAGTAAAAACCTGAGAATGTCTCTGATGGGGGAACGGGCATGATCACTCCATCTTGTTCCATGTTGGAAATGCAGTCGAAGAAGGCTTGAGCTTTGTCGGCCTTGGATGGAACTCTGGACATGAGGAATTTTCTGGGGGGGAGAGAGGAAAAATCCAGATGATAACCTTCGGTAACTATTTCGGTGACCCAGGCGTCTGACGAATAGTGGGTCCATACCTCCCGGAATCGAAGCAATCTGCCCCCTATGGATTGCCGAGACCCCGGAGGGGGTGCCCCGTCAACCGGAAGTGGACTTGTCGGCCGAGGGTTTGTTGTGGAACTTGTTGGTTTTCCACGGTGTACGGCCCTTGTCGCTGTGTTTGGAGCGAAACTGGGAGCGTTGAGGGGGGCTGTTTCGTCTGGAGAATCTGCTGCTGGGGCCACGAAAAAACTTTCCCCGCCTAGAAGATGATGTGTGCCTGAACTTATTTTGGGGAAGGAATGTGCTTTTCCCCCCTGTGGCCTGGGAGATAATCTTCTCAAGTTCTTCCCCGAAAAGTCTTTGACCCTTGAAGGGGAGCGAGGTAAGGGACTTCTTGGAACTGATATCAGCAGTCCAATTTTTAAGCCAGAGAGTCCTACGAGCAGCCACCGAAAGTGCTGAGGTGCGTGCAGCAATCTGAGTCGTATCGAGAGTTGCATCAGATAAGTATGCTGCTGCCTCCGCGATGGATTGTGCGGATGACATAAGGTTCGTTCTGGGGACACCCTCCTGAATGTCTGAAATTAGTGTCTCGGACCAGGCTTGAATGGCTCGGGCAACCCAGGCGGATGCCAGGGCCGGGCGAAAGGTAGAGCCCGCAGAGGAATACACCGCCCTCAGGAATCCCTCTAGCCGTTTGTCAGATGGGTCCTTGAAGGCTGCCGCGTCTGTAACCGGTAAGGCGGTAGACCTAGAGAGTCGAGAGACCGGAGCGTCCACTGCTGGCGGCATAGACCATTTTTCCACCGATTCTTTGTCAAATGGGTAGGATTTGGAAAATTTCTTAGTAGCTTGAAATTTTCGTTCGGGGAAGTTCCATTCGTCGTGGATAATGTTGGAAAGTTGATCATGAGGTGGGAAACAAGGTGAGGACTTATGTTTCCTCTTAAACAGATTTGCAGAAGAAGTGTGCTGTTCTGCTGACTGTGAAATTTTTAATACTTCCATCACCCCCTTAATAATGTGGTCCACATCGTGAGGAACCTCTCTGCCCTTGGATTCCTCCTCGTTTTCCCCGTCCTCGTCAGAGGAAATGTCAGAAAATGGAAGTTCACCTTCGGAGTGGGAGGCAGCTCCACCAGATGAAGAGCCCTCAGAAAAAATGTGGGAGTCGTCGTCCGCCTTGGGACTGGGAGGTCTTTTACGCTTCCCGCTAGGCTTGTGGGCTAGTTTGGCTATGGCCCTGCCTAAATTATCAGCAATTGAAGGCAGGCTCTGCAATGATGCCAGAGACTGCGAGAGCTGGATAGCCCATGATGGAGCTGGGGGGTCAGATGATGTACCTGCGGTACCATCTTGCGCAGAAGTATCTTGTGAAGATTCGCCACAGAGAGAATCCTCATGTGTGGAAGGTTCCTGGGCAGGTGCAGCGCCCTGACCTTTGGAGCAAGATCTGCAGAGGGATTCAGCCTGACCCCCGGGTATTTTGGAGTGACAACTTTTACAGGCAAAATAGGTAACCTGTGCTGTTGGTGCTCTCCCCCCCGCCCTTGGGAAAAGTCCCCCTGACTTACCTTCTGCCATAATGCAGTAGCAATGGTACCTGCTGAGGAATGTTAGCAGGGTGTAGGTTAATGCGCAGTAAAAACGTTAGGGAACTGCTGCCAGAAAAAATTTTGCTCTAGGAGTAGTAGGCAGCTGTGCTGTTTGGAGTGCTGCTGAGTGTCCCCCTCCGTTGGCTCTGAATAAGAAGAGAAGGTGCGCAGAGTAACCGCGCGCTGCAGCTCCTCCTGTTCGCGCTAAAAGAAAATGGCGCCTGGAACGCATAGACGCGATGCGTTCCAGCGCTGGAGCGCAGGAAGGAGCCGCGCGCGAAGTCCGTCTCTGGGCGGTAGAAGAAAGGGGACAACGGAAGCGCCTTGCCAAGCACGGTTATGATATGTGCCCCTAGGGGGGAGGGGGGGGGGGGAGAGAGCAACCCGGGGAGGATACATGAACAAGGCCATGGTACTCACCCGGTGCTTCACCGTACAGTGCTGCGGTCCCTAGTGGGTGGCAGATAGTGACTGTGTGGGTCGGATATAGCCTGTGATGGCTAGAGTAGAGACCCCGGTGAAGTATCCCACGGTGGAGGAATTCCTAGGGTAGGCAGGCATCCCTGTACCCGGATAGACCCCACAAAGATGAATGCTGCTGAGAGCATGCGAAGTCCATCCTCCTTGAAGCAGGACACTTAAAAACTGAGGTATGCTTACAGTGTGTGGGGTTAAGCCTGTTCCTTGGCACGCCCCTTAAGATTTTTTTATTCTAAGTGTCCTGCCTCCTGGAGGGTGGAGCTTAAACCCCTAGAGTCCCTGTGTCCCCCTGAGACGACAGAGAAATCATTTTATCAATTATCCCCAGTCTTGAGCCTTTAAAAGGAATGGACACCAGAGATATTTTGGCTGACTGCATTTTGAGCCACAGCGACCTACGGGCTGCAACTGAAAGAGCTAAGGACCTGTCAAAAAGTTTTGCTGGGTCTAACACGGCTTCTACTACAAAGGCATTGGCCTCAGAAATAAATTAAATTAGTTGAGAAAACTGAGTGTCATCATCTCTCGTCATCTGGATCAAGGAATTTGACCAGCCCTCAATGGCTCTACTAACCCAGGCTGATGCCAGGATTGGAAGCAAGGCTGATCCCCCCCCCCCTGGGGGGGGCCTGCAGTGGATTGGTCAGAGAGACCCGCTGAGGGAGACTCAAGGGGTTCTGTGGTCTGTGTAAGGCGTGGGCTACAATCAGTGCAAAGAGGGCTAGGCTGGCCATCTTTAATCTTTTTAAAACATCCGGTACAGGTGAAAGAGGTTACTGCGGAGTTTTGCCTGCTTCCTCTGGTAAATAAATCCCCCCTGCCTTCAGCCATACTGTGGAATAGGTGAACTCTCCCTTTTTAAACAGTACCTTACCACCCGACTAGTAGAAGGTGAGAGTAAAGAGCCACAACTCGTTGCCTATAGTCCTGGAGTGCTGTGGCGCAATTCACTGTGCAGAAGCGCAAAGACGGAGCAGTGAAGCGGAGGAACCACGTCTGGAGGTGCTGTGAAGGTGCGAAACTAAGGCGCGAAGAGTGGATGATGTCAGCAGCACACGAGAGAAATGGCTAGAGTTCTCCTTGTCCAAGCCTGGACACCCCCAAATCTGCTGAGCCTAGCTGGCTTGTTCAGGATAATATCCGCTTACAGAGGGGGGAAAATCCCACAAAGGGAGATGACACAACGAGTACAGACAGGCTGCTGACTTTGGTCTCACTCCTGTTGTCAATGCTATTCACTGATAGGAATTGTCAGAAGGTCCCCTAACTGCTCTGCAGGGAAACAATCACACTTATGAACAGCAGGGGGAGCCCCCGCCTTACTTCCCAGCCATGCAGAACTCAAGCAGCTTTGTTTGATTCACTGTAGAGCAGTCAGCGACTGTGTAGAGATTTATATTGGATTTTATTTTTGCCTTTACATCCCCTTTACTGTTTCCAACTCCAGCTGCAGGGACAAATATCATGGAGCCAGATTTAAACAGATAAACTGGGATTCTATTTGGAGGGTTATTTTGCTGCAGCCACTGGTTCTGCAGAGTTGGAGAAAGTTTGTATTAAACAATACAAAAACGATAAAAAGGAGATTTTGTGTACTCACCGTTAAATCTTTTTCTCTTTGGTCACTTGGGAGACACAGGGACAGTGGGGTATAGCTGGTACATCCAGGAGGGCAGGACACAACAGTAGGAAAAAACTTCCCCTACTGGCTATACCCCCAGCAGGCGGAGCTTAGATCAGTTAGTTCCAAAGTCAACAGGAAAAAAATTTATTAACCGTATTAAACATAACATGTCTGTCGGGAAAATGAGGGCCTCATTCCAGGGAGGGAAGCCCTGTGTCTCCCAAGTGACCAAAGAGAAAAAGATTTAACGGTGAGTACACAAAATCTCCTTTTCTCTAAGTCATCTTGGGGGACACAGGGACAGTGGGGACGTATCAAAGCTGTCCCCTTAAAGACTCCAGGAGGGAGAGTGAGGCCTAGGTGGAAGTAACCACAGCGTCTTGAAGCACCCTTCTGCCAAAGCGAGTGTCAGAAGCCGCAAAGGTATTGAAATGATAAAACTTTGAAAAGGAGTGGACAGAGGTCCACGTAGCTGCCTTGCACAGCTGTTCTGCTGATGCTTGGTTCCTGAAAGCCCAAGATGTACTCATTCCCCTAGTAGAGTGGGCTGTGAGTCTAGTTGGTGGCGTTTTTCCACGTGCCACGTAGGCTCGGTGAATCGCTTGCTTGGTCCAGTGTGAAATGGATGATTCTGGAGGAGCCAAATGTGATACTCCCTGCATAAAGGTCTTGACGTCAGGTAAAAGAGCAATTTGTTTCTGAAAAAGGACAGATAAAGCCGAGACTTGTGACTTAAGAGAGCCAAGGGATAGACCCATGGAAAGGCCCTCTTGCAGGAACTCTAGTATGTTTGGAATAGAGAACTGTTTGAACTGCGTCTTGTGATGTACACACCATTGGTGGTAGGTAGACCAGACTCTATGGTAAGTCTTTGCCAAGATGGGCTTTCTGGCAGCTCACATGGTGTTAGCTGCCGCCTTTGAAAAACCTTTCTGGGTCAGGATCTTGGTTTCAAGAGCCACGCCGTCAAATTTAGATTTGTTGGGTTTGGGTGGCGGATCGGTCCCTGAGTTAGAAGATCCGGATCCGGGACCCGAGGTAGGGTTCAAGGTTCTGCCACGGACATGTTGAGAAGATCTGTGTACCAGGAGCGTCTCTGCCACCTTGGTGCTATGAGGATGAGAGTGGTCTGCTCTCGCTGAAGTTTCCTGAGAGTCCTGGGCACTAGAGGCAGGGGTGGAAATGCATAGGCCAGATGGAATTGCCACCTGGCAGTTAGAGCGTCTGCTGTTATGGCTAGTGGATCTCTGTATCGAGCTATGAACGCTGGGACCTTTCGGTTGTGCCTGGTTGCCATTAGATCCACCTCTGGGGTGCCCCACCTCTGTATTATCTCCTGGAAGATCTCGTCCTTCAATGACCACTCCCCCGGGTCTAGGGATTGTCCGCTTAGATAGTCCGCTTCCCAGTTTAGCAGCCCTGGGATGTAAATGGCTGACAGATGGGCTTGATGAGTTTCGGCCCACTTGAAGATTAGATTGACTTCGTCTAGTGCACCTCTGCTTCTTGTGCCCCCTAGGTGGTTGATACAGGCCACCGCTGTGGCGTTGTCGGACTGTATCTTTACGGCCTGACCTTGTAGAATTTGTTGCCAATGGATTAGGGCTAGGCGGATTGCACGAATCTCGAGCAGGTTGATCTGTAGTCTCACTTCCCGTGAGTTCCACTGACCCTGAGCAGAGAGTCCCTCGAGAAATGCTCCCCATCCGAATAGACTCGCGTCCGTCGTCAGTATACGCCATGTCGGTTCTCCCATAGGTCTGCCCAAGGACAGATGAGTGTTGTTCAACCACCAGAGGAGAGATGCTCTTGTCTTGCCTGAGAGTCAAATCTCCTGAAGGAGGGATTTCCTCTTCCAAAGAGTCAGAATATTCCACTGGAGCTCTCGTAGATGGAATTGGGCGAATGGTACTGCTTCTATGGTGGATACCATGACCCCTAACACCCTCATGCAGAACCTGACAGAGTGTTGAGGCCTCTGGAGAAGTGACTTTACTAAGGCTTGGAGATGACTGACCCTTTCTTGAGGTAGGTAAATCCTCTGTGTTTGTGTATTGAATTGCATGCCGAGGAAGACCATGGATTGGCTGGGCGTTCGAGAAGATTTTTCTAGATTTAAGACCCAGCCTAGTTCCTGGAGCTTGTCTATGGATGTCTGTAGAGATCTCTGAGCTTCCGAAAAGGAGGGTGCTTTGATTAGCAGGTCGTCCAGGTAGGGTGTGATGGAAACTCTGGCATTGCGGATCACCGCAGTTGTTGCTGCCATGATCTTCATGAAGACCCTCGGAGCGGACATTAGCCCGAAGGGAAGGCTTGTGAACTGATAGTGGCAATTTTGGAAGGCAAATCTCAAATATTTCTGGAGGGAAAATGGGAACATGGGTAGGCATCCCTTATGTCTAGAGAAATCAGAAATTGTCCCGGGGACATCGCCGCAATGACAGATCTGAGAGACTCCATCTTGAATCTTCGATGACGAAGAAATTTGTTTAGTTCTTTGAGATCCAAAATGGGTCTTACCGATCCGTCCTTCTTGGGCACTACAAAGAGGTTTGAATAGTAGCCCTTGAAAAGTTCTGTGACTGGTACGGGAATGATCACCTGCGCCTGTAAAAGGGCTGAGATTGCGCCCAGGAAGGCTGTCTTCTTGTCGGAGGTCTGTAGCAGTCTGGACATGAAAAAACGATGGGGGGGGGGGTTTGAGGCAAATTCTAGATGGTAGCCCTGGGTTACTACCTCGTGTAACATGAGTCTTGAATGAGTGTGGTCCATATCCTGGAAAAGTTGCTGAGCCTGCCCCCTATTGGACCTGTGACTGCCGAAGTGCAAACGTAGTCATGCTGAGGCAGTCTTGTCCCCCGCCTTAGGGATGTGTTTCTTGCTTTGCCAGGAAGATCTCTGCTTACCGCTAAAACGTCCTCTGTTTGCAAAAGACTGTCGAGGTGGAGAAGATCTTGTGTGCTTGGTTTGGGAGCCACGAAAAAAATTTCCCTTGCGGAAGGAGGGCTGAGCCTTAGGCTGTGGTAGTAGAGTGCTCTTGCCCCCTGTTGCTTGGCTGATAATCTTGTCCAGGTGAGGACCAACAGAAGCTTGCCCTTAAAGGGAATGGAAGTTAGAGACTTTTTTGAGGAAAGGTCTGCTGACCAGAGCTTCATCCAAAGAGATCTGCGGGCTGCCACAGAAAGTGCCGATGATCTGCTGATGACTTGCAGTGCATCCAGTGAAGCCTCACATAAGTAATCATATGCTTCCTTAATTTGGGAAGCATATTGAGAAAGCTCATGGCGGGGCGTCCCAGAATCAATGGCAGTAAGTAGGGAGTCTGACCAGGACTGGACTGCTCTGCTGACCCATGCCATGGCTAGGACAGGTCGTAGCGAGGTACCTGAAGCTGAAAACACGGAGCGTAGAAGCCTCTCTAGCTTCTTATCCATCGAATCCCTGAAAGACGAGGCATCCGGAACAGGAAGGGCAGTGTTCTTAGAGAGCCGGGATAGCGCCGGATCCACTGAAGGTGGCATCGACCACCTCTCTATAAGCTCCTTGGGAAATGGATAGAGTCTTTGGAATTTTCTATTTGTCTGAAAACGTCTCTCTGGAGTATCCCATTCCTGCTGAATGATCTGATCAAGTTGAGCATGAGCGGGAAAAACAGGTGAAGTCTTGCTATGACGTTTCAACAGGCCCTTTGCTGTGTCAGATGATGCCCCTGGATCCTGAAAGTGAAGAGTTTCAAGTACAGAGGTAATGAGTGCATCCACAGACTCTGAGGAATTCTTGTGTGAATCCTCATCCTCCCTTTCTGAGTCTGATAAGAGTTCGCCTTCTGATCACCCAAATTCATCTCTGGAATCTGGTAGGAATGGTGAAAAACATCTGGGAGGAGAATCGCTCTCTTCATCGGATGGAGAAGGAGCTCTACGCTTTGAAACCCTCCCCTTGGGCTCGTCAAGACAGGAAAGCAGCTTGTCCAGTGACTGTGCTAACCTAGGTATCCCAGAAGCTAACTGTGATGCCCACTCTGGAGTGGAGAGTTGTTTATGAGATGGCCCTGGTGGTGGAGGGCTTCTAGGTGGAGATGTTGGCTCCCCTTGGCCACCCTGGTCTACTTGGGGAGGAGCAGGTTCTGGAGATTCAGGACCAACCACAGGTGGCTTGCACTTAGTATATAAAGGCTCTTTGTGCCCAGGAGGCAAACGTTTGCGGCAGGTGGCACAGGCTAAATATCTGACCTGAGAAGGTGCCCCCCTAGAAAAAGGCCTGTCACCAGTTCCCTCAGACATGATAATAGCAGTGAAAGAGTGTGGACCAAGACACTAATAATATGGAATATATATATATTTATATATATGTAAGAAAATCTTAGCTCAACCGTGCTGTGGTAGGGACCAGCAGAGGAGGCTTTCCCTGGGGACTTGCGGCGAAGGCGGGTTGCTACAGCGTCTCCCGCACTTATTCCTGTGTCTGTTGCTGTCACACAGAGGGAAGGAGGCTCCGGAGGGCTAGGAGCCTGCAAAACCGCTTCCCACACAAAGGGCTGCTGTTGCGCTATAGTGCACGCAATGTAGCTCCGGTGCGGCAAAAACAAAATGGCGGCAGCGACTGAAAGAAGCGATCAGATCTCACGAGAGCATAGGTGGAAGGCGCCAACGCTAGAGCAGTTCAACCTCCAATGCTAGCTGCGCACCGGGAAGAAGCTCCTGCCACTGAATAGGCTAGTGCTTATCCTTCCGAATGTGCACAGTCTTGGTCTTGTAAAGATGTTTAGCAAACTTGGTGACCCCTTTATGGCCAACTTTGAAAGCATAAATCATTTGTTTGATTAGGCTTGTGGTGCAGTAAGTTCATGTTTAGTATACAAAATACAGCCTTTCTAGCCTTATTCTATTTTAGACTTTCCTTCCCCTTTAATATAAATATAAGGATACTACAGGGCATGAACTCAGATTTTGACGTTTCAGAATACTATTGATACAAAAAACATGTTCAAAAGTTCTCTCTTTATATCCTGTGCATTTTCAGGCTGTAATCGTGGAGTGTTTTTTTTTACGGAATATCTTTACAAATTTTTTGTACATTGTGTATACTGTGAATATTTTTTGACCATGGTTTTCTGAGGAATACTGTCCCTTTAAGAACTGTCTTTTTTCTAATTGGTTTGTTTTTGTATAAAAGCTCATTTCCTGTGGGGGAGAACTTAGCCCATGATTAAGCACGAAACGAGTAGCGCCTATGGAAATGCATGCACACTTAACTTTGATTAAAGAAAAACTATACCCCCAAAATAAATACTTAAGTTTATATCATATTAAAAGAATCTTACCAAACTAGAATATATATTTAAGTAAATATTGTCCTTTTACATCTCTTGCCTTGTATCCCCATTTTGTGATGGTCTGTGTGCTGCCTCAGAGATCACCTGACCAGAAATACTACAGCTCTAACTGTAACAGGAAGAAGTGTGGAAGCAAAAGACAGAAATCTGTCTTTTAATTGGCTCGTGTGACCTAACATGTATGGTTTGTTTATGTGCACGGTGAATTGTAAGATCCCAGGGGGCGGCCCTTATGGGGGGGGTGGTATTTATGATTACCCAATGGCACTTACTACTAAAAAAGTATGTTATCATGAAAATGGTTTATTTACATGAAGCAGGGTTTTACATATGAGCTGTGTTATGCAATATCTTTTTATAGAGACCTACATTGTTTGGGGGGTATAGTTTTCCTTTAATAAAAACCCATTTTTTTTAAACTTATTTGCTTGGACCTGTTTTTCTTGCTGTCTATTTTGGTTTGCCATGGGTTACAGCCCAGGAGCAAATGTGCCCAGTGTTTATAAATAACCCTCACTGAGTGGTAGCATAACATGCACTATTACTCAAATGCTACTGACTTATAGTTGGTGCTGGTGAGAGCTCCATTTGCGTGGCATCCCCCTCTGTGCTGGGCCGTCCTGGTCCAGAGTCCTCTTGGTGAGATGGCATGAGTTGTTGCCCAGCATCCTCTGTGCCTAAATTAACAGGCAGACATTGAGGCAGCTCAGCCAAAGTAGCCTCAGGAGGATGAGCCCTTAGGGTGGGATCTAAACGAACGTTTTCAGGACTTGTTGGGGTTCCTTCTGCAGAAGAAGGGGCAGTGGGGAAATTTTCAGGACGACCATTTCCATCTTGATCTGTTATGAAAACAAATACATTCACCTGACCCTTCGGAAAGAACCTCTATAAATTTCAATTGAATCTCTTTGACATACAATGAAGCCTCAAATTTTAAGTCCCCTGATTATGTTTTCCTGCATTTTACATTTTTTTTTTTTTGCGGTCCCACCAGTTTATAATGCAATTCAATGGTTGCTTTTCCCTGATTTTAAGTAACGTTTTCCAACATTTTACATAAAATTTTTTTCCTGGTGTTCTTTTCCCTCTATGAATGTTATTTGTAAAATAAAGAGGTTTAAAATACTAACCGGATGTATATTTTACAATGGTTCTGCCTGTAAATAAATAGTCAATTCCAATTATTCTGCCCCTTATACCAATCACTTTGCTTTAGGTTGTGCATGTGTCTGACAGAGAGGCCTTGCATATGCGACCCATAGTGTAACATTAAGGGTCGGGGAACACGGGCAGATTAGTCGCATCTACCAGCTAAAATTGAAAATTGCCTGAGGGCAGGCACTCTGAGCGATTCGTTTTCTGAAGTTTCCTCGTGAGGCAATTATGGGCGACTTCGGAAAACGAAGAGTTCGAGTGCCTGCCCCCAGTTAATTTTCATTTTAGCCGGCGGAAGGCAGATCAGGGAGATTAGTCGCCCAAAGTAGATTTTGTTGCTTGGCGACTAATCTCCCCGAATCTGCCCGTGTGCCCCGACCCTAATACTGCAATTTAACCCTTGTTATTAACACAGTAAATATTGTATCTCAACAAACTCCTGTGCTTATATCCTTTCAGTTCTTGAAGAAAATGTTACTTTAACATATTTCCCTGAGTTTACATAATTTTGTTGTGGTCCCCTGAAAAACATAAAATGGGGGTTCAACTGTAGTGTTTCTATATCTTTGCATAGCTTACCAGGCAAACAAAGCTCATACAGAATTAAAATACCATGCCGCAGGGAAGGCAGTAAGCTGTATAGTTATCTCCTAATTTGGGGAAATAAAACACCCCCACAACAATACAACTTACTACCTCATCCTGAAGAAGGCAGTCCGGTTAGTGTAGGAATCCCCATGGCTTACCATAGGAGGAAGGCACACTACTTGCCTAGAGACAGAACGGTTAGTGCATTTTCCTCTACTGTGTAGCTTAATGCCTCACAAAACCAGAGCTATCATTCTCCTCTGTAGCAGTTCAGGTCAAGTGGTTCCGTATGCTGGAAACACCGCAGGAAAGACAGTAAACTGTATAGTTATCTCCCAGATCGGGTGTGACCCCAAAACTATACAATCTACTACCTCATCCTGCAGGGTCACAAAATCTCTGCTCACATGGACCTGAAAGTAAAAATGTTCAAAAAGAAAGATAGAAGTGGTAGATCTACCTGCAAGGCTCAGTTCAAACAGGGTATTCTGCTTTGAATTGGCACCCTAGGGAAAAAAATAAACATGCCAATTTATTACAAATCATTGTTTAGAAATAACCTGATTTTAACGTTCACCATTATGCACATCCCTGGAGCAGTAAACCGTTCTAATTGAATACATTAATACTTTACTTATCTATGGCCCTGCTTAGTTTCATCGGTCAGGTGTAATTGACACAATAGTTCAGGTAAATCAGGTAAAAAGGGTAAATAAAGAAGCAAGCCAGGGTATCCGTTCAGACCTGCGAGTTTTGCTCCGTTGTGTCCTTCTCCTCCTTGGACCGGTCTGCCATTTTAGCCTCCTCTTCTGCTAGTTGTTTTCTTCTTTTTTCCCTGCGTTCCTCAAGCTCCTCATCCCGCAAAGACTCCAGATGATTAATGATTGGGACTTTGACCACTACAAAATAGTACAGTTCACATCTATATTAATTGTGTCACCTAACAAAAATAGAGCATGGAGCCTAAAAAGACATTTTTCTTCCCTGAACATCTTACTAATGCTCTTTTCTTCGCTATAGTTCTCCAAAGCCACACAATTCGGCCACAACTCCCTCGCTGACCCTAGGTCAAAAAATCTGCCATCTTACTCCCTCATTGAGGCCCTTCAGGCATTCTTAAAGGGACGTTCACCTTTATGTTAACTTTTAGTATGTTACAGAATGGCTTATACTAAGCAACTTTTCGATTGGTCTTTATCGATTGCAAACTGTAGAGCTGCTGAATAAAAGTTAAACAACACAGAGAACAAAAAAAAAAAAAAAAGACAATTGGAAACTATCACTCTTTACATCATACTAAAAGTTAATATAAAATGAAATGAGCGGGGCATATGTAAGGTTTGACCAGATTTGGGAGGACTGGTGTGATGAAGACTCACTGTACATTTGGCCTATCCTCTTACTCTGGATGCGACCTGTTATATACCATGAAATACAGTCTCATACATACTGACAGCTATAACTAAAGGATTATGCTCTCCTGTCTGTATAAGCCTGCACTCGATCGACACTAACCCTATGCCAGTTTGTCGAAGACTGTATTGTGTTGGGTCTGTTTCTGGTGGTGTTGTTAAAATCAATGAAATTTAACTTTAAAAAAAAAAAAACATTTAACGAACCCGGTCCTATACTCACAAGCACCTTCACAGCCTCAGTTCTCCCTAAACCATCTCATTTTCTCTTCATTCCAAGCAATTATAGAATCTTCTTAACCAAAACAATCAAAAAATGTATTCACCTGATACACAGTCGTGCATGCTCTCAGCATCCAGGACTTTACACTCTTCTGTCCAGCGGGTCAGTGCAGTTGGAATGCTGGAAAGTGTGCCTAGAACAAGTTGAAAACATTGTTTGCTTTCATTTTATTTTATCAACAGTTTTCTTAGTCTGCCTTTCTCCATTTTTTTATAGAAAGAAATGGTTTAATTTAAATAATTTTGCTAGTAGTACAGCTGACAGACAGCACGATGATCATGCCAGTACAGAATAAACTGAAATTGTATTATTTCCTCCCTAAATTGCTCTTCTTCACAGATGTGCAGAGGTCGAGCGCTAGAGACTAGCACAAACTTTAGTTACTGGAATACAAAAAAACCTGGAATATAATTTGCCTTCTGCATTAATGCACTAGTTATGATATTGAGTTCGAAACAGCCAAAAAAATGTCAGTGCTGTTTCTATCCCTCTCTCTCTCTCTCAATCCCTCTCTCTCTCTCTCTCAATCCCTCTCTCTCAATCCCTCTCTCTCTCTCAATCCCTCTCTCTCTCTCAATCCCTCTCTCTCTCTCAATCCCCCTCTCTCTCAATCCCCCTCTCTCTCAATCCCCCTCTCTCTCAATCCCCCTCTCTCTCAATCCCCCTCTCTCTCAATCCCTCTCTCTCAATCCCTCTCTCTCTCTCTCTCTCAATCCCTCTCTCAATCTAGATATCTCTTTCTAGATACCTCTCTCTCAATCCCTCTAGCTCTCTCTCGCTCTAGCTCTCTCGCTCTAGCTCTCTCGCTCTAGCTCTCTCGCTCTAGCTCTCTCGCTCTAGCTCTCTCGCTCTAGCTCTCTCGCTCTAGCTCTCTCTCTCTCTAGCTCTCTATCTCTCTAGCTCTCTCTCTCTCTAGCTCTCTATATCTACATCTACAGATATATACGTCATCTTTAAAGAACTTTAAAAGACCCAAAAGGCTCTCTCATCCTAATGCAAAATGAACAAGGGACACTTAACACTCACCAGCCTGACTTGTGGCTGTACTCTGATCGTGGAAAAAGTCATCAAGCATCTCGTCATCAGAGCGTGCAATGATGTGGACATCATCATTGCCAACAAGTAGACGAGCTCGGCCACGACTCTGGAGAGGAAGACTGCTGCTTAGTTGCAGGATGTCAGCAGCAGCTGAGGGCCCAAGCAACCTAAAAGAGCCATGACAGATTACTCCCTGCTAAGATTAGATGAACAATATCAAGTTAATGTGAAGTTGTTTTATAAAGGCTACATGTTAGGGGGTTAATATAAGGGGAACCATCTTACAAGATATAAAGTAGCCTACTTGTTAAACTAAAATAAAATGTTATATGAATTTGAGGAACTGCAGTAAACCGGTGTGCCAAAACACACACATAATTTGCATCACAAGGCTTTCTTACCTCTGGAGGATTAATGGTGGATTAGGCTGCCTATTGCCAGGATAGTGAACATGTATTGTGTGGCCAGTGTTGGCTGTGAGCTGTCTGAGTGTTCTTTGGCTGCGCCCAATGCCCTGGGCCAGGCGAGTGGTGGAAGTACCACTGCCAAGAGTTAAGGAGCCATGATCAGCATGCCGCACCATCAGCGGGTGGGTGGCAGGGATGTTACCAGGGGATGGAGGTATATCAGCTGTCACACAAGAGAAAAAAATGATTGAGTAGTCAACTTAAATAATTTTGCATTTAAATTTTCTCTTGAAGCATAATTATTAATTGAAAACCTTGGTGTTGGCATATTCTGAGACAATCTTAACTTGGATATCTAAAATGAGGACAATCAGAAGTAACACAACGAAGAGTAAATAAAGGAAAAATAATTTGAACAAAGACCGCATATTTATTTAAAAATGCCTTTTACAACATAAACTTAAAAACTAATCAGGTTATGGTCAGTGATTGTTGCCGATGTTGGTCTAAGCCGAAATAAAAGAATGCTATGTATTAACATTTGTGGATGCAGAAAAAGTTCTACAGCCTGAGGGATATGCACTGGCAAACAAACAGGCCCAACTTATAGTTGTGTGTTTGCAGTTATTTTAAGAAAACACACTTTGGGAAACAAAGGAATTTGAGTGGAAATCATGTACTTACTGGCACTGGAAAACATGTTATCAAATTCTATGATTAAATCATCTTCCCGGTCAAAACGCTCAAAGCGTACAAGAGGCGAGGCATTCATATCTGGATAATCCTCATCCAATTCCATCTCTGAACAGTCGTCATCATCATCCTCATCCCCTTCCTCGCCCTCCTCGTCGTCCTATGAGTAACACAAGGATTATTTTGAAAGGAAGAAACTTCTTGAATCTCGTTGAATACAATTATCTTCTTAAAAAAAACCAAAACATATAGACCAATGTTTTTATGGGGGTTCTAAGGAAAACTTGCTGATTCCCAAAGGATGTGTTTAGTTTAGAAGTTCTCAGCAGAGAAGGTAATATAGAGTTTCACAGCCTAGCAATGCAAACTGCTCTTATTATCCATCATTTAATGGCTTCCAACAGTACCTGATCATCCTCATCTTCCTCTTCCTCCTCTTCCTCCTGGCTGTCATCTTCATCATCATTGCTGCCACTACTGTCCTCTTCTTGGGTATGCTCTTCCTCATCCTCTGGGTCTAGGATGTTCATAGAGTCTATTATAGGTGAGAGATTATGATCTTTACATGGGCCACACTTCATATTCAGCTGAACATATCTGCTACAAGATGCAACATCTTGGCTGGGTATAGTAAATGACAATCACGCTCTTTACCTTCTCGGTTAGCCTGAAGAGTAGATGCTTGGCTGAGGTTGGTAGGAGCCTCATCCATCAGCACATCTTCCTGTGATTCATCTTCCCCAACTCTGTTACCTGACATAACAAATTACTAATTGAATTCAAAAGTATCAACAGCAGATGAAAATAACCTACAAAACAAAAAGTAAATTTACCTGCAGCACCATCCCTTTCAAGAAGTTCATCAATCAGGTCTTCAAGCTCCGTCTCCACCTGCAAAAAATTATTATTTACAATATATTGTATTTAGTATGAGCCACAAAGCTGACCAGAAGCAGCTTGCATGTAGACCTTTCATACCTGCATCTCTTGTGTAGAAAGGACCTCGGGTTGGCCAGCAATAACTACAGCATCAGTCTCGGTCTCTCCATCCATTATGTCTCCATCAGCTACTTCAGCATGAGAAGCATCTGGGTCCTCTTCCTGCACTTCTGCTCCTGATTCACCTTCACCAAAAGACAACAGAAATCAGAAGAAAATACCTTCAGAAAAACTTCTGTATTTTCAGTAATACCCATGAGGATTCTACAAAATACATCCAATAAAAGGTTTTGTCCACCCAAAATTTGTTTCTTTCCGTAATGGAAGAATATTCTAAGCAACTTTTCTAATAAAACATTTGGGAAAACCAGATCTCCAGAAAGCTCAGAAATACAGGAAGGACATCTTCCATAGAATAACTACTATGCAAATAATTCAATATTTTTTTCTATATTTTTATTTGGTAAAATATCTGCATAAACTTACATTTATGGCAAAAGAATCCTATTGGTTTTCACTTGGCACTAGCCTTAGGCACTAGATAAAGTGTGATGAAACGTTCAAATAAGTCTTTTGAATAATGATATGTACCTGTATCTGTCTGGTTACTGTTGGGATCCCGGGCTGTTCCATGGGCATCTGCCTCAGATTTATTCTTTCCTGAAGTTCCTTTGTTACCAAACAGGCTGCTGGGCTGATTAACAATACGAGACAGGGTCTCGAGCGGCTTCAGTGCTGCGTTCACAGTGTTTGCCATATTTGGACTGAACAAAAGGGGTGGTGGCATTAAAACATTTATTGGCATATATAATCAATGCTTTGCACGTCAGAATTTTTTTTTTTAAAAAAAAAGGAAGCATTAGGATTCAGAATTTAAACACATCACTGAAAAAACCATGTCAGCAGAGTAAACTTTTCACTATATAAACTATTCACTATTCAAAGCTTTTTTCCCTTAGAACCAGCGCTAATCTGCATTTAAAGGAGAAGGAAAGGTAATACTAAGTAAGCTTAACCAAACGGTCTATGTAAATTTACAAGTAAACCTTATAAGGCATGCTGTTCTGAGTCCCCTGTCATAAGAAACACAGCATTTATTTCCTTCTATTGTATACACATGGACTTCTGTATCAGACTTCTGTTTTCAGCTTAAACCTCGAGGGCTATGGCTTGAGCATGCTCAATTTGCTCCCCTCCCTGCTGTAATCTGAGCCCAGAGCTATGAGCAAGAATAAAGAGACTCGGGCAGGAAGTGATGTCACACCAAACTAATATGGCAACTGCTATCCTAACCAAACAGTTCTAGAGCAGTCTAATCAGGTATGGTAAAGCATTCTACAGAATAAATATAGAGCTCTGGCTTGTACTATTGTGGCTAATCTATTGGCAATAACCTGCCTGGGCAGCTTTCCTTCTCCTTTAAAGGGCCAACACTGCCAAACCTAAATAGCTTTAAGTACATTTACAATTCAGATATTTTAGACGAACGTACACTAATGAAAATCATTCTTGGCAGTTTTAATTTGTACATGAAAAATATCATCCTTAATATATGTAGGGAGCCATGTAAGTTATATGGCTCAATTATGAGTGCCAGCTTGGACACTATTATAAATACCAGCTCAGTTTTCTTTGGTAGCCTCTGCTAAAGGTATCCCACATGAAAATAATAAAGACAACCATAACACATCACCCTTTATTAATTACACATTTGATAACCTCTCTCTTTAGTCCTATGGGTGACACAGGAACTAGTGATGTGCGGGTTGTGATTTCCCCGACCCGCACACCACCTGCCCTCCCTCCACCCGCGCAAGCCTGATTTCCGGGTTCCTTTTATAGACCTACGCCGCCCCGCCGATGAGGTCACAAAAGGGGCAGGGCGAGCAGGTGCAGCATCTATAAAAGAAGAACCCTGAAGTCGGAAGCCACCATTTGACAGTGGCAGGCGGGGAGAGCAGGAGAAGTGCTCAACCTGCACCAGCCTGCCAAGAAGAAGAGTGCGAGGTCGGCCTGTTCCCACCCGACCCAGATCCCCATACTTCCACTAAACTTACCAACTTAGCAGAGGCTCTACAGTTGACTGACCCCTGGAGGTGGAAATACCCATTCCAAAGAGCCTTCTCCTGTCACTCACCAACACATAAAATCTTTTCAAGAATAGACCTAGCCTTCACATCACAAGATCTCTTGCCTCTTATTGACCAAATACAGTACCTACCCCAATCTCTCTCTGGACCATTCCCCTCTCAAACGCATCCTACGCTGGAAGCCCCAGACAAACTGTGGCGCCTCAGCCCCCTTTGGCTCAAAAACAATACAGTTGCCACTGCGAATGCACAGGTCTATATTGACTACTGGGTACACAACACTGATTCCACCTCCCCACTGTCCCTATGGGATGCCTCTAAGGCAATTATAAGAGGAGCCCTTATGGCGGCAATATCACAAGCTAGGAAAGAAAGTCTAGAACAAGTAAAAACAGCAGAAAGCGAACCACAAAGAGCCGTAATAGCACATACACAGAATCCTACAATGCCAATCTCTTAAAGACTCGAGATTCCCTCTCCAGAGCCTCCATATCCCTAACCAGGCCCTACTTTAGCAGAACCAACGTATTGTTGATCAAAGCGATAAAAACAGCATTTCTGGCCAAACCACACGAGGCATCTTTTGCGACTGCACGTCTCAAACTAGATGATGGCTCTATAGTCATAGAACCTAGGGTCATAACACAGGAGATTGCTGCTTTTTACCAAAAATTATACACAACATCAACAACTCATCCCAGAGCCAACACTTCCTGGACACTATCCCTATACCAGCTCTTTCCCCTGACCAAGCATTCCTAGATACCCCCCCCCATTACAGCCCAAGAAGTCACAGACGCAATTGCCTCCCTACCCACAAAAAAGACACCTGGACCAAACTGACTCCCCCTGGACTGGTATAAAACTCTTTCGGAACAAACTGTCCCAAAGTACTTAGAAACCTTACAAAGCGCTTATGGTAGCAACTCCCTGCCTCATAGTGGTTATCCCCAAACCAGGAAAAGACCCAAGTCTTTGCTACTATATCGCCCTATATCCCTTCTCAACACAGACGCTAAAATCCTGCCTAAGATTCTCACCTTCCGCCTTCAACAGGTTGCCCCAGATCTCATACACCCAACCAATTTGGCTTCATGCCTGGGCACTCTACTAACATCAACCTCCGCAGACTCTTTACCAACCTACAAATTACTCATGCAGAAACAGAAACCAGAGTAGTGGCCTCACTGTACTCTGCAAAGGCCTTTGGCTCAGTAGAGTGGGACTACCTGTGGGAGGTCCTGACCTGCTTTGGTCTTGGTCCTAGGTGTCTAACCTGGATTAAACTTCTCTACAGGAGCCCCACAGCCCGAATCAGAGTCAACGCCTCATATCCCCCCCTTCTCATGAAAGGAAAACTATACCCCCAAAATACTTAAGCAACAGATAGTTTATATCAAATTAAATGTCATATTAAAGAATCTTATCAAACTGGAATATATATTTAAGTAAATATTGCTCTTTTCCATCTCATGCCTTGAACCACCATTTCATGATGGTCTGTGTGCTGCCTCAGATCAACTGACCAGAAATACTACAACTGAAACAGGAAGAAGTGTGAAGGCAAAAGACAGAACTCTGTCTGTTAATTGGCTCATGTGACCTAACAAGTAAGGTTTTTTTGGTATGTTTGTGTGCACAGTGAATCCTACAATCCCAGGGGGCGGCCCTTATTTTTTTAAAATGCCAATTTTCTATTTATGATTACCCATTGGCACATACTACTAAAAAAGTATATTGTTATGAAAATGGTTTATTTACCTGAAGCAAGGTTTTACATATGAGCTGTTTTTATGCAATATCATTTGAGAGACCTACATGGTCTGGGGGTATAGTTTTCCTTAACTAGAGGAACGAGGCAAGACTGCCCCCTATTTCCAGTACTGTTTGCCCTAGCAATTGAACCACTAGCTATTCTGATTAGACAATCCCCTCAACTCAAGGGCTTAACCTACGGTACTATACAAGAAAAGATCTCTCTTTGCAGATAACCTCCTTATATATTTGGCTGACTCCAATGATTCTCAATCTACTCAATCTGGTCAACTAGTTTGGCTCATTCTCTGGCCTATGAATCAACTGGGAAAAAATCTTGTTCCCTATAGACCCTTACCAACCCCAGCATTTACCATCTGAGAACCCTCTGGAGTGGGCCAATCAATTCAAATACCTAGGAATAATAATTCACTCTGATGTTACCAAATATACAACACTAAACCTAGATCCTACCCAACATTTTATCCTGATGGACCAAACTACCTCTATCCCTCTGGGACAGGGTGAACATCATTAAAATGATTTACCAAACTTTCTACCTGCTCCACAATGCACATTTACAGGGTGCTTCAACCCAGACCTATACAACCTAAACTCACAACTGCAAGCACTTTTACTATCCTCTTGGGAGGGCCTTCACAATTTCCCATATCAGCACCCCAAAGATTCAAGCCCCCTACCAACTATCTTAACCACCCCCCAAAAAACCTGGTTGATAGCCGTCAAAACCCTAGGTTATGCACCACCTCCACTATCAAATCAAATTTGCACTTTGCAAATAAACACAGCACGGGCTTGTCCCTTCTTGATTTTGGACCCGTGTGCCGGTTGTATCTATTACACCCACCTCCACTATCCCCCCCAACTCCCTTTATGGGAAAACCTGGACTTATCTTACTAGACACCTACAAGACCCTACCTTTTGGCCTGACCAGAATATTAAACGTCTGGGGGACCTCCTAGAGAACCACACCTCTCAAACATATCCCACACTTCAGCAAAAGTGTCAACCTTCTATATCAACACCTCCTCCTCTCTGGCCCCAAGCCCTTTCGAATGGCACAAAAGTGGTGGACCAACAAAATGACAGGCCTTGAACAAGAAGACTGAGAGGAAGCAATAGAGAACACCTACACCTGTCTTATCTCACTCAAGGACAAACCAATACAATACAAGATCATACCCCATGTATATGTAACCCCCATACGACTCAGACAAATGGGTTGAATCCCTGATGACTCCTGTCCTAGATTGAAATAACTGGCAGCGGACTTTTTTCACCTGATGTGGAAATGCCAGCATATCCTGAGCTTTTGGACCCGAGTCAAACTATCTAGCGGACAATCTAGACTTCCCAAGGGTAATAATGCCAACTATCTGCCTCTTGGGGGTGTTAGAAGAGATAATCCCAGCCTTCGTTATCGCATTCTACTATTTTATGCAAAAAAAAAAAACAGTAGCAATGCACTGGATGGGTAACTCCCCACCCTCCCTCAAAGCTTGGGTACAACTGGTCAACAATGTAGCACACCTCTTTAAGCTCACCTATGAAATTAGAGGATGGTGTGATAATGACCCGATTTCTACTGCCTCTGAGGAAACTTGAATCAGGAAAACCCTTCTACATTTTGACAACAGAAAGTTAACCCACCCCTAAATACTACACAGACCAAACAGGGCCTTAAACTCCAACGTACAAAATTGTACTTGTCGAATTTTACCCAATACCTGATTGCATGACCTTATATGGGGTAGTCTGCTTAATTGTTGAATGTATAATGGATATATATATATAAAAAAAAAACAAAACAAAAAACAATATCATGCAAGAGGCCAAGCCTCAGCCAAACTTTAATAAATGGCATATGAGAAAAAGTACTAATACTATAGTATAGTACATGTACGGAGAAAGACAGAGTATGGCATGCCCACCTGGATAAATCAAGACTGTGAGGAACCCGGGCCAAATCACTAACCAGCCCCTTCTTCAGAAAGAGTCGGATAATATTGTTCATGCCATTGTGTTGGGTTTTGGTGGTTGCAGTGCTGTAGAAGCTGGAGGTGGATGGACATGACTCCATAATGGTACTGATTATGCACATCACAGCCTGCAATCTGTAAAGGCAAACAGTAGTACAGTTATTACTTCCATTAGCTATTAGGGGTTTTAACTCCCAGAGTTTAAAAAATACAATGTGTTTTATATGGTATGTACATCATGCTAAAAATCACAGTCCATTTTCCAGCAAAAAAACAAAAAACTGGGATCAGTTTCCGATTACATGCTTACCTAGCATGCTTCTCTGTACTCTCAGCCATTGCTAGTGCTCTGCCGAGAGCTGCCTTTACTTCATTCACTAGTGCAACCTGGGCATCAGTGCCACTACCTGCTGCAGCAAGGCTGGCTAAGAAGAGGCGGGCCAAGGCTGGTGTGTCCTTGTCCTCTGCATTCTGTGTGTGGGGTAGGAGGTGATCCAGCACAAACGCCAGCACACTACAATCCTGATGTACAAAGATAATACACACTTATTATGCAGTGGAGACTGGAGCAACATCAATAAGCCTGCCATTTTACTTACTTCTTTTATCAGTTCAGATTGTCCTGCCGTGTAATTGTAGGTGGCAATTAGCGAGGCTATCCCAACATAGGACCTGACAAGTTCAGCAAGTAGCCGAAGGATGGAAGAGGTAGGCAGCAAAGGTTTACTACCTTTTGCTTTTTGCTTTCCATCTTCCGAACTACGGTCTCCTTCCTTATCTTTCTTTATCCCTTCTCGATTTTCTTCAGGTGTTAAAGCCGCTAATGGGTGCAAATGATTGCAGTTTAGTTTCCTATTTATTATTAAACTTAAAGCAGCTTATTTAATTAAATACACTGTTTCTGTTCATTGTTCCACTACATCCAAACATGTTTTCTACAGAAGCACAACATAGGTGAATAATTCCCTTTTAAGCACCAAGCCCATAAATATCGCAGGGTTCAGCCCATATAGAAAACAAAATCATTCTACACACACATTAGCAGAAAGAAGTCTGAAGCAACTGGACTTTCCGATAAGACATGATTAGATGCTGCATATCATGAGCTGGATGAAAGAAAACCTTTCTAGACTTTAGACACTCACTTTCACCTTGAGGTGTTCCAGATGGAGGTGTTTCAGTCGCTGTACTGTCAGAGGTGAAGACACGTGCCTAATGAAAGTGAAAAATTGTGTAGAAGTTGCAGTTGATAAAACGGAGTGGGGAACTCAGATCCTTAAAATGGCAATCCATTGTGCCAGCACATTATACTAGTAAGGGAAAGTGTGTATTAAATGTCCTCTTAAATATACTATCTTGGAACTTTTTGATGCTGCTAGCTATAAACTTTAATTTTAATCACCTATATGCAAAGTTATAATGCTCTAAATAAAATGCCTGCATGAGTCATTGATGGCACTGGAGGATTGACTAATAAAGGCACAGCATTAGCACCCAGTATAACCTACTCATAGCACTATAATCTCCTCTCTACAACAAACCTGCATGGGCCATAGGTTTATGATAATGAAGGAGTAACTAAAACAGGTCCAACATTAGAATTTGTTTGCCTAAAGTCATAACCCCAAACGGAGGAGGGCAAAAGGAGGGGTCTTACATTGATGGCAAAACTGTTCTGACCATCGAAATCGCTTCCCTGTCTGGTTAAGTCCCGATATTGCTGGAAAACTTCATCACCCATATCCTGTAGGATCTGACTGACTTCCTGGTTCATGCCAACAGGCTTTTGCTCTGACTTTTCAGGTACTTTAAAAGGAAAAAAAAAAGAAAAACAACTGTTACAACTGTAGAGTTTTTTTTACAATGATGAACTTGCAGTAAAAGTAAAACTCATACCTTCATCAGGGGCATGGTAAGCTGCCAGTGCATTCAGCATGTCATAGATGACTTCCTTAATTGTTTCAGGGATGACTGGCAAGGTGGAAGGCTTTACAGGGGTGGTTTTAACCAACTGCACTGCATTAGGCCCTTTGATCCGAAGGTTCTCAAATTCATCATCGGAGGCTAAAGACAAGAAAAAGAAGTTGAATGCGCACAAAATGTTTGAGGAAGTCAAGTCAAAAAGCTTGGGTATTTTTAATAACGAGAAATCCAGTAACTTGTACCTTATAAGTAACAACTGATCAAAATGCTAGTAAACTCACACAAATAGATTTCAAGCAAGAATTCACAAAAACCTACCAGTTCCAGATCCACGAGGTGCAGGAAGTGCAATACGAATGCAACAGTTTGCCACTTCAGTGAAGATATCCGGGTTTCGACAGGCTGCAGGGCCCAGTACTCTTAGTATATAGTTGATCTCACGAGAACCCAGGCTTCCAGACACAACACCAGAGGTGGTGCTTCCTGCCCCACTAGTAGCTGCAGAACGGACAACCTTGGAAATAGAGAAAGAAGCTAATAAATCATGTTGCACAGACCAATTTTCATGCATCTTGAGATTAAATCACTGTGTAGTGTGTGTGCAGTGTGTGGTGTGTGTGTGTGGCAATGTCAAATGCAAATCATTTTTCGAGGAAATGGAGTTTACCTTTTCCATAGTGTGCTGGAGGGTGCATGGATCCTCTATGATGTGCCTAAAGAGGAGTGTTACAAGGGGAGTGAAGCCATTGAATCCTGAGCTTTGAGTTAAGCCAAGGATCATTCGAGTGCTCTTCAGCTCTGCAAACATCATGGCATATTTGTGGTCACGTGTGAGTCGCAGGCAGAGACGCAAAGTTGCATGTAGAGTATCTGGATCAACAGGAACGCCAAGCATGCTGACACAGGAACGTATCAGGACAGTCACCATCTCTTCCGTAAGACCCTGGATTACTATGTCTCCCACTTTGGGCTCTTCAGTTAGTGCCTCTTTTTCAGTGGAAGGGGTTTCTGGAACTGGAATAGGCTCTACAGCCACAAACAGATACAAGCTTAGTTAGGCAAACCAGGTACAAGTGTTATACAAATTAGGGAAAACAATTAAAAACAATTAAATCAATTAGAAACAATCCCATGTAACCCTCACTTTTCCATCTTAACAGGATTTGTAAAGGAAACTGGAGAGCATTTATTAAAAATAAATAAAATTACCAGGCACTTTATCTTCTTTCTGTTTTGCCTCCACCTCCTTTGACTCATCAAGTGTCTTTTCAAGCTCCTGTCCATTTCCATTTTTCCCACTCTTTAAGAGTCTTGGAACACGCAACAGAGTCAGCATGACAGGTCGCCTGTTGCCCGTCTCTTCATTTACCTAAAAAAGGTTTAACATGGCCACGTTACAATCGGAGAGAACTTCGAAAACATTTGTGATGTAAAGGGCTACATTTTGCTCAGAAAAGCTTTTGAACATGTTATTCCCCAGTCATACAGCACTTGTGGTGAGGAAACAGCTGCACGTGTAGGAGTGATCAATATACTTAACTGTATCCAATAGAAAACCTCTTGATTATAAACAAATGCATCAAAAACCACAGAAAACACAGATCACATGTAAAAATACCTGAACCATTGTGGTAAACTGCACAGTATATCTTCGACGGCCGGCTGTGAATCGCACACACGTCTCTCCTGCTCTCCAGGCTGCATCAATAGTGCTGTTGTTACTAGCACTGTAGCTGCACCACCGGCCAGAGCGATCATCAAACCAACGCCAATTGTTTCCATTTGACTGAAGGTACTGTGGGGAAAAAAACAATATAACTACCAGCTGGCTAGGGAAGAAAAATGGTTAGACCCAACGTTGCCAGCAAGTTATCAAACATGAAAAATATGAATAAACATATATCTATATAACATGAGTACACACCACTATAGCACAAATCAACGCCATTTTTATGGATACTGAATGGTATTTGCAGTTTGGTGATAAATAATAAAAACCTGTTGTTATTATGACCCTAAATTTCTGCCAGGGATTTTTTGCTGATTACTAATGTTTTTCATAGACTCACAATATCAGTGCTGGGGGTGTCTTTACTGGCAATGTAGCTGCCAATAATTTTTAATACATTTAAGCTGCCCACCTAAGCACTTGATCTTGCATCTTCCCTTTCCTGAACTAATTGTGGATGCTATACCCCACAGACCCTGAAAGCACGCAGGCAGGGGCGTAACTATAGAGGAAGCAGACCCTGCGTCTGCAGGGGGGCCCAGGAGGTATAGGGGCCCCACGAGGCCCTAATTCATATACAATTTCAAAAAATATTGGAGAAACAAGCCAACCTCTAAACATTTTGGGGGCCTGAAAAATAATTTGCTTGTGGGGCCCAGTAATATCTAGTTACACCACTGCATGCAGGACTTTGAAAAATCCATAATATCTTTAAGCACTGGCCCTCTCCAAACAAATATTAAACTTACAATAGGTCACTTGCTTGGAACAATAAAAACATGCTCGATAAACAAAAAGCCTTACCTTGTTCATTTGCATTCTTCTTTTAGAGGAAATTGAGGTCTTCTCATAGAAATCTATTAAAAGGAGGACCGGTGTAATCCACCTTAACAGAGAGAGAAGGTGGTCATTTGTGTCTGGGAAAATAAGCATTTTTTTTTTAAAGAGTTATATTAGCCACTTACTTTGGGGTCTGAACTTCCTTTTGCTCCTTGGCTGCCTGCAAACATGGCTGAACCACTTCAAGCAGTTTAATTAGTACATTAAGTATTCCACTTGTTTCAACAACTCTAGCGCATGGCAGTTTTAGCTCCTAAATATTAAAACAAACAAAAAATCTATTTAAAGGGGAACTAGGGTAATAAACCACAAGTAAAATACAGATTTATGACACTATTTACTGACAAGCAGGAGTATAGGATAATTTCAATACTGATAAGATTCACCAACGGCCAGTCACATTTAATGCAAAATACTGCCTATTGCAAAGTAGGTTACATTCCCTTTACTATACATAATCAATAAACATATTGGCATAGATTTTTTACACTTATTACATCTATACACAACATATTCTGCACTTCTCAGGGCACCTGGAAATGCATGCTGTGAAAACGTGTCCCTCTGAAAACATGTAACTAGTATTAAGCGTAGTTGTGGTTATTCAATGTGAGCAACCTTGGGTGTTAGACTTGTTAGACATCCACTCACTTCAGCCTTTAAAAATTTAAATTGTGGCTATATTATAAACATTTATTATTTTGCACAGCCTATTTACCCGAGATTTGTTTTTACACTGAACTGTTCCTGTGGTTCTCTGATCTGAGAATAAACTGTTCTATTTACAACACACACTCTGCCACTCATCATTGTTCAGCTGAGTAAGCAGAGGACACATCCACAAAAAACCCAACTTGCCTTATCTAGAAAATTGGGGACAAAGGAAAATGCATACTAGATGAGGGGGTAGCCCTTAAAGAAGAAAATAAGAAAAACTACCGAGGCAGATTATTGACAATAGATAAGACTCAATAGTGCAAGATAGAACTCTATATTCATTCTGTAATGCTTTATCATAGAGTAAACGGCTCTAGAAGCTCTACCTGGTTGTTTAGGATAGCAGCTGCTGTATTAGCTTGGTGTAACATCACTTCCTGTTTGAGTCTCTCCCTTGCTCACTCATAGCTCTGGGCTCAGATTACAGAAGGGAAGGGGGAAATGGAGGGGGGAAAGGGTGGGGAAGAGGAGCAAACTGAGCATGCTCAAGCCCTATCCCTGGAGGTTTAAGCTGAAAGAAGGAGTCTGATACAGAAACCCATGTATACACAATAGAAGGAAAGAAATGTGGTGTTTCTTTTGACAGAGGACTCAGAGCAGCATTACTTTGAGGGTTTACTGGTGTATTTATATAGACCTTTAAAATAAAGGTTTACTTAGTTTTAACCTTTCCTTCTCAATTAAACCTTCTGTCAGAAGAGACATTTGAGGGTTCATCTATAGGACATTTTCCTTTCACAAAGAGGAATATATTTCTTTACCTCGAACAGCAAGGTGAGTAAAAGGATGCGAGTGGCCAGGTTAGAAGCCTGAGGAAGTGTGGCCATCTGGCTGATCCACTCTGAAACAGTTTTGGTGTCACTTGTGGTCAGTGGCAGTGCAGCTTTAATAAGAACATCAGCAGCTTCCCATACCTAGGAAGAAATTGCTACTTTAGCATTTTCAAGTTTAATATGTTCATGAAGCTTAACAGTGAAATGGGAAGGTGCACGTGTTAAGTTTACGATGAAAGAGTCAGCAAGAAAAAAACAGCAAGAAAACATTTCTAGGTTTGCTGGAGAATGTTTTGGTTTAAAGGAGAACAAAAGCTTAACTAAAGAAGTATCTAGAAAATGTTGTACAATGTATGTTGGGCTTCTGTAGCAGCCCAAGGCAACTACAGCCCTTTAACAGGGAAGATCTGTGCCCATAAAGATGCCCCAGTAGCTCCCCATGTTCTTTTCTTTGCTGTCAATTACTGAGCTTAGGGACCCACTAATACAGTTAATTACTATTACAACAAGGCAGCACAGAAACCAGTGCAATTAGCATCAGAATTTAATAATCAGCCCTGTAGCATCAGCTTATTTACATACCAATGTCATTTTCTGCTGGATAATTTGTGATGACCCCTAAGCTTAGCTTCTCAACAGCTGCTCAGAGCCCACTGAGAATGTGAGTGTCACAGACACTTTCCAAGATGGTGACCCCCCCTGTGACAAGTTTGAAGTCCTGGATCATTGCTACTATTAAGATGATAAAGATTTAGTGGAATGCAATAAGGTCATTATATAAAATGGCATTTTTAGCCATTCATGTTTGGGCTTCAGTTCTCCTTTAAAAAGAGTGCATAGGGTCACAAAAAAAGGATGATCTTACCTGGTTAACCACTTGTTTTAAAATCATGTCTCGATAGTCTGCCCCATTACGCTTGATGGCAGTCATTATAAGATCACACACTCTATAGACTGTGTCTGGCAACTCATCAAGCAAGTGGAAGCAGCCAGGGAGCATGGTGTCTGTGAAGCTTTGAAGCTCATCCTGTTCCAGGGGCTCTGAATCTTGAAACTTTTCCAGGCATTTTGCCTCCTCTTCCTCTTGCTTTTCTCGTGCCTTGCGCTCCTCCTCTTCTTTCCGTCTAGCAGTTTCCTGTAGGGATTGAAGAGTGATGCTAAAGAATATCCAATTTATAAAGCAACTGTGTGTAAGCAAACTACCTTAGCTTTTTACCTACTTTGCGTACTGGTATACAAATATACATGTCACAACCAGAAATCAATTAGACAACCAATATTCCCTGTTTTATATGACCAGAGCATATTAATTAGGGACCAAAATCCACTATTTTGGATTTGGCTGAACCCCTGAATCCTTTGCGAAAGATGCAGCTGAATACCGAACCAAATCATAATTTGCATATGCAAATTAGGGGTGGGAAGGGGAAAACATTTTTTACTTCCTTGTTTTGTGACAAAAGGTCACGCAATTTCCCTCCCATCCCTAATTTGCATATACAAATTAGGATTTGGATTCGGTTCGGAAGGGCAAATGGTTTCGGCCAAATCCAAATCCTGTTGAAAAGGGCAGAATCCCGAACCGAATCCTGGATTTGGTGCATCCCTAATATTAATTTTACACATGAACACCTGTCCTTAACAGAAAATTTTAGCATGAGAGATGGTCAACAATTTCTGCCAAATGCTGAAAGAAGGAGGCGGAAACAGTGGATGGGGACGGAAAAAAGGAAGGGTAGATTGGACAAAGATGGGATTAAAGGTGTGTTTTTAACCTTTTCTAACGCAGGAACAAAAGCCAGCAACCTTTACTCTATCCATCACCAAAATCTGCCCTTAAACCATTAATGATCCCTTTATTTTGGACTTTTACTGTACCTCGGGCAGTTCTGCCCTCTGTTCCATAGTGATATCTTGTCCCAGCGACATGGCAATGGCTCTCAGCATCTGATCTTCCTCTGACATACTTAAGTCCTGCAGAGCAACAACAGATACCCCTGTTAGCTGGGCTGCTCTGCAGAATAAGGTGGTAGGATAGGAGTATAAGGAAGCGCAGGCAAAGAAAGGACATCAGGGTCCTGATTGTGTTTGGGATCATAAAAGCAAAGGTTAAATGCAAGCTACTGCAGCATGACCAGGGGAACCTGTTTTGCTATGACAGGTGAAGCAGGAAGTGGGATGTGGAAAAATAAAAAAAAGGTACACTTCCTAATAAGTTGCCTGCGTCTCCTACCCTGCAATCTAGAACACAAGTTTAGCAATGATAACTATGCCCTGAATAAAAAGCTATCATGAGCAAGATATGCATATAAAACACATGCACAAATTTCAAAGGTGGCATGAAACTGAAAAGCCTGCGGTAGAAAGGGGCTGGAAGGGAGGGTGTGAAGGAAATGTAATGCAGGTACAGTGGGACAGCGAAACCAACAGGGCACAAAGAGGACAATTAAAAGGAATTTTGCTCAACTTACCCGTACAACACCTCCAACAAGAGGAGGAGGGTGGGTGAGGAGATATTCAGTGGCCTGCTCCATAGTACTAGTGTTGAGCAGAGCATCCAAAGCATGCTCCCGTGTAAACCCCATATCCATCAGCTATAGGGAAAAAGAAAAAAAAATGATTAGGAAACAACAAAACCTTTCCAGCACTAGTATAAAAGTAATAAAAATGATTGTGGTGCAACCTTTGTACACCTTAACCCATATAGCTAAAGGCAGACATACACAGGCTAAATGTGTACATTCTGACCAGTCAGTCACTGAGCCAAACAGATGGAGAGTACATAAGGCCAAACATGGCACTGTCCTACTTTTCTGAAGAACACTTATAGAACCGCAAGAGTGATCAGGAGCTACGGCCCTCTGCTGCCGAATCACCATGCACTAGCCTACAGGGTCTCAGCAAATTTTCAAATCTGCCTTTGGATCATTGGTACAGTATATGAATGGCCATCTTAAGATGACTGCTATTACTTTTGAAAACTGTTTCTGTGAACCTAAGTCCCACTCCCACCTGCTGAAGTTGCTGCTGGTTAACTTGAGGCTCCCGTCTTGCTCCACTCTCATCCTGCGGACCCTCCTCTTCACGGCTACCCTCTCGCTCTTTGCTCAAACGCTCACGAATTACTGGCTCCCCACGGAGTATATGACACATGATTGCAAGCATTGATTCGGCCATGCGCCCTCCATACACTTTCAAAGGTTTCCGATTCCAGAGGTTTTTGATACAGGTAAAAGATGCCTGTAAGTAAATAAAAACAAACAGGTTCCTCAGCATGGTTTGGTACTACTATGAGACATTCCCAGTGTCATTTGTTAAAAGAGGATATTCAAATTACATGCATTTCTCTCCAGTACTCTGGGGAAGGATAAGAACAGAAAGAGATGGCAGGACCAGAGAGGGAATGTGATTTGGCCAGACCTCCTCCTATGGTATCTGCTCCCCTATAGTTATAGCACCAAGTAGAACACCGTTATTTTGTGAAAACGGTCTCCTCCTACTCCCTTTTTTCAATCCCTTGCTACTCACCGGCACAGATTTAATCTGCTGTCCACATACAGGTTTTTTTTTTCCATTCGAACATTTTTATTAATTTTGATCTGAACTATTAATGCTAATGGTACATATATTTGTATCACATTATCACATGTCACATTTACACATTTTTTATGCAGTTAGTTATTGAGACATTTAGGATTAGTTATTGTACCCATTAATAACATATTGCACTACAGTTTAGCTCTTTTGTCAATCAGTAGAAGAGTAGGGTAGGTTTGGGAAGAAAAAAATAATAGGGTTTAGGGTAAGAGTTTTTGTACAGGTTCAATAATGACTTCTAAAAGAAATATGCTTTTTATATTGGGCATCCTAAGGTTATTGGTTCACTGCTGCATGTTTTCCAGATAATGGAAGCCACTCCAGCTCTCCCTCATAGCTCCTCTCCAGTAGGTGGTCTCGGATAGATTCCATTGCTCGGATCCAGTTCACTTTTGTGATTAATATCTGTAGTCCTGGTATGTGTTTTTTTCCCAGAGTGCTGCTAATAGTGATCTCGCTGCTGTAAGTATGCGAGTGTCTAGTCCGTGGGACTGCTTTGAATGTATGGCTCTTATTTTCATACCTAGCATGAATGTGTGAGGAGTTGCTTGTATGGTACAGTGTAGGACCTCGGAGAGCAGGGTTGCTACTGTCTTCTCGAATTTCTGAGCTACTGTACAAGTCCACCATGTGTGTATGAAGGATTCCCTTTCACCACATATAGTTTTTAAACTCGGGAGGCACCATGTGGCCTGGCATAATGTGCTATAAAGGGTATGGAGAATTCTGCTTCTCCACATTAAGACCCACTTACTGTTTCCCAGTTCCAGCATATGGTTTTGGATGCAGCTTTTCCTTTTCAAGGATGAAGGAAAGCCCCCTACTGAGGAGAGGGGTACAAATTTAATCTGTGACACCTCCCAGTCTCTAGCAAAGGCAAACTCAGTACCTGAACTCCTTTACAGAAGCAGAGGGGGCCAGGCTAGATGCTCTAGGTACCCATCATAACTATAGAGAGGAAATGTTGCTTCAGGCCTAAAGTCTTATCCCAACTGTTCAAATCACTAATCAAAGTACTCCTTGCTAAAAGACAGTCCTGACCATCAGTCTGGGAGGAGCTACAAATTTAACATAATTAAAAGAAGGAACCCTTTAACATGTATGTTCACTTGTCCCCCAATAGATTCGACTATATGACAGACGCTTACATGGACCAAAATAATCACCTTTTGTGTAACCACAAGGAAGCGTAAAGCACTGAACTGTGGGTTATTCTGCCCTCCAGGTAACTTTGTACTGGGAAGAGAATGAGGTGATTCCAGCACTGTGGTAGGATTCACCATCTTTTCCACTAACATGAGCCACGCATCTAGAAACTCTCCAGTACCATCAGGAAGATCACTGTGTTCCAAGCCCTCAGCAACAGGAACTCGTCCACCCATTGAAAGTGCCCAATTAAAAGTCCTGAAATAAAGAAAAGAGGAATAAAACAAACACACACAACCGGACTTCACACTGCAGATGAGAGTCAGGCATTTAGGAATCAGAATAACTGGCAAGGATGAAAAACACATAATTCAAACCAACTACAGGACAAACTAACCACCCGCTGTCATTTCAAACTGCTAGAAGTCACCTACCGTATATACTCGAGTATAAGCCGACCTGAGTATAAGCCGAGGTACCTAATTTTACCTACAAAAACTGGGAAAATGTATTGATTTGAGTATATGCCTAGGGTGAGTGGGTTAAAGAAAACTGGTACATTTCACAAGTCTAAGCCAAGGCAGTTTGTCAGCAATGGAGAATGGGTTGAAGTCTCTTGTACACACACATTACACATATTTACGGTGCCTCAGTCTAGCTATGTATATCCATCAGTGAAGAGATAAGTGTTTCCCATACAGGGGCAGCAGTAATTAGGCATTGTACACAGCTCCTAACACAAAATGGAGGCTTTAAAGGAGAAAGAAAGGCTGGAGACACTTGGGGGTGCCAAATGTTAGGCTTCCCCAAGAGATTGTAGCGACTTACCAAAAACCCAGGGTTATAGGAGTGAGCGCCACGGAGAAAGCTACTGGTACTTCGGTCTTCACGCAGCTGCACATGCGCATTAGAACGAAAAGCCGAACTTTAACTGTAAAGTCGGCTTTTTCGTTCAAATGCGCATGCGCGAAGACAGAAGTACCGTAGCTTTCTCCGTGGCGCTCACTCCTATAACCCTGGGCTGATGCAGATTTCTCCTGATAGGAGCACCGGCCCTGGGTTTTTGGTAAGTCGCTACAATCACTTGGGGGTGCCTAACGTTTGGCAACCCCAAGTGTCTCCAGCCTTTCCTTCTCATTTAAAGCCTCCATTTTGTGTTAGGAGCTGTGTACCATGCCTACGGTAATTACTGCTGCCCCTGTATGTCACAGCTCCATTCACACACCATTTGTTCTCCTGAAGTGCAGCCTTTCGGTTTTGCTTACTGACTCTAGTATAAGCCGAGGTAGAGTTTTTCAGCACATTTTTGGTGCTGAAAAACTCGGCTTATACTCGAGTATACACGGTACTAATATGAAACGTGGGGCTTATCTCAAAGATCTTACAACGTAAAACTCCCAATTGGTCATTTTTTCCCCCAATGAATAGTGGATTCAGTGCATACCTAATTATAATGTACAAGTAAGTTCAGCAAAAGCCCTATCCATTAAAATCATGTTAAGTCATATTAAATCAAGGGATGATCCTGCACTGCTGCACTTGATAAACATACTTAACACCCTCTTCTCTCTGCTTGATTGATCTAACCCATGTTTTTCTGCAGATGCTTTAATTACTCAAAGGCAGACCTACAAAAACTGGTCATGTGATTTGGAAGAGAGCAAAAGACTTACTCAAAGAGTGCATTGTGCCCACCAGAGCAGAGGAATTTCTGCAGCATGAGGTGATATGGGTATTTCCTTTCATCAAATAGCATGGGAGAAGTGAACCCAACCGAGCAGATAAAGAAGGTCAATCTAAAAGAAATATTAAATTAGGACAATGTAAGTATGATATGGCTGAAACCTTTTTTTTTATTTTTTAAAGGTTTTTATTTTGCATTTTTGAACAGAAACAAAACACAAAAATAACAAATCCAACAGTCTTGACACTTAAGGTGGCAATGTCTCCCACCCGATATGCCCACCTTGAGGTGGGCAATATCGGATCCTAACGATGGCTAATGGGCCGTCGGATCGCATCAAAGAACAGATGCAGACGCTATCAGACGGGATTTTTAGTCCCGTCCGATCGACATTGATATCGATAGGGGAAGCCCGTCTGAGGGCCCCATACACGGGTCAATAAGCTGCCGACTCGGTCTGTCGGTAGCTTTTATCGGCCCGTGTATGGCCACCTTTACTTGGCTACGGTTTACAATTCTTTCATGTGTACCGTAGCAGTTTCAAAGCATACATAAGCATTTTACTGATTATCGTCACATATATCAGATCTAACCTATAGCTCAGTCATTAGGGAGTGATGCAAGAGGATTGGCATCCAACCAAAGTTCCCATATTTCCCCGGCATTCCCCTGGCATTGGATGTCAGTTTAATGAGGAGCAATGTACCATTTATTAATTCAATCTATTGAAGTGTAGGAGAACTGAGGCTCATCCTTTTTTTTTTTTTTTGCATAAAATAGAATAGACCTTAGAAGTGTTCTGTATTTCTGTAGGAGCACTACTTCATCTATGATACCCAAAGCAAATCTCAGGGGACTCAATTCCTGGAAATAATAGGAATACATTAATGTAGCGGATGACTTCTGTCCAGTATGCTGCTACTTTAGGGCAGTCCCATATCAAATGGAGGAAACCAGCTTCTCCCCTACCGCATTTTGGCTGAAACCTTTTAGGCGTGATCAAGAAATTATACAAGATTGACATTCCTCTATACAAACAATCTGAGCCAAACTACTCAATGATGCATATTGAATGGGTCAAAACCACACGTTTTCCCTCGTACATACTCCAACAACATATAGTTAGGTCCATAAATCTTTGGACATGAAGTGATTGTGTTAAAAAAAAGGCTTTAGTTCCTCACATTTTTATGCAATCTTTTTGTTCAACCCACTGAATTAAAGCTGAAAGTCTGCAGTTCAATCTGCATCTCGAGTTGATTTCTTTCAAATTCATTGTGGTAATGTACAGAAACAAAATTAGAAAAAAAGTGGTCTTTGTCCAAAAATGTATGGGCCTAACTTTAACACTATTTTAACATAATGGCAATGTTATTCTCACAAAAGCTTAATTAGCTGTTATATGTAGGCACAGACTGTACATGTTGCCTCAAGATTTCTTCTTTCTCCCAGCCTTACTACTAAATCATCCACAAGCATTTTCTGCCATGGTTGTATTTTAACATCAGATAAAAGGGAACTGATTATTTGAGGTCTTGTGAGAATACAGCTTTGCTCCTGCTCTGGAATCCAAAGCAAAAAAAAGACAAGGGACAAATGCATGAGCACTTCTAGATGCAAGCACAAAAACTCTCAAATTCTACTCAACAACTCTACATAAATCATGCTCTACATCAGTGATCCCCAACCAGTGGCGCATGAGCAACATGTTGCTCCCACTGGCTTCAAAGCAGGTGCTTGTTTTTGATTTCTAGGCTTGGAGGCAAGGTTTGGTTGCATTAAAACCATGTGCACTGCCAAACAGAGCTGCCTGCCCAAATATGGATCAAAAACCCAATCACATCCCTTATTTGGCACCCCAGGAACTTTATTCATGCTTGTGTTGCTCGCCAGCTCTTTTTATATTTGAATGTGGCTCACAAGTAAATAAGGTTGGGGACCCCTGCTCTACATGATCAAAAAAAGCATTCTGTAAATTATGATATATGCCAAATATTTGCAAGGTCGTTTTTGATAGTTATTCTTAAAGACCAATTATACCATTAGTGGAACTTTTAAAAAGGTACAGCCTATAAAAACACAAGGACTTCATTTGCCCACACCACAAGCACTTACCTGAACCTAGGAGTAGGGGTGTAAGAAGGAGGTTGCCAAGACAGTCCTTTTGTTAGTAGTTTGGTAAGGGCAGAGGCTGTGGAGCGAGCAGCTGGTGTAGGGGCTGTGGTAGTGCTGGCAGCATGGTGACTTCTCCTTTGTCGAACAGGGGAACCAACACACAGTTTGACAAGCAACCCAAACAGCTCTGCCAAAGCTCGGCCCAACCTAGAAGAAGCTGCAAAAAGAAAGATGCTACTGAACTAGAAGAAAATTGATTGCTGCCAAAAATTGACAACTAGAAGGAAACCTATCTTAAGGTGGCCATACAAGGGCAGATTAAAGCCGTCTATATGGGTCCTTTAGGTCAAAAATCTCCCAGATATCAATCGGGCAAGTTTGATTTTTTTTTTTCTGCGTTCCAGGATCGCATCTCGTCTAGTTGATGCGGTCCTGCAACCTGTCGGCACCTATTCTCAGCATTGTAATCCAATATGGCCGAACGCTTCGAATTCACCCGATATTGCCCAGCCATGAGTGGGCATAACGGGTTAAGATCCGCTTGTTTGGCAACGTCACCAAACGAGTGGATCTTATAGTGTATGGTCACCTTAAGGCATTTAAATCCATTTAAAGTAACTGGGTCTACAATGCAACCACAGAATACTTGGTAAGACTAATATGATCTAACCGTTACAACCAGCCTTAGTAGACAGAATTGTGCAAAAATTAAGGCACTTAATTGTTCTTGCAAGCTTACAGTACAGGACAAAAAAATGTTGCAGAAAAATTATACTTCTATTAAAAAAAACTATGCTTGCATATGATTTCTAAACGGCACTTGATAAAGGACAACGAGTTACCTGATAGTAAGGGTTTAATTTGCTTGATTCTGGCTGCCATAGCAGGGGTTATTTTTGGTTTGCCCTTTGCATCAGAAGTGCTGGGTTCATCAGTTTCCATTGGAGCTAATGTATCTCCATCCAGCCCAATTCCTTCAAGTAGGCCAGTAGCTTCATCACTGGCAACTGAGCCTTCAGCCTCATTTTCTAAAGAAGAGAAAGTGGTTATAATGACTTACGGTGCAGCAAAATTACAAGTTTGTGGAAACCCAGTCACATTTGTAAACATAAAACATAATAAGTTTTAATAAATAATAACAGTATATCATTATAATATAACTTGTGCTTATACAATTCTGAATCCTTTACTTATCTAATTACAATATTCACTATGCTTGGTAAAATGTAATTTGGAGAGAAGTGCAGTGACAAACATACCAGGTCTTTTGGTTCCTTGGGGCAATACAGTCGCTGCCTTTTCCTCTTTTGGGGCCAATTTCTGCATATCAGCTTGACCAAACTCACAACCAGGAGGCAAGCTAGTTTAAAAGCATAAATAGTAATTAAACATTGTGCTGCCAGAGACCTACAAAGAGAATTATAGTCGAACACAAGCAAAATAGATAGCGCTCATCTTGAAAAAATGGATTTTGTGATACTCACCGTTAAATCCATTTCTCTTTCAGAAGTCTGTAGGACACAGGGACCTCCACCGCTAGGAGGCAGGACACTAAATAAAGAAAAATGGACTCCTCCCCTTGTGCTATACCCCCTGGAGGAATTTCGTTTTGAATAACCAAGTAGAATAACAGTAACTATATACAAAATACAGGGTGAAGGAAGTTCAGAAGGACCGCTTCCAGGGCGGGAAGCCCTGTGTCCCACAGACTTCTGAAAGAAAAATGGATTTAACGGTGAGTATGACAAAATCCACTTTTCTCTTACAGATGTCTGTGGGACACAGGGAGCTTGGGCACATACCAAAGATGTCCCGCTAATTTTAGGGTGGGAGGAAGCGATTTTAAATCACAGCGGCCAGCAGGACCTTCCTGCTAAAGTGCGTCTCAGATGCCGCAAAGACCTCGAATTTTTAAAATTTAGTGAAGGCATGTAAGGATGCCCATGTAGCTGCTTTGCAGACCTGTTTCTGCAGAAGCCTGGGTTCCTGAAGGTCCAGGAAGTGCTGATGCCCCTTGTGGAATGGGGTCTGATTTTTATTGGAGGGTTTCTCCCTTTGGCCACATATGCTCTGGATCTCCCTGATCCACATAGAAATAGTGGTTTTTGATGCAGCGGATCCTTTGTGGACTCCTAAATGTAGTACAAATAGTGAAGACAATGTGCGAATGTCTTTTGTCCGTTCTAGGTAAAATTTGAGCGCCCTTACCGGATCAAGAGAATGTAGGGCTACCTCTCGAGGGGAATTAAGTTTTGGACAGAATGAAGGAATGGTGATGTCCTGGTTTATGTGGAACTCTGAAACCACCTTAGGTATGAAGGAAGGCACTGTGCATTTTACCGCTCGATCGGAGTGAAAAATCAAGAATGGAGAAATGCAGGACAAGGCACTTAGTTCTGACACCCTGCGTGCTGAAGAAATGGCTATAAGGAATACAGTTTTCCATGTTAACCATTTCAAGGGCACTGACGATAATGGTTCGAATGGCGGTGCTTGAAGAGCCCCGAGGACAAGGTTGAGGTCCCATGGAGGCAGAGGTTCACGATACGGAGGCACAATGTGGAATGCTCATTGACGGAAATTGTAAATGTTGGAAATTGGATGCTGTGGCGGGAGCACCAATCCCTGTAACAGCGCCACACCCGATGATAAGTTGCTGACGATACATGTTTAAGCGCAGCTATCAGAGTTTTAATGACAGATGCTGAGAACCCCTTACGGTTTAACACTCGGGTCTCAAGAGCCATGCCGTCAAATTGAGCATCCTGGGATTGGGATAAAGAATTGGTCCCTGAGACAGAATGTCTGGTCGTGATGTCCACCAGTTGTTCTTGGCCATCGTGATCAGGTCCGAGAACCATGCTCGGCATGGCCAGTATGAAGCGACCAGAATTACTGTGCACCTTTCTCTTAGAATCTTTCAACTTACCCTGGGAAGTAGAGGCAGTGGAGGGAATACATATCCCAGTTGACAATACCAAGAGCGACTGCCAGAGCGAGAGGGTCCCTGCATCGTGCCATGAACTGTGGATCTGGTCTGTTTAAGCGTGACGCCATCAAGTCGATGTCAGGCATGCCTTACCTTTTGGTGATGCTTATGAACAGGTCCTTGTGTAGTGACCACTCTACTGGGTCTAGGTTCTGTCTGCTGAGGTAATCGTTTTGCCAGTTTTCTATGCCTGGAATGTATACCGCTGATAACCTTACATTGTGGATATCGGCCCAGGATAGGATGTGCCGCATTTCCCGTAGGGCTTGACGGCTGCGGGTGCCCCCCTAATGGTCGAGATACGCCACTGTGGTGGCATTGTCGGACTGAACTCTGACACTATTTCACTGGCAGTTACAGATGGCAGTGCAATATTCGTTTGACCGTTCTCAGCTCCAAGATGTTGATTGGAAGGAGAGCTTCTGCTTTCTCCCAAAATCCTTGAGCGGTCTCAGTCTGGAATACTGCTCCCCATCCGTTGAGGCTGGCGTCTGTGGTGAGAATCTTCCATTGTGGTTCAGAGCGAGATCTTCCTCTGTCTAAGTTGGATCGCCTCAGCCACCAAATCAGGGACACCCTTGTTGGGGGGGGATAGTAGGATCCTTTGGGAGAGGCTATTATGTTTCCATTGGGATAGGATATTCCACTGTAGTTCCCTTAGGTGGAATTGGGCAAAAGGAACGGCCTCTATAGATGCCACCATGGACCCCAGTACTTTCATGGCACAGCGGACCGTAATTTGTCGCTCGCTCAATATCTTTCGCACCTGCGATTGCATGTTGGTGATCCTGACATGCGGAAGTAAAACTCTCTGAAGTGTGGTATCGAATACCATTCTCAAGTACGTTAGGTGTTGGCTCGGAACTAGGTTTGATTTTGTAGTATTTATGTATTATTTATAGTATTTCAGGAGAACGTTGTCTAGGTAAGGTGTAATCGAAATGCCTTGTATCCGGAGTGTGGCTGCTGCCGCTGCCATTAGCTTCGTAAACACCCATGGAGCCGACATTAGGCCGAATGGAAGGGCCGTAAATAGGAAGTGTTGATCTCCGTAAGCAAACCGTAAAAACCTCCAGTGGGGAAGGAAAATTGGAACGTGAAGGTAAGCATCTCGAATGTCTAACGAGGTCAGGAACTCATTTGGCTTAATTCCTGCAATCACTGATCAAAGAGATTCCATTTTGAACTGCGCTGGACGGATGAACGTATTGAGTTGTTTCAGATCTAGTACCGGTCGAAAGGATCTGTCCTTTTTCGGTACTATGAAAATGTTCAAATAAAAACCTCTGAATTTTCCTTTTGGTAGAACTGGGGTAATGACTTCTCTTGCAGTAGGTTGGCTATCGCTTTGAGAAAAGCTCTCTTCTTCTGAGCCTCGGTTGGTAGCCTGGACATGAAGAAGCGAGGGGATGGTGTGGAAGAAAAGTCTAAGTGGAATCCTTGAGACACCACTTTGTGTACCCAGGCATCTCGAGTGTTCTTTAGCCAAACCTCTTGGAATTGAAGCAATCTGCCCCCAAATGGTAACTGTGAGAGAGGTCCTTCTATGTAGTCATGCCAAGGAGGATTTGTCCAACGGCTTTGACTGAGTTCTTCTGTTCTGCCAGTTTGTCTTGAACTTTCCCTGGAAACGGTATTTTGACGTTGTGGCATGAGAGCTGTAATCTCTTGAACTGGAACTCTGTCACGTGGGAATGACGAAAAAAAGCGTCCCCTTCGGAAGGTGGAACGTAGTTTTGACTGGGGAAGAAGGGTACTTTTGCCCCCTGTTGCCTGACTTATGATCTTGTCCAAGTCTGGGCCGAACAAGAGTTTTCCTTTGAAAGGAATCATGGTGAGGGACTTTTTGGAGGACAAATCTGCTGACCACAGCTTAAGCCAAAGAGATCTTCTGGCAGCTACAGTTAAGGCCGAAGTCCGTCCTATGACTTGCACCGCGTCCAAGGACGCTTCCCCTATGTAGTCTGTGGCCTCCTTAATTTGCCAGGCTGTTTCGAGAATCTCGTGACGAGGTTTACCTGCCGGAATGTCATCAATTAGAGTGCTGGACCGTGATTGAAGAGTCCTGCTAACCCATGCCGAAGCCAACGAAGGTCGCAGTGTCTCGTCTGCGGCTGTGAACGTGGAACGGAGCAGGCCTTCTAGCTTTTTGTCCATAGTCTTTAAACGATGAAGTATCTGGTACTGGAAGAGCCATGTTCTTAGAGAGGTGTGATACTGGTGCCTCAACTGAGGGAGGGGTAACCAATTTCTCAGTATTCTCCTTATGAAAGGGGTATAGCCGCTGAAAACGACGAGAAGCCTGGAATCTCTTTTCGGGTTGATCCCACTTCAGATTCCTTTAAATTTAGACATTTTAGAACAGCAATTATTAGGGTTATCTATGGCCTCAGAAGATGTGGCTTATGTGGCTCCTCTTCCTCCTCAAACCTTGGTCTGAATTAATCTCTCCCTCACTAAACGATTGATCATATCCCCACTGCGTGTTAGTGAGCGATTCACAATCACTACCCTTCTCAGGAGAGGGTGGGGCGACCTCTTCTTGAGAGGGAGGCAGAGTAGCATTTGTGACCTGAGGGAAAACGACCTCCTGAGCTGGCCCAGTATTGTCGGAAACCTGCAATTCTGGAGGAGAGGATTATGCAGAATTGGCTGGCATACAATTATCACAAAAAGGAACGTTGTGCCCCATAGATAGGCGTTTGCGACACTTGGGAGCACACTAGGTATTTATCTTTAGTATTGGTTTGTTTTGACCTGACAAAGGGCCCTTCTGAATTGCCTTCAGCCATTGTCAAAAAATATAAGTCAAAAAATTCTTCCCCACCCTGAACCTCTTAATGCGAGGCAGAAATCCCCTCTTTATCTAGAGCCTGTCCCCTGTGGTAACCTCACTTCTCTCCCCCCTGAAGGGCCCATGTGTCTGACCATAATTCTGTTCTTCGATTCAGAGTTCAGGATGGCAAGGGTTAATATTCCGTAGTCGCAGCAGTGAATATAGATGCGAGTTGAAACCTGTGCCTGGCTGTCTCATGGTCTTAAACACCACGGACTGCACCGGTAGGACCTGACGTCACTTAGAATAGTCGCAAAGATTTTTATTGGCGTATGCGGAAGATAGCAGAATATCTACGTCTCTTTTAAGTACTCTATAGATTAATAATCAACGTCCTACTAAAAAAAACGAAATTCCTCCAGTACATCCGGGGGTATAGCACATGGGGGAGGAGTCAGTTTTTCTTTATTTAGTGTCCTGCCTCCTAGCGGTGGAAGCTATTCCCCAAGGTCCCTGTGTCCCACAGACACCTGTAAGAGAAACTAAAGAATGTTTTACTGTTATCATCTGATCATTTTTAACAATAGGCAGAAATATGTGCAACAAATTTATATGGGCCAATACTACACCTTTGATCTTGTTGGCTAAATAAGAAATACAGTAGATAAAAATATCAACTGTTCTCCTGCCCAAACACATTCAACTTCCCATTATTCAATACCTGTTTGGAGTACAAAGTGACAGCAGAACAGTACTTTCCCAGACAAGGGAGCAGTAGAGTTGACTCAGCTTGTTCAAAACACTGAGACCCAGTTGAGAGCCCCACTGGTTCACAGAGATGGCACGAATTTCACTCTGGAAAAGGATACAGAAGCACAATTAGCTACTGAACGTGGTGCACTTAAAGGGCGGTTCACTTTTAAGATAACTTTTAGAATGTTATAGAATGGCCAATTCTAAGCAACTTTTCATTATTGGTTTTCTATAGTTTTATAGTTATTTGCCTTTTTCTTCTGACTCTTTGTGGCTTTTCAGGTGGGTGTCGCTGACCCCTTCTAAAAAGCAAATGCTTTGTAAGGTTACAAATGTATAGTTATTGCTACTTTTTATTCCTCATCTTTCTATTCAGGCCTCTTCTATTCATACTCCAGTCTCTTATTTAATCAGTGCTTGGTTGCTAGTATATTTTGGACCCTAGCAACCAAACTGCTGAAATTGCAAACTGGAGAGCTTCTGAAATAAAAAGCTAAATAACTCAAAACTACAAAAAAATAAAAAAATGAAAACCAATTGCAAATTGTCTCAGAATGTCAATCTCTACATCATACTAAAAGTTATCTCAAAGGTGAACAACCCCTTTAAAAAGAAAGGCTTGGGGGAAACCTTAGGAAAAGAATATAGTGGTAGTTGACTTTTGACTAGCAGAAACAAAATATTTCCTGCTTTAGACAAATATTTATGCAAATATCATCAAATTAATTCTATGTTAACAAATACTACTTTAAACTTTTTAATTTCACTACCTCAGCTTGTCAGTTGGGATTTCGAGAGAATAAGTACCCAACTCAAATTATGTCCCTTCCTACCCCCCCCCCCCATTCGTTCCTTTTCTCTTTCCCTTAAAGGGATTCTGTTAAGGGGAAAAAAACTGCATCAGTTAATAGTGCTGGTCCAGCAGAATTCTGCACTGAAATCCATTTCTCAAAAGAGCAAACAGATTTTTTTTTTATATATTTAATTTCGAAACCTGACATGGGGCTAGACATATTGTCAGTTTCCTAGCTGCCCCCACTCATGTGACTTGTGCTCTGATAAACTTCAGTCACTCTTTACTGCAAGTTGCAGTGACATCACTACACGCCAGAACAGAACAATGGGAAGGTAACCAGATAGCAGCTCCCAAACACAAGATAACAGCTGCCTGGTAGATATAAGAACAACACTCAATAGTAAAATCCAGGTCCCACTGTGTCACATTCAGGTACATTGAGTAGGAGAAACAACAACCTGCCAGAAAGCAGTTCCATCCAAAAGTGCTGGCTCTTTCTGAAAGCACACGACCAGGCAAAATAACCCAAGATGGCTGCCTACATACCAATATCACAACTAAAAATACACTTGCTGGTTTAGGAATTAGATTTTACGTGGTTGAGTAAATTATTTGCAGTGTAAACAGTGTAATTTAGAAATAAAAACTAAATCATAAAAATCATAACAGAATCCCTTTAAGAATAATACATAGGCAACAGAAATTGTTAGTATAGACCTGCAGTTTATTGATGTAGCTTTATATAATTACATGTCAAACTAAATCTTTGGTATGTAATTTTATATCTCCAATAAAATTTAAAACAAAAGAAAATAGTAGTTCACCTCAAAAGTATCTTTTAGGGGTGTTGAAAATGCAAAAATAATCTCACCTGTCCAACCCTGCACGTATGCACAAACATCATGATGTAGGCATGGGCTGCAGTGAGAGCGTGCAGTAATGGAGTTGCTTGGGCCGACAGAGTAGCATCTGCCACATTCCCAGCACATGCCAACTCCCGCAGCAACACTGAGCCACCAGGAGCCTCAATGGGCCGATGAAGTGGATCAAGAGAAGAGAGAATTGAATCCAGCTGAAGAAGTCCTTCATGGAGAACTTTTGGCTCATGAGAGAGAGTCTAGAGAGATGTTTACAAAAATAATTACGTTTTTAAGAGAGGAATAAGAGAATATTGCAAAAAATAACATTGCCATGTTTTTATGGAGGCAGAATAAGTAATTTACCAGAAACTAAACAAAGCAAGGATTTTTTTATAAATATATAACACCACTTATTTTTAAAACCATTAGGTGGGGGTACAATGGCCTTCAATCTTAGACGCCTGGTGCACGGGGAAGGAGGGATCGGCAGCCTCCCAAAATACAGTAGAAAAAAGAATTTCACTGGCACTCCAAGGCAGGTGCAAGATAGAACACTTGCGTTTTATTAGCAGAAAAAGGTGCAATGTTTCGGGGATGTACCCCTTTGTCAAGCATCAGAAAATTGTGAAAGAACAAACCATTTAACACCCCCATGACGCAAAATTTGTGGGATTCATATTAACATAATGAATACAGATTAACCCCAAAATTATATAAAACTTAGACGCAAGCTGAATCAAATCATTTGCACAAGAGTCCATACAATATGTCCTTAGTGATTTAAAAACATTTAGAAAAGATTCGATAGAAAAATCTGTCGAAAAATTCAAATGGATATTTACTTTGTTGCCAATTTGTCTGACATGTACTGTGGTTCTATACACTTGATTGTGTTACATTTAATTGTGGGTTACACGGAAGAAACAATGTTGCGCTCTTATTGCTTGTAAAGGAAGCATCTTCTTATCTCTAAGGAATCGAGGACTATTCCTGCGTGAAATATTCAACTAATAAAAAAAATAGAATCTTTTCTAAATGGCCAGCTAATCCCAAATTGTTTCCTTACGTAAACTGAAATGATTTTTTCTTTAATTCATCCTTATGTTGAGGTTTATATTATATATTGGAATAATGTTACATTGTATAAAAAGGCTTAATAAATTATCTTTTTTTCCCCCAACGGGATGAATTTGTCACTGTATCTTTTTTGATTTGTATCAACCAGATTGACTGAATGGATTTTAAAGGGGAACTCTGGCTTCCAAACCAAAAGAGGCCCACATAATACAGAAACCCCTAATATACCCATCGCAGTTAAACGTTTCTTCTTAAAGTAAGAATAAATGCCATTTTCTATGCTGAAATCCAGCTGTTTTTACAGTTCTTCTCTTTCTGCATCATTTGAAATCCTGGCAGGGAAGGAGGGACTAAACTTACAGTTTACAGACAGCATGCACTACATAACCCACAATGCATTGCACCGGGATGTTCTGTTCCTTATTGAAATCACATATGCAGGGAAAGGATGCAGTGTGAGGACAGATGGCTGCTGATACAAAATAACAGTAGTCAGCCAGCTCAGCAAAGTAGTCAGACAGATCAGCAGGAGAGCGGGGGGGCTAGGCTTAGGGAACTGTCAGAAACCATTAAAAATCATGAAAAGTCTGCATATTTTTTTTTTATTGATGCATATTGCAAAGTTGTTTGAAATCAGGTTTACTTTTCAAAAAGCTTAAGTTATGTTTTTGTGGAGTTCCCCTTTAACCTTTGAACTCTGCACTTAGTGGCGAGAACACTTTTTGTGTGGGAGACTTTATATGAGGAATTGTTCAATAATTGTTTATTGGCCGTTTCTTTGAAATGGGTAATGTGAACACATTATCCTTGATAAAGGGACCGAAACATTGGATGCAGCATGATGTAAAATTAAAAACAAAGCACATTGAAACAGAAATCTGCTGGTTCCTCTTCTTGATTATATACACATCTATTAACTGTGCACCCAGGAAGCAAGGAGTAAGAGGGCGGACAATTCGGTCGACAACTATAAACCGCCATCGATTTATCGTTACATTCACTCAAAATTACATTCACATACAAGCTTAAATGTCGTTAAAAGGACTCCCAAAAATTGAGTGAAACCCAGCCGTCTTATTTAATTTTAAATGTATTTATTTCCTTCTATTTTATATTTTTATGTTATTCTATTTGATCTTATGTTTACATGCTTGACAAGCAAGTTTATTTGATATGTTTGGAAAACCAATAAAACATCTGAGTGCTACATTCTTTGCCAGGAAAAGCTTTTAAAGTAAACTAAAAGCAAGACTGGTCAAACACAACATATAGACTACAACTCACCATCTGAATTGCATACAACGAACTTACCAAAATGGATTTGCAGACGCCGGCCACAGCTTGGCAGGCAGCAGAGGTAGGGAAGTCAATAGGTAGATTGGGAAGCCCAAGAATGGTGACAAGTGGAAGGAGACCCTTCTGACTGACAAATTCCTGGCAGTGATCATCAGTTGTGTTGTTACTCAGAATTGATTCCACAAACTTCATCTGTGAAGAGAGCATACAATATGATCAATTCAGGATAACATCTTTCATCCCTATTAACTCCAAAGTAACAAAAGGCCTTTACAGTAGGTGATATGTATAATGTCTATCACAGTCAGTTTCAAATATCACTAAAAACACACTTTAAATTTGAAAAATCCCCAGATAACGATTTAAAGGTCAAAAATATATTTTCACACTTACCACATTGAGAATATAATCCATTAGAGGAATAGGGATCCTCTCCTCTGTGCCAACAACACTAAGAAAGAGAGATATAATTAAAATAATTTGACAGAAGAGAGCTTAACCAGAATTAAATGCATTCTGAGTCTGTAGAAATTGTAAAATGTGTTTCAATAGAAACTAAGCAGGCAACTCATTTCTTGGGGGGCATAGAAAACATTCTGTTCTTTAGGCAGTAAAAATGTACTTTGCTTAGGTTATATTGAGAGGGTAGTGGAGTAAGAGGTAGGGAAGAGAGGAGAGAAATAAGGGTAAAGGGAGGACAGTTTATACATACATAGCCATCTAAAAGTATATACTTTCTATAATGGGGTTGCCCTTTAAGTTTAAGTCCTTAGTGTTTTAGGATCCCATTTGTACTGTAATCAGTCAGTTAATTGGTTGGTTCTTAATTAGGTTTAGCTGTCTTGGTTTTCACACCAGGATGAAGATTAATTCTTTTTTAAACACATTTCACATTTAATGGAACCATTATTTATGCCAAAAGCCCCATCAGACATTTAGGGGCATATTTATTAAGGGTTGAAATGTTTTGGTCAAAACTATCATTTGAAAACTAGAGTTTAAATTTGAATTTCAAGATTTATCATACCCTGGCCCTTTGAGAACTCAAATTTGACTATACGCCACCCAAAACCTGCCAAATTACTGCATAAGTCAATGGGAGAGGTCCGGGGATCAATTTGGTGTCAAGAGTTTTTTTCGGGTGGAATCGATTCAAGTTTCAGGTTGTTTAGATTTGTTTCGAGTTTAACAAATTCAAATTTATCAATATATTTAGAGTAGTCGAATTTATGGGAGTTTAGAGGAGTTTAAAAAAAACTCACATGAATTCAAAATTTGACGCCTTAATGTGCCTCCCAAATTCTGTTTGTTTCACTACAATCATTTGTTCTTGACAGTTTTTCTTTTAAAAGGGGAACTATATGCTACTGTTTTTTTATGTATCATTACTTCCCTGCTTATTTTTGATTAAGCAAGGAGTGAAACATTAGGACAACTCAACATTGACAGTACTGCTGCCATTACTTTAAAGCGAATGTAAAGGCAAAAAATTAAAATCCCATTTTTACTTTCTTTAATTTAAAAGAAACATATCTCCAATATACTGTGTACCCCTTTTTTTTTTTTTTTTTAAGAAACCTGACCGCATTCAGTGAAATTCTCCCTTTAGTGCTGTGGATAGGAATTGTCAGACGGTCCCTAACTGCTCTGCAGGGAAACAATCATACTTATGAACAGCAGGGGGAGCCCCCGCCTTACTTCCCAGCCATGCAGAACTCAAGCAGCTTTCTTTGTTTCCCTGTAGAGCAGTCTGGACTGTGTGGAGATTTTTATTGGATTTTATTTTTGCCTTTACTGTTTCCAACTCCAGCTGCAGGCACAAAGATCATGGAGCCAGATTTAAACAGATAAACTGGGATTCTCAATGAAGGATTATTTTGCTGCAGCCTCTGGTTCTGCAGAGTTGGAGAAAGTTTGTATTAAACAATACAAAAATTATAAAATCCACATTAGATTACATAACAGAGGTTACAAGATGGTGACCCCCTGTGGCCAATTTTGAAAGCATAAATCATTTGTTTGATTAGGCTTGTGGTGCAGTAAATTCATGTTTAGGTTTAGTATACAAAATAAAGCATTTCTAGCCTTATTCTATTTTAGACTTTACTTCCTCTTTAATGCCCGCATTTTCTCTCTTACCAAAAAGAAAAGCCGATATCCCCATTTTCACCCTATGGAAATCTTGTGGACATACAATGACCTGTAATCATTGTGTGACTGTGGCTTCATTGAACGAACTAGGTGGAGATTTATTTTTTATCAGCTATGTCATTTAGCAATAAACGCGGATTTTATTTATTTTGTTGCCGGCACACCCATTGAGATTTTGAAACTTATCTAATGGAGCCTGCAACTGCACACTTACTGCTGGATGGGCTCAACTTCACTTTGCTGATTTGTGCTGAAACTCTGCATTGCTTGTACCTCCTCCTCCTCTTCATCCTCACTAGAAGCCTCCTCTGCTGCATGGTTGGAGCGTGGTGGAGGAGCAGTAGCAGTGCCATCAGCCTTCTGAATAGATGGCTTCTGACAGATGTATTTTGGGTCTCTACCAAGGTTACATATCTCTTCTAACAGCTGAAAACAAAAAAAAACATTAAAAAAATTAATTTGCACGCTTGTTAAAAGGCGCAGAAATGTTAACGCACAGCAGTACGTACAACATATATGTCCCCTAGTAACTAATAAATGATAAAGTTACCCAAAGGATAACTACTACATTAAAAAAACATTTAGTAACTCAAACCCCCTGTGCAACACTTGCCCCACACCAGTGATGTAAAATAAAATGACTGTACCTTAATGATGGCAGTTGTAGCGTCTGTTTTTAACGTGGGCTGGTGCCTCATCAGCTCATCAACAGCACTGCCCAGGTTAGAGGCTGTATCGCCTGCAGGAGACCGGAGAGAGGTCAAAGCTGGAAGAGACCACGGGCCTCTTAATCCCTCGACTAGAGACCTGAAGAGAGCTATTCTATGCTGCACTACAGGTCTCTTCGGCAGGGGTTAGAGGAGGTTTAGGGAATATTTCGAAATGCCATGGACAGCTCATCATTATAGTATTAAATTCCTGGAGGGCAAACACTGTCAATTCTATATAAGAGACTAGTTTCTTAAAGGGATATTGTCACGGAAAAAAACATGTGCAGAATTCTGCACTGAAATCCGTTTCTTGAAAGAGCAAACAGATTTTTTTATATTTAATTTTGAAATCTTACAAGGGGCTAGACACATTCAGTTTCCCAGCTGCCCCCAGTCATGTGACTTGTGCTCTGATAAACTTCAGTCACTCTTTACTGCAAGTTGGAATGATATATCGCTCAATGCCCCAACAGCCTTACAACAGAACAATGGGAAGGTAACCCGATAGCAGCCTAACACAAGATAACAGCTGCCTGGTAGATTTAACATTCAATAGTAAAATCCAGGTCCCACTGCGACACATTCAGTTACATTGAGTAGGAGAAACAACAGCCTGTCAGAAAGCAGTTCCACACTGTAGTGCTGGCTCTTTCTGAAAGCACATGATCAAGCAAAATGACCTGAGATGCACCTACACACCAATATTACAACTAAAAAATACACTTACTGGTCCAGGAATGACATTTTATATTGTAGTGTCAACAGTGTAATTTAGAAATAAAAATGACATCATAAAAATCATGACAGGATCCCTTTAAGAAATGTAAAATGAATTGCTGCCAGATGCCACAACATAATCAGATTTATGATCTGCAACCCAGTCTTGGAGACACAAGGAAGGGCTCAAATGCACGTCAGTCTATTAGCTGGGTTCAGCCATATTAACATTTATATTGTCAGTGAAACCTGAGGTCAACGTTGACTCCCGTGCTGCCCAATAAGAGGGTTATCGGTCAATGAAACGTCCTTACCTAGAGGGTCTGAGCTCCTCCGTCTCCTCATTGCAGGAAGGTAATCAGGTGAGAGCAACACTTTAAACAGTCGCTCAAAGGGTTGGCATTGCACAAAAGACTGCAGACCTCGGGCGTTTAAACAGAGAGCACTGAAGACATTAGGAAGAGATCCAAGAACTTCTCTGGTAGCAGGAACCTATCAGATAAATTCTAGCTTGTTAAAACACCAAATTTATTGCTACCAATTTTATTTCAGGAGACATATTAAGACTAAACATGATTTTTTTTTTGATTATACGACTGAACTACTGAACAATGACAGGAAAGGAACCGTATAAAACCATGTTGTCATCAAATAATCACAGATTATGGTATTCGGATTGAATAAAAAAAGGGCTTACATCTTTTATAAGGAGAGCATGAAGCATCACATCTGTTAAACCATTGTCTTGGAGAGAAGAAAGCAGCGAGGGCTCTTGGAAAACAAAAACGGTCACCACTTCAGTAGCTGCAAAGGAAAACCACAACACATATAGGAACCTTCTGAGTATACAGAATACAGCATATACTATATGGGCAAAAAACATTGCATTCCAAAACCAATGGTATAATAGGTATAGGACTCAGTTATCCAGAAAGCTCCAAAATGTAGGAAGGCCATCCACTCCAGATTCAATTTTAATCAAACATTGTTTAAAATAATATTTCTCTTTTCTATGTAACAGAAAATGCCTTGTACTTGGAACTACGCGGCAAAACGATCCTATAGGGCTTACATAATGTACACAAGGTACACATTATGGGGAAACAAAACCTTATCCATTACGGATAATAAATCCAATACCTGTAAAGGTCTGGCCACACGACCAGATTCGGGGAGATTAGTTGCCCCAGCAACAAATCTCCTCTGCCTTCCCCCTGCCTGCTAAAATGAAAATCGCCTGCAGCAACGCACATGCGGCGCTTTGTTTTCCGGAGTCGCCCGAAGTTTCCTCGTGAGGCAACTTCGGAAATCTAAGCTGCGCCAGTGCATTGCCACAGGCGATTTTTCATTTTAGCAGGCGGAAGGCAGTTCGGGGAGATTGTCGTGCCATAAAACAGTAGTTTGTACTTGATCCCAACTAAGATATAATTAATCCTTAATGGAAGCCAAACCAGCCATTGGGTTTATTTAATGTTTGTGATTTTTTTAGTAGACAATGTATAAATATCCAAATTACGGAAAGAACAGTTATCTGGAATGCCCCAGATCCCTAGCATTCTGGATACAGATATGCCTCCATGACAGATATCTTACAATAGGGATGTACAGCTCACATTGTGCAATTACAAAGCACAAGAGAAAAAGAAGGGGGGGACAGAACAGAGCAAAGGGCAGTGGACAAAGAAAAGCATAGCAGAAACGTATTGGGAAATATATGGAGTGTATTTAAAAATCAGTTATCTGGAAACCCCAGGTTCTGAGCATTTTGGATACCAGGTCACACACCTGTACTGTGTAATATTTTGGTGCGGAGTAAAACAATCTATTTAAAATGGTTTGTTTAGGCTGGAATTTGGGGACCTAAAAATACTTAATAATAAACCCAAGATTAGGCCTGGGTTGAGTAAGGACAAGGCTTGAGAGTGGATGTGGGCTGGGAACTTCGCAACAAATATCACTACTTTACGCTGCTTCAGACATAGTGGCGACATTTACGCCACCTGGTAGGAAGTAGATATCCCTCGCACACCCTGGTGCTCCAAATAAATGATTACCCAGTGCACAGTCAAGGAGTATTTGGCAACCTCTCAATCCCAACAAGAACAAATGCAAATTAACTGGCACACAAGGGAAATGCTGGATGAAGAGGAGATTTGTCTCCGGGCGACTAATCTCCCCGAATCTGACAGTGTGTCTCTGCCCTTAAAGGGGTTGTTTACCTTACAGTCCAATTTCCAGAACCCACCAGCACACCCTGGCCTCTCCAGCATAAGTTGGCCCGGTGCACAGTCAGAAGGGATCGGCCACCCCAATTGTATTCAGCGTAATAAAAGAAAAACTGGCACTCAGAGCTCGATGCATGCAGGCAAAGCCCTGCGTGTGTATTCCAATGTAACGTTTCGGGGGCGGGCCCCTTCGTCAGACCCTTTGTCTGACGAAGGGGCCCGAAACGTTACATTGGAATAAACACGCAGGGCTTTGCCTGCATGCATCGAGCTCTGAGTGCCAGTTTTTCTTTTATTACGTTGTTTACCTTACAAACACTTTTTTCAGTTCAGTTGGTTTCAGATTGTTCACCATAAATAACCTTTTTCCAATTGCTTCCCATTTTTAATTTTTTACCGTTTTTCCAAAATCTAAATTTAATCTCAGCAATTCAGGCGCAGATTCGAAACAGCTACAATTTTGCACCATTTAGTGGATACATTTTTAGAAACATCTCTGCAGAGCTAGCTAACGTTGTACCAATTCTAACAGCTGCCTTTAATGAAACTCAGGGGAATACTCAGCAGGGACAAAGATTAGAAATGTATCAAACTAAATCTATCAATACTAGGTTTACAGGGTCAGCGACCACCACACCCCCCCTCCCCTCCCCAGAGCTACTTTAGAAGGTGAAAAATTAAACTTTACATTTCACTTTTAGAAAACAGTCACACATAGAAAGTTATTGGAAAAAGTCTTTATTTCTGGTGAACTGCCTGAAACCAACTGAACTGAAAAAAGTTTTGGAAGGTGAACCACCCCTTTAAGGTATGAAGATCCAAATTATGGAAAGATCCATTATCTGGAAAACCCCAGGTCCCAAGCATTCTGGATAACAGGTCCCAAAACTGTACTACATTTAGGCAATTTTATCATGTATGTTTATTTGTTTTTTGTTGTTATCACTTGAAAAAGGCACTAGCTCCTGATACCTCATGATAAACATCAATAAAGGGTAACTACAGACTAAGCACTGCCAATTTCTGGTATGTTTCTACTTTTGCATTTGTAGATTTCTATCACACTACAGATGGTGTATGTTTGAAACAGCAGGTTAAAGACTATATTGGATTTTTCACACTGCTACCTTTGTACTTGGTAAAACTAAATACAAAAGGTTAGGTTTCCTTTGTCAACAAAATGACAGGAGGAATTGAGAGGTGCATCCAACAACATAACACTTGTTAGGCGACGTGGAAAAGCACTATAAAGAATGTAAAGGTTTACCAAGCAGGAACAAAGAAGGGCCATAGTATTCAGCATTGCTGATTATGTGTTTCAGCGATGTGGGAAGAGTTCCATCCATAACTGTGAAAATAAAATGAAGAATAAAAAGAATTTAGCACTATCACAGGGCACATTCCTTAAAACAATGCATTGATGAAAGGGGAAAACACACATACCAAAGTGATTTTTTTTTTTTAAAATACTTACCATGACGGATGCCATCTGAGAAAGATGGATCTTGGATTGCCTTTTTCAAGAAATTAAGCATTGATTTTAGTAGAGCTGCCCTTTGAGGAATGCACTGCACACCTAAGTACATAAAAAACAATGCAAATCAAGGTTTTATCTATGCTATTTCAACATTTTTTTGCAGCAGCAAATTGCATTATTGCTTTAAATCAGTTCCAGCCAATGGACATTTCCCCATAGGGGTTAATACAATAGTGCCTAAGCTAGAAGTAATGGACTATTTTTTTTTATAGCTTTTTGAAATAACAGGCTTCTAATTCAGCTGAAAGCTGTTTTGCTGTTATTGCATGTTGGACATTTTTTGTTTGGTATTTTACCTGTTCGTGGGACCACTATACTACTGGAGCTACTACTTGTGCTCAGAGAAGGACGATGATCGCTGGAAGTAGAAGGACCAGGACAGCTCTCCATAGCTACATCTGACACTAGAATACAAAACAAATTATGTCTTGAGTTTGCTGCGACGGACACTGCCATTTTACATCTTGCATTTTTAAAGAAAGAACAGGTTTCCCCTGCTCCACAATCCAAATAAAATGTATGTACCAAACACTAAAGCACTAAAACCAAAGGTTAAAAGAACTAAATAAAAATGTACACAACCACCAAGATAGTCACCCCCATGATTTATTACAGTGATTATCTTAAAGGGACAGCTTGGTGTTAAAAATAACACTGGGTAATTAAGAAGGCTGTGCAAAAAATGTTTCTAATAAAGTTAGCCAAAACTGTCATTATAAAGGTTGAAATGAACGTCTAATATAGTTTCTCTAGTCGGCCCTCCTGTCAGTGCAGACGTATGGGTTATGTCCAGGTTCACCTCTGGAGGCAGGACAGAAGAATTGGTCTCTTGGCCCCTCCCTCAGGATATATAGGCTGGCTCCACCTCTGTTCCTCAGTTCTTTTGTCCTGCCTTGGAGGTGAAGGATAGAAATCTCTCTGCTATTTTTTATTTTATTTTCCTTTACAGATGGAGGCATGCAATGCTGTCTCCCAACGTTTTGCCTGTTCCCTCCTTGCTGGCATATCGCAGCAAGTGGAATTGTGACTACATATTCATTGAATGCTTTAGTGCGGTGTACAGCACATGCCTTTTCCATTCTTGTTGGCATATTGCAGCAAGTGGAATAGTGGCCACGCATTCCTTGACTGACTTTGTGCAGTATACAGCACTATGCCCCATACTTGCTAGCATATTGCAGCAAGTGGCATCAAGAGGTCTGTATGGCTCTCCCTTCACAGGAATATCTGTCCCTCCTTGCTGGCAGTTGCAGCAACGTGGACTGGGTTTTGCAAGGGGCGCTACTTCAGCCAGTACCTTTTTCTAGGTAGGCAGCACGATCCCTGTTACTGCCTCACTTCAACCGCATGGTGCCTTCCCTAAGGGCGCGGTCCTCAGAACTAGCAGCACCCTTACTAGGATTGAGCTGCGTACGGAGCGCGCCTTCCGACAGTGACGTCATTTCAGTGCGTCTTCGGTTGGCGCGCTTAGCTCCCACACATGCGGCTCTCCGTATATGGCGCAGCGCGATGACGTCATCGCCGCCATTTTGTTTCTTCACAAGCGCATAGCTACACGGAGCGCAGCGTGCTCTCCACCTTCTGGCTCTGTTCCAACACAGATAAGCTGCGCACAAAGAGCAGCATTCCAGCATCTCACCAGCTTCCATCTGAGTACATCTGGTAAAGGCTTTATATTTCTATACTATGGAGAGATCAGATTCTTTAAAAGAACTGAGAGAGGAGATACAGGCTGCAAAATCTGTTAAGAAACCAGCTAAAAAGCCTGTAAAAGGGGCAAAATGCAAGAAATGTAAGCATACACTTCGTAAGTCAGAATCCATATACTGTACTGACTGCAGCCCCATGGAGCCACCCATCCTGTCTCCTCAACAACTCACAACTAACAATTCACCCTTGTTGGAATTACATAGTAATGATAATTAGTTGCCTCATACACCAACAACAGGCAGCGCAGCACCACAAGTCCCCCCACAACTAGGGGAATTTTTAGAATGGGTAAAGACGGCACTTCAACCACCCATTTTCCAACAACACACCACTAAGCGCAAGGCGCTGGACTCCCCACCTGATGTTTCAGATTCTGAGGCAGGTCCTTCCTCCCGCATAGATGCCATATCATGTTTGGACTCAATTGCACCAGAATCAGGGGAGTTGAGCTCAGACTCACAGAGTGATTCAGACACTGAACAACCTACTTTTGCTAAACCTGATATTTCAAAGAAACTCCTAAGGGAGATGATGGCTACTTTAGAAATAAAAGATGAAACTGTGACAGTCTCGAAGGCAGATAAGGTGCTGGGGGTCCATCAAAAGAAATCCCGTGCATTTCCTATTTTTTCATCCATCACTAAAACTATTGATACAGAATGGTCACAACCTGACCGCCGTTTTACCTTATCTAAACGTTTTTATGACACCTACCCTGTTCCTGAGGAACAGCGCAAAGTATGGGATAAGCCTCCTAGGGTAGACTCGGCCATTTCTAGACTCTCCAAACAAACTACATTACCAACTGAAGAGTCCGCATTTAAAGACCCCATGGATAGAAAATTAGAGTCTTCCCTCAAACGAGCATACTCTCAAACGGCAGCAATTCTCAGACCAGCCACAGCGGCAGCAGGCCTTGCTCGCACAGCTAGACATTGGGCACAAGAAATTGCCCAGAATCCTCCTACTTCAGCGCAGGAGTTAACAGGGGATATGAGTAGACTGAACACAGCCCTTTCCTTTTTAGCCGATGCAGCGTTAGAAATTATTCGGCTAGCGGCAAGATCTTCCGCAAATTCGGTGATGGCCAGACGAGCTCTCTGGCTTCGTCACTGGTCAGGGGATACCGCCTCTAAGAATAAGCTTTTGAAACTGTGCTATACTGGTGAGTCCTTGTTCGGCCCTGACCTCAAGCAAATCATTACTGAAGTCACAGGTGGGAAGAGTGCTTTCCTTCCACCAGGAAAACGAGGGCGCATGGATCAACCCAACCGATCCACCACTAGGCGGACATGGTCCACCCCTACCCGCAATTTTCGTTCCTTTCGCTCACCTAACTTTCGTAACACCGGCTCGGACCAAGGTGCAAGGCGCAATAAGTCGCAGTGGCAACAACCGGGTAGGCCCAGGAAGCCTACCACCACTAAACCCACCTCTAATTGACTGCCCCCACCTCGACCCAGCGTCATTAGTAGGAGGTCGCTTGTCAAACTTCCTGTCATGCTGGGAAACTCATGTCCTAGACAATTGGGTTCTGCAAATTATCCAGAATGGCTACAGAATTCATTTTACCAAACTGCCTCCAAGAAATTTTGTTCCATCCGTAGTGCCTCCACACAAACATCGAGCCTTACGTCAAGCCGTCCTGGATCTACAACACTCGCAAGTTATCGTTCCTGTGCCACACCTTCAAAAATTCAAGATATTCTATTCCAATCTCTTCCTGGTCTCAAAAAAGGAGGGATCCTTCAGGCCAGTACTGAACCTCAAGCGGTTGAATCTATTCATCCACAGCCAGAAATTCAAAATGGAGTCGATCAGGTCGGCCATAGCCTTCATGGAACCCGGCTGCTTCCTGACATCGATCGACCTCCAGGACGCGTACCTCCATGTTCCCATCCACCCCAGTTCTCAACCCTTCCTCCGTTTTGCAGTCGACGACCAACACTTCCAGGTTGTGGCTCTCCCATTCGGACTTTGTACAGCTCCAAGAGTGTTTACCAAGGTGCTTGCACCATTGATCGCTCACTTGAGAACAATGGGGATTCATGTGTTACCATATCTGGACGATCTCCTACTCAAAGCTACGACTCAGGAGCAATCTGTCAGGGACACGGAGATCACCCTGCGAACTCTTTCCCAACACGGTTGGTTGATAAACCACAGAAAAAGCTCACTTCTTCCTTCCCAGAGCATAACCTTTTTGGGTCTCCAATTCGACTCCCAACGCCAGACGGTACAGCTTCCCGAGGACAAGATCAACAATCTTGTCAACACTACCACCAAATTTCTCCATCAAACCACAGTGACGGCCAGCGATTGCCTTCAGCTCTTAGGGTTCATGGTGTCCGCTCTCGAGGCAGTTCCATTCGCAAGATTTCATCTGCGTCCTCTCCAACGCAATTTTTTACAATGCTGGAACAAAGATCATCAGGATCTTCAGCAAACCATTCCCATCTCTCCTCACACCAAGAGCAGCCTTTCTTGGTGGACCGACAGAAGGCATCTCAAATCGGGCAAGAGTTGGGCTCCAGTCAAGTGGGAAGTGGTGACAACCGATGCCAGCCTGTTCGGATGGGGAGCTGTTTATCGCGGACACACTCTGCAAGGTCGCTGGGATCCCCAAGAGTCCCAACTTCCAATCAATGTACTGGAACTTCGAGCAATTGTGTTGGCCCTTCAGGGCTGGTCCAACCTACTCCGGGCGCACCCAGTCAGGGTTCAGTCAGACAATGCCACGGCAGTAGCCTACGTCAACAAGCAAGGGGGAACCCGCAGCAAACAGGCGATGCTGGAGGCTACCAAGATCCTGACATGGGCCGAACTCCATGTTCCGGCCATCTCCGCGGTGTTCATCCCAGGAGTCCTCAATTGGGAAGCCGACTTCCTCAGCAGACAAACACTGGACCAGGGGGAATGGAGTTTACATCCCGAGGTATTCTCCCAAATCACCAAGAGGTGGGGGTACCAGACATCGATATGCTGGCATCTCGACACAATTTCAAAGTTCCATGTTATTGCTCCAGAACCAAAGATCCCAGAGCGGCGTTCACAGATGCGTTAGTGATTCCCTGGAACTTTCGCAAGGTTTATGCTTTCCCACCGCTTCCGATTCTACCCAGAATCATTGCCAAAATCAAACAGGAAGGGTCGACCACTATCCGCATTGCTCCGGACTGGGCCAACAGACTGTGGTACTCAGATCTGATCAGCATGTCCATTTCCAGGCCCTGGAGACTGCCCATACGGTCCGACCTTCTCCTGCAGGGACCAGCACGTCACCCCAATCTACCTCTGTTGCGTTTGACGGCCTGGCACTTGAAACCAAGTTGTGGTCCAAACGGGGGTTCTCCCCCGGGGCTATAGATATCCTGCTGCAAGCACGTAAAAAGAATACAGCCAAGGCTTACTACAAAGTTTGGAAGACGTTCATTGACTGGTGCTCCAGCCATCAACAATCATGGGAAAGTAGCACGTCCCAGATTATTACTGACTTCCTGGCTGCAGGTTTTGCAAAGGGTTTGGCACCTAGCACTCTTAAGGCTCACATATCTGCCCTCTCTGTTCTATTCCAAGTGAAATGGGCGGATCATCCGGATATTCAGCAGTTTTTCCAAGGGGCACTGAGGGCCCGGCCTCCCTTTAGGAACCCCATACCTCCTTGGGATCTGACATTAGTTTTATCTGTCTTACAAAAGGAGCCGTTTGAACCTCTTCACAGCTGTGACCTCAGATGGTTGACTCTTAAGGTGGCCTTTCTCATTGCGATCACTTCCGCCAAGAGGGTGTCTGAGATGGCGGCGTTGTCGCATAAGGAACCTTGGCTGGTTATTCACAACGACAAGGTTGTACTTCGCACTGTTCCTGGTTTCCTCCCTAAAGTCGTCTCGGCTTTTCATATTAATCAGGACATTGTTCTTCCCTCATTCTGTCCAAATCCACATAATGACAAGGAAAGTCAACTTCACAAGTTGGATGTTGTGAGGGCAATTCGGATTTACAAGCAGCGAACGGCTGGTTTTCGCCGCTCGGATTCTCTTTTGGTTTCCTACTCACCTGCACACAAAGGCCTAGCGGTGTCCAAACGCACTATTGCTAGGTGGCTCGTAGAGACTATCAACCAAGCCTACCTGCTCAGCCACAAACAGAAACCATTCAGAGTGGTGGCTCACTCTACCAGAGCACAGAGCACCTCATGGGCTCTCCAGAATTCAGCTACACCAAAACAAATCTGCACGGCTGCTACATGGGCTTCGCCCAATACTTTTATCAAGTTTTACCAGTTACACGTTTTTGCTTCTACGTCGGCCGTGTTTGGCCGTAAAGTTTTACACACTGCAGTTACTGGTAGACAGGTCTGAAATTCATTTGGCTTAAATCAGCTATACCCACACAAATTATTGAGGGACAGCTTTGGAACGTCCCATACGTCTGCACTGACAGGAGGGCCGACTAGAGATAAAGGGATTTATACTTACGATAAATGTTTTTCTAGTAGGCCCGAACTGTCAGTGCAGTAAGTCCCACCCAGGCTGATTTTAGTATGGGTCTGTGGACTCTATTCTCTTGTCTCTCTATGATCCTACTTTTGTCTCTTGACCTTCCTTCATATCTGCTGTCTCTTCAACCACCTCACTGAGCTTTATAACAGAACTGAGGAACAGAGGTGGAGCCAGCCTATATATCCTGAGGGAGGGGCCAAGAGACCAATTCTTCTGTCCTGCCTCCAGAGGTGAACCTGGACATAACCCATACGTCTGCACTGACAGTTCGGGCCTACTAGAAAAACATCCCTTTTGCTAGAACACAATTTCCTTCTTTACAATTCTCTAACCTCCTAGTTTGTCAGCAACTTGAAGGGAGGCACTTGGGACATTGTTTTTGCTGGAAAGCTGGTCAAATTCAAGAGAGAACAAATTCAACAGAATGTCCCATAGCCCCTTTCAAGTCAATGATTGTTTACTGACTGGTAACTGGTAAGAGAGCTGCAAAGGAGGAAGTAGTGTTCTTGGCATAACCAATATCCATTCACTCCAGCTTTTATAGTTTAGAGTTTTTGCCTAACTATATTGAAAACACAGCACAACCAGTTTCATTTTTACACTGAAAAGTTCCTTTAAAGGCAGTACTGTGCTGTCTAGAACCAAGAAATATTTGCTACTACTGACACTTACAGGTTTCCTTCTTGACTTGTGTAAGCTCAATTGTTAAAGGTCAGGGATAAAAAGTAAAATCCGTAATGGTTTTACCTTCCATATCAGTCTCCATCTCCTCCCCTTCCTGAACATTGGTGGGACGCTGTATTTTTGGTTTGATAACAAAAGGGCACTCTTTTCTGCATAGGTCAACTTCATGCTGAAAAAAAAGCAGAAAAGAGAGCATGTAGTAAGAACATTTGGCCAATATTTAGCAAGGAGATTACACAAAAGCACAATGTTAAACATTAACAAGATACCATAAAAGTAAAGAGCAGCGATTTTAAAAATAAACATTTTTGCACCAATATCTGCCCCATGTATCCATGGACAGGCAGAATGCTGTGCATCCTAAAGGCAGTGTAGAAGACAGAAGTTCCTAGTTAACTCCACCAGCATATTTGTACATCAGTGAAGAAGAAGCCTTAAGCAAGAGAAAAGTGTTAAGCAACAGCAGGATGGGTGAACACTGGCCTAAAGATGGAGGTTTATAAATTATTAAGCAGGTCATGCAAGCTTTGGTAATGGACTCACCTCTAGTCGGTAAATAAAAATGGACAATCCACTGTGGGACTGAAAAGCTGCCATATCTAAGTTTGTAATAAGGTCAACAACCCTCACAGCTCGAGTCACAAACGTAATCTGGTCCTGTTCATCTCCAAGGAACTTGATCACCTGAGAAATACAATGCCAGATAGAGCAGTTCAGTTTTGTACTAAGGTTAAATAAACTGGTAGGACCTTTAAAAAATCCACCGGATGGCATCAGAAAGCTAGCCTTGAACATACATTTGAAAGCAGTATTAGTAGTACAGACATAATACCTTAAGGAGTGCTTCCATCATTCCACAGGAAACAAGAGCTTCTCCACCAGCATCATAACTGGCTAGGTGGTACAAGAAAGAAAAAAGAGCTGTTGCAAATTGGTGAGGGTATGGCTCCATAGTTGGATCTGAAAAAACAAAGTCAGATGTAAAAACTGATAGCACGGACAACATGAAAAATGTAAAATGATTAGAAGGTTAAAATATCAGTTAAGTAATGACCAGAAAGGCTCACCAATCATCGCTTGAATGCAGTTTCGGACTAAAACGGGTAGGAAACCATGGTAAGAGGCAGTACCAGTGCAGTCAATGATGCTGCTCAGCTTTGGAGTTCTTTCTAAGTGCACAATAGACGTCAAGGTCCTTAGTGATGCAGCTTTAATTTCCTAAGTAAAAAAAAAAAAAAGGTAAAACAAATACATAAAAATCTCAGACTGAAAATCTTAGGTATAAAATTGCTAACAATAAATGTACCTACTTACAAATTATCATCAAATTAAAAGAGAGGTGGACACTGCTGAGCTACATGTGCTACAAATCACTTAAGCAATAAAATGATTAATCTGAAAGTATAAGCGGCTGTCGGTAACCCCTACATCCCCAAAGCCTTCCTTCCCTAAATAATGTCATGAATAAACAAAGAAAGATACAAATATTAAATAACAGAATGGTGTGATGTAGCACTTGCGTGTCTTGTTTAGTGTGGCTGCTAAACAATTAACACTTTGGTAAATTAACCAGCATGCACTCTTATAATGAATCATAAGACAACAAGAATGAGAATTCTCACCATGAGCTGCTTGTCTGTTATTTGCAGTACATCCACTAACTCCTCTATCAAACCATTGTAGAGGATGCTGTTTGCAGACTCTTGCAAGGCATTCGAATATACTAAAGGAAGACAAAAAATGGTTTAGGAAAAATGCTTCCTTTCATAAAAAAATCTGTTGAACTACTAGGACACCTTCGGTACTAACCGTGGTTCATATTTCTAGTTCTGTTGTACACCTGGTAACGTGTAACTACTCCATTTATATATACACTGGAGAAAAGCAGTGAAGTTACCCATAGTAACCAATCAGCAATTAGAGTTCAGCAGTCACCTACAAGTTAAAAACCAAAAAGATTCAATTGGTTGCTATGGGCAACATCACCTGTGACGTTTGCCTCCAGTTTTAATAAGTATGCTCCTAAGTGAGGTAGCAGTATTCTAAATGCACACCTTTTTTCCCCCTTGCGTCTTCATCTCGCCCCGCAATTGCGTGATGAAGGACGGGGAAGCCCGTGGACGTCATGAACGTTGTGTAGGCGGAGTACCAGTGCCTAACTAGCTCCATGAAACTCCCCGAAAACAACTTCTAGGCTCACCGGAAGGCACAGAGAGTCCTTAAGGGAGTTTAAATCTTCTTTCAGACACATTTATTTAAAAAAAAAAAAAAAGGGGGGGGTGACACATAAGGGTCAAACAGCTCCTTCTTCTACGGTTGCTCCTCACTCCATTGCCTTTCTACACCATGTCAGAGTTATCCAGTGAGGTACTCTTTTCCAGGGAGCCAACATCTACCTCAGTTAAATTTCTGGCATTGCAAAATGTTGCAAAAGGCTGCCAGCAGGCCACAAAGTCACTTTGCTCCAAATGCAAGCCAACTGAGTATAGCCCTGAACATTCAGGCTCTGCTCCCTTCTCCCCCCCCCCCCCCCCCCAGGTGGACCAGTCTTCTCGGGGTGAACCAGCCACTCCTCAAGGAGCCCCCTCATCCGCTGGAGCGCAAGCCTGTCTGGAATAGGCAGCACAACTCGCTACAGGTATTCCAAAACTAGCATTCTCTTTGGATAAACTCCTGTCCAGACTAGACAACCCAAGACCTAGGGTTTCCAAACGCTGAGCCCTTTCTTCCACGGATGAGGACAGTGAAGGTATGTTTAGGAACCCCTCCCCACCACCGGCAGAGATAGAGGAAGAACACTACCTCTCTGAAGGGGAATTGTCACATTGCTTGGACACACAGGGAGGAGAGTCTACAAAATCTTCAGAGGCAGTAGTCTTCTTAATTTTATCACTTCTAGAGACTCTTAACCTGCAAGAACCGGGAGACAACCCGGAGTCCTCCAAGACACTGTTTGAGAAGTTTAAACAGTGTCCTTCTCACTCACAACTAGATGAAATAGTTAAACAGGAATGGGACAAGCCTGAGAGATATTATCAGGTAAATCGCAGGTTCCTAAAATTTCAACTGAATTGGTGGGAAAATGGTCTTCACCGCCTTCGGTGGATGCTCTGGTATCGAGACAAAATATACAGCGATCCATGCCCCCGATGCCTCTTCGTTTAACGATCACATGGACAAAAAACTTGAAGGACTTCTTCGATCCCTGTTCTCCGCTTCAGGGACCTCTCTCCTTTCAGTTTTAGCCATAGCTTGGGATAGTAGAGATATCCAGACTTGGACAGATTCCCTCCTACAAGCAATAGTGGCAGGTGCACCACACCATTAACTTTCCCAATGGGCATCCCAGATCAAGGAGGCAAATGACTACATTTGTGAGGAGTCTCTCAATGCTGGTCAGATGATTAGTAGAACATCAGTATTGTCCGTAGCAGCACAAAGATTCTTTTGGATGAAGCTCTGGTCAGCAGAATTTTCATCAAAGAAGTCTCTGACCTCTCTTCCATTTAAAGGGAATCTACTCTTCGGGCCCGACCTTGACAAGATCATCAGTCAAGCTCCCTCAACCAAAGGCTCATCCTTCCTTTCGTAGGGGAAAAAAATTTCGCCCATCGCAAAATAAGACCAGCAAATCATCTCCTCCACGACAGTCATCCTCAAGCAGAGGACGTTTTGGAGGTAAACACAGATCTTCCTGGCAAAACTGCAAACCTTTCTCTAGACCGCCCCCCCCATGCCCCTGGAAGGAAGATTAAAATACTTTATGGAGTCTTGGCTCACAATCACTCATGACTCCTGGGTTCATGAGGTTGTAACCAAATCTGTAACCAACAGTATCTACATGGGACCTTACACTCCGAAGGAGGTGGCATTACATTCCTTGGACCCAGTCAGAGCACTCAAGTTCTACCTGCACAAGGTTCAAGACATCTGCAAGTGAGATTAACTATTTATACTTCCATCTGGAACACGCCACAAAGTCCTCCATTTCGAGATGGATTAAACAAACTAAATAAATAACCCAGAGAGTTACAGTCCACTCCACCAGGGGGATGAGCACAACCTGGGCATTCAGAAATCAGGCTTCAGTGGACTAGCTTTGCAAGGTCGCTACGTGGACGTTCATCCACTCTTTTTCAAGATTTTGACACTTTTCCGGCATCAGACACATGCTTCGGAAGGAAAGTCCTCCTAGCGGCAGTGGCCTCTTCTACATAGGGCCTCATTCCCGCCCTAAATTAGGGGACAACTTTCCCACTGTTCCCTGTGTCCCCCAAGCAGATGATGGAGAAAAGGATATTTTGTGTACTCACAGTAAAATCTTCACTTGGGGGACACAGGGCTTCCCTCCCTGGATGGAGGCCCTCTTGATTTCTGACATGGGTAGTTACTGGTTTATTATATGGTTATTATATGATTGTTAAATTAGCTTACTTTGGGCTTTGTTACAAACTGATGTGGTTCCACCTACTGCTGGGGAGTATAGCCAACAAAGAAGGAGCTAGTTTCTTCTTGTTCCCTGTGTCCCTTAAGCGACTGAAGATTAAGATTTTACAGGGAGTATACAAATTCTCCTTTTTCTACGTTCTTATGTCTCTCTGGAGAATCTCTGAGAGAGGATTTACAGAGACTGGAAACTGTTCTTATTTGATTCAATAGTTGATACATTTATTTTCTTTGGCCCTGCTGAGCATGCCTAAAATTAAAGGTGGCTGTTATAATTGATACAACAGTTACTAACATTCAACAGATGTTGCAACTAATGAAGCAAAGTCTACCAATGCAGAGCCTGCACCAGGATTACTGAGCTGCCAGACAAACACCATAGAGAGAGAAAGACCATTAAACTTACAAAAATTGGCAAAAACAAGATATAGAAAGCAATCGGGTAAAAAAAAGATGTTGTGTATTCACAGTTAAATTGCTCTCTTTGATCACTTGGGGGACAAAGGATTAAAAGACAGATTTTAAAAATGTTTAAAGGGGTTGTTAAATTTCTAAAGTACTTAAATTGAAAATATCAATATACATTCTACCCAAAACCCCAGTTTTATATCAATATAAATAATTACAAACCTAATATAGAGATAGCATGCAGTCTAGCCTGCACGGCTTGCAGTCGCTTCTTGTGATTAGAAAAGCCATGTGCTAGTCGTATGTGTGTGAACAAAAGCATCTGAAATGAAGTAAAGGTTTACCCATTAGAATATACTTAATAAATAAGAGCTGAGAACACTAATAACACATGGGTATCAAGACGTTGTGTCTAAAATAAGAAGGAACAAAATGTTTTTTTTGGAATAAGCAGAATATTCAATCATTTACAAAAGATTTGGGTAAATACTGTATATCATTTGCATATCAAACATTTTAAATGGCATCATCTGTGAAAAATAAGTTGTCATCTGCAATTGTCAAGACCTTTAAAGATATAATTAAGAGTTTGGATTCGGTTTGGCTGAATGAATAATTCATTAAAGGGATGGTTCACCGTTAGTTAAATTTTAGTATGTTAGAGAATGGCCAATTCTAAGCAACTTTTCAATTGGTCTTCATATTTTATTTTATAGTTTTAAATCTTTGCTTTGTTCTTCTGACTCTTTTCAGCTTTCAAATTGGGGTCACTGAGCCCATCTAAAAATCAAATCCTCTGCGAGGCTAGGTATTACTCATACTTTTTATTAGTCTTCTTTCCCCTATTCATATTCCAAGTCTCTTATTCAAATCAATGAATGGTTGCTAGGCTAATATGAATCATAGCAACCAGATTGCTGAAACTGCTAAATTGGAGAGCTGCTGAATAAAAAGCTAAACTCAAAAACCACAAATAATAAAAAATTAACACCAATTGCATATTGTCTCGCTACATCATACTAAAAGTTAATGTAAAAGTGAACGATCCCCTTAAAGGAAGAACACTGCTATATTACCCTACTATACCTGCTGTCCTATATTAACAGAACCTCCTTAGTCATCATAATCTGCCTACATCAAAATATCACACTAAATTACCAACAATTTCAACTCCTAGTAGGGAAACATAGAAAGAAAACACTACAACTGTACCTGTTTATCCTTGGGAATGCTGTACATTTTGGTGAGAGATTCCATTATCTCAGAGGGACTTTCAGAAATCTAAAGATTAAAAATAGAAATGAAATAAGTTTCTTTTCAGAGTGTTCTGTTACAGCGGTTTTCTTGGTCTACAGCTATATGACTTACCTTATCTAGTTGTTCAATGTGTATATAATGTAGTGTGTTACTGGACAGCTATTAAAAAAAAAGCAGTAGATACATGAATAATGACTTTGGCAATGACTTTGAAAACAATATGTCTAAATTAACCTTCTAAATGTTACTTTTTAATATTTGGTTTTAAAATTAAAGTAGCTTTCATTTCTTTGCTCTTATAGAAGTTATGAAAGTTAGGCCACTGACCTGCTATACTGTATCAGTACCCGATTTACTGGCAACTAATGCATCAATTTTAACAATTTAACAGAAATTGCCACAATTATAAGATCAGTACATTGTATGTAAATACACAGACATGTTAGAGGGGTTAGGTAAGCTCTGTGTATGATGTAGGTTTGGATAGTGTCCTGCATTGTACAACATTTAGGAAAGGAATTGTTCTCCCACAAAGGTGTGTAGTGTTCAGCCACCCTTACTGAATTTATCTCAGATCATATGTGTGTTCATAGGTTTAGGAGAGGGATGACCTGAGTAACCTTTGAGTAGATGGAAGACCGGTGTATTTGACCTGCAAACACCATTCTCTATTCTGGTTATGCATATGAAACCATTGCAAAATAAAATGGCATCTCTATTACATATACATTCTAGTAACATGCCATTACAGTATTTAAGACTCCAGAGACATTGGAAAAAACAGTCAAACCAAACTCATGGGTTCCTTACCCTTTTTTCAACTTTTACCTCGGACCCAGGTTCTGCATAAAACTCAAAATGTAAAGTTGTTGCGCTTGGTGGGTATTTCTAAAAAGAGGCAGTAAGACAGAGAAGTAAATGGTTTATATCAGAGATTCTGCAAAAAGTACTTGGAAATCAGTCAAAAGAGCGCACAGTACAGGTATGGGACCTGCTATTCAGAATGCTTGGGACCTAGGATCTTTATACCCCTTTTAGAAAATCATGTAAACATTAAATAAACCCAATAGACTGGTTTTGCTTTCAATAAGGGTCAGGGCACACAGGCAGATTTCGAGAGAAATTAGTCAGAGCGACTAATTTCCCCTGAACTAGGCGAAAGTCGCTCAAAGCTTCTTCGTGAGGCAACTTCGGAAAACAAGTTGCTCGGAGTGCCATCCCACCGGCAATTTGCATTTTAGCCAACGGAAAGGCGTCGCCGGGCGACTAATCTCCCCGAATCTGCCTGTATGCCCTGACCCTAAAGATTCATTATATCTTAATTTGGATCAAGTACAAGGTACGGTTTTATTATTACATAGAAAAGGTTTTTAAAAAATTTGGATTATTTCAATAAAATGGAGTCTATGGGAGACAGCCATTGCGTAATTTGGAGCTTTCTGGATAAAGGGTTTGCGGATAACGGATCCCATACCTGTATAACCAAAACAAAAAAAAAAGCTAAAATAAGCTTCTACTAGGGCCTTTGGAGAAGTCACAAAAAGCAAAAATTTTAGTACTCAGATACTCAAGCAATAGCTATACTTTAATAAAGAATTAAGAATTTTAAACAAGGAGATTAAAGGGATACTGTCATGGGGAAAAAAAATTCCAAAATGAATCAGTTAATAGTGCTGCTCCAGCAGAATTCAGCACTGAAATCCATTTCTCAAATGAGTAAACAGATTTTTTTATATTCAATTTTGAAATCTGACATGGGGCTAGACATATTGTCAATTTCCCAGCTGCCCCAAGTCATGGGAAGGTAACCAGATAACCGCTCCCTAACACAAGATAACAGCTGCTTGGTAGATCTAAGAACAACACTCAATAGTAAAAACCCATGTCCCACTGAGAGACATTCAGTTACATTGAGAAGGAAAAGCAGCAGCCTGCCAGAAAGCATTTCTCTCCTAAAGTGCAGGCACAAGTCACATGACCAGGGGCAGCTGGGAAATTGACAAAATGTCTAGCCCCATGTCAGATTTCAAAATTGGATATAAAAAAATCTGTTTGCTCTTTTGAGAAATGGATTTCAGTGCAGAATTCTGCTGGAGTAGAACTATTAACTGATGCGTTTTGAAAAAAAAACATGTTTTCCAATGACAGGATCCCTTTAAACTGCTCATTGGAATTTACCAAACCATTAGTTCCTTATAACTACATTAATCACCTGCCTATGCAACTTTACAAATAAAATCAATGGTATAAATATTAAGTTTGTCTTTCCTAATTTTTCCCAACCAAGGTCCATAACCCACTGAAAAACCCGAACAATGAAAAACCGATTCAGATCATGATTCGTCCACCAGCAAACTCTACATTCTGGATGTCCCCCATTCTGGTGCATACACAAGATTTTGGGGTGATATACAATTTCTCTGAACAGTCGTCCACAAAATGGCTGCTGCCTGCTCAACTAACATGATAGAAAAGAATTTGAAATTATTTCTTAGGGTGACAGGTCCCCTTTAATGCTTGACATTGTACATGATGAGGTTAGGACTGTTCGGCTTCCCACTCAAAAAAATGTTAGCGACAAAAAAATTCACTGCTTTTCTTTCTGGAACATATCTGGAACTTTTTGCCAAAAAAGTGTTCAGCTAGTGAACAAAATACATTACAGTTTCATGTGAAAAGTAGATTAAACATGAAAGTGAAACACATACCGAAAGGTGCATATCTTTACAACATTCAGCTAGTCCAAAGCCGTTCTCTTTGCCTCCCCAGCTCTGAAAGATGAAAAAATTATGAATGAGATATTTTTATAAAAACGGACTTCTCGCGAGACACGGTTAAAGAAGAACCTCACCTCTGCAAGGTGCTGAAGCCTTGACAATAATGGTGTTCTCTTGTCAGAGGCCAGCCGTGTGATGTAGTTGGACCTCTTACTAAAGACGTAGAGAAGATTTAGCACAGCCAGGACAACTTGCATGTCAGAAGAAGCAAGCAGAGTTGTAAGGTGCTAGACATAAGGAGATACCATGAACATACAGTTAGACAAATATTATTGTATTAAAAAAAAAAAAAAAAAAAAAAAGTCCTAAAGTCGCTTGTGAATCCCTCACATAGTTAATGTTATTCTACATATTACATTTTAGTACAATGTAGTAGGGATGCAACGAATCCAGGATTCGGCCAAATCCTTCTGCCCAGCCAATCCCAATCTGAATCCTAATTTGGATATGCAAATTAGGGACGGGGAGTGAAATTGTGTGACTTTTTGTCACAAAACAATGAAGTAAAAAAGGTTTTCCCCTTCCCATCCCTAATTTGCATATGCAAATTAAGATTCAGTATTTGGCCATATCTTTTGCGAAGGATTCGGACAAATCCAAAATAGCGGATTCAGTGCATCCCTATAATGTAGGCAATGATATTATAAGACGATTTGCCTTCAGTTGATTCATTTTTATAGTGTAGCACTGCAGTTAGGTATCTCCCTCGTTATGAAGGTCTTTCTTAAATATCACAGAGAGGTATGAATTGTAGAATGAGTTCTGGGAGTAATGGTCCAAATAAACCAAAATTCTAGATAAACCTTTAAATTCTGAATCTGAATTGAGAATATGCATTTTTAGACATGATTAAAGTATGTCTTTGTGACAAATGGAAATGATCAACATCCATGCAAAAAAAGAATAAACAAATAAAAGGATGCAAATAGACTACCCTGGACAAAATACGCGAAACAATAAAGCTTTGCTGTAAGTATGTTACACTTTGACAGCTTCAAAGAATTGTATATAATTAAACGTATTCTTGTTTAATTAATATGTGGTAAATGAACAGCAGTCTAAATATACAGTCTATGAACAGTTTGTGAACTTATACCCTTATAAAGTCTAAAGAGCTTGCATTGCAGATGTTCCAAAAAGGACTGCATAATCTAAACCACTTAAGAAATAAGTGACCCTCACACAAAGGCTACGGACCTGACTATTGTTAAAACACAAATTAATACCTCACGATACTTGTACTGCATGGAAATATTAAAGGGGTTAACCGTGCAGTTAACTTTTAGTATGGCATAGAATAACCATCGAAGCAACTTTTCAATTGGTCTTCATTATTTATTTTAAATAGTTTTTTTTAATTATGTGCGGTTTTCTTTAGACTCTTTCCAGCTTTCAAATGGGGGACACTGACCCCATCTAAAAATAGGACTGCACCGAATCCACTATTTTGTTTTCGGCCGAACCCCGGAATCCTCCAGCCAAATACCGAACTGGATGAAAATTAGGGGTGGAAAGGGGAAAACATTATTTACTTCCTTGTTTTGTGACATAATGTCATGTGATTTCCCTCCCCGCACCTAATTTGCATATGCAAATTTGGATTAGGTTCGGCCCGGCAGAAGGATTCGGCCGAATCCTGCTGAAAAAGGTTGAATCCAGAACCGAATCCTGGATTCTGTGCATTCCTATCAAAAAACAAATGCTCTGCAAGGCTACAAATGTATTGTTATTGCTACTTTTTATTGCTCATCTTTCTATTCAGGCCTCTACTATTCATATTCCTGTCTCTTATTTAAATCAATGCATGGTTGCTAGGGTCATTTGGATCCTAGGAAAAAGATTGCTGAAACTGGAGAGCTGCAGAATAAAAAGCTAAATAAGTCAAAAACCACAAATAATAAAAATTGAAAACCAATTGCAAATTGTCTTAGAATATCACTCTATACACTATACTAAAGGTTAATTTAAAGGTGAACAACCCCTTTAAAGATGAAAATATAAAATCCTCTTAAATAGATAACCGACACATTACAAGAGAAGCAGTTTTACCTCGATGGAACTGTACAGGTGCCGTGAAAAGCTGTACTCAATAAGCAAAGCAGTGAAGTTTAACACTGCTAGCAGAAGAGCCTTTAGCTGTTCCCTCTCAGGTCTATCGCACACCAGCATCCAGGACATGTTCTCTACCGTTTGTCCAGCATCTGCCAGAATGCCATCGAAGCGGTCGAGTAAGTCTACCCAGTGATAAAGCTCGCACTGAAGATGGAAAAAGGCCACATTGCATTAGTGGGGAAAAGTAAAGGTTTGGATTAAAATGGCTGCAAATTAAGCAAGTGTAATGTGCTCCTTACTGTAGTTCATAAGGAAATTACAATCAGCAAGTGGTTCCACTACCATACACAATATTACAATTAACAATATGATGTCAATACTCACAGGTCTGCTTCTAAAACACAGACCTTGACAAAGAGCCCAGAGGGGCCCGAAACATTGCCCTTTTTGGGGATACACATGGGCTAAATGAAACACTGACTTCACTGAGCAATCCATTGGTGTGCTTCTGGATTTGTTTCTACATGTATCTATGACCCAGTGCAAGGAAAAGGGTCTTCCAGTAGAGCACCCAGCACTTTCAACAAGTGGATATTTTATAGGTAGAGCACTCCACCATTGTGCAGTCCAAAAGAAAGACCTTGATATTAGACAGAGCCTCAAAGAGGGCCAAAAAAAATGACAAACATTTTTAACCCAAACTAGCAGTTTCCACTGATCGAGCCAAAGGGTTTTTATAAGCAGGAGTCACTTTCATAGCTGCTGATAAAATAAACATTTAAGAACCTGTTCTTCTATGACAGTGATCCCCAAACAGTAGCTTTGAGCAACATGTTGCTTATCAACCCCTTGGATGTTGTGACCTCAAAGAAGATGCTTATTTTTAAATTCTTGCTTTGGAGGCAAGTTTTGGTTGCATATAAACCAGGTGTACTGCCAAACAGAGCCTCCTGTAGGCTGACAATCAACTTAGGGGCTTTATTTTGCATCACCCAGGAACATTTTTCATGCTTGCATGGCTCCCCACCTCTTTTAGCATCTGATGTTGCTCACGGGTAAAAACTGGTCGGGGACCCCCATTCTACCAAATGCTCAATGACCAAACTAGATTACCCCTCACTAGTATTTTGATCTGAAATGTATTCTTGTGAACATATTGAATATAAAAAGATATCATTGCAGGTCCAGATATCATTTCAAAGTCAAAAAAATTAGGGATGCACCGAATCCAGGATTCAGTTTGGGATTCGTCCGAATACAGCCGAACCCGCATATGTAAATTAGGGGTGGTAGGGAAATCACGTGACTTTTCAGAAGATTCCCCCCCGCTTTCTTTCCTGCCCCTAATCTGAATATGCAAATTAGATTCGGATTGGTATTCGGCCAAATCTTTCACCAAGGATTCGGAGATTCGGTCGAATCCCAAATAGTGGATTCGATGCATCCCTACAAAAAAATATGCCCTGCCAAAACACATTCCTAGGTTAACCCAACAGGCTGAAATTATGCCATAAGCTACAGAAAAATTGCATTCAATTTATGGCTTTCAGGTACCCAACAAACAATGATAATGAGTGCTTAAATAATTCGGTTTCGAAACCCAATTCAATATAGTACATGCATATGGAAAAAAGGTAACTAACTGACCAGTAAACCCGCATATAAAAATATTTGAAAAATGCAGGCACCTAAAGGACTTCAACACCTACCTTCCCAATGTTCCATGTTTTGATTTGCTGTAGCTCCAGAAGTAGCTGTTCATCGCTGCAGACTTTCAGTTTGTCTATCAGAGACCTGCAATCTGCAGGCTGTGAATGATAAAAGACATGGCTCAATAAGCTTTTGTAAAAGAAATATATGTTGGCAAAAGCAACAAAATACTAAAGTTAATAAATAATGCAGGGAGTTTTGTAACAATAACTTTAAAGGAACTGTTCAGTATAAAAACTGGATAGATAGCCTGTCCACAATAAAAAAATGTTTCTAATATAGTTAGGCAAAAATGTAATGTATAAAGGCTGGAGTGACGATGTCTAACATAAAAGAACAGAACACTACTTCCTACTTTGCAGCGCTCTTGGTTTCCACTGATTGGTTACCAGGCAGTAACCAATTGGTACCTTTGGGGAGGGCCATAAGGTTCATAACTGTTGCTTTTTAATCTGAGCTGCATGCAGAGGATCAATTAATTTATTGACAATTTCAGCAAAAAGCCTACTAGTCCTGCCCATCAGTTTCACTTCCAGCGGCCTCCTTTCCCAGGCTGTGTGGGAAAGCTGGCAGCACTCAGCACACTACACTGTAAGATGGGAACCAATCAGCAGCTAGGCTGAAGCCTGTCTTGGCTTGTGTGACTGGAGGGCTGTGATTGGCTGTCCCCCCTCCTACTGTGTTTCTGGCAGGGACCATTAGGACACTCCTATCCCTTATTCGAAATTAGGGATGCACAAATCCACTATTTTGGATTCAGCCGAACCCCCGAATCCTTCTGCCCAGCCGAACCAAATCAGAATCCAAATTTGCATTTGCAAACTAGGGTTGGGAAAACATTACTTGTTTTGTGACAAAAAGTCACGGGATTTCTGTCCCCACCCCTAATTTGCATATGCAAATTAGGATTCAGATTCGGTTTGGCCGGGCAGAAGGATTCGCCAAATCAGAATCCTGCTGAAAAAGGCCAAAACCTGAACCGAATACTGGATTCGGTGCATCCCTATTTGAAATACGACAGGTACCATAACAGATTCATAGAGCGCCTCAATAAAGGGGCTGTTATTGAAGTTAATAGTTTTTAGCCCAAAGTGAAGTCAGCTCCATGTAGTACTCGTTATTGCCTACAAGACTAGGAGAGGTTTTTAGTTATAGATTACTGGTCCTTTAATATTTTGGCCTATGATCGGCTTGTTAGAATCCTCTTGGCTTTGTGATGCAATGTGATGCAGTGCCGGATTTAAAAGATTCTCCCCAATAGAGTAAGTGAACGAAGTTGCGTGAAACGAAGTTGCATGTACCCGTTTCCAAGGTTGAGTAAAACCTGTTTTATATTTAAACCTAATTTATATTTAAGTTGTGTGAAACGGTTTCTAAGGTTTCAAGCAAAACCTAATTTATATTTAGATGTGAATGGAAAAAATAAAACCTTTAACTGGATATACAAGTTTGCAACAGTGTTTAAAAACCTTTGAAAAAGCTAGAACTCGTGTGGTATTCGAAAATCAGACTAATCATTAGGCCCCTGGAAGGATTTGATCAATATCTGCCTAAGCCCTAACCAGCTTTTAACATATACTTTTTCCAACATGCTTCTATTCTATTGTTAAAGAGCCAGATGCAAAGAATTGAAGCAGCTTCACTTACCGCCTCTGTAGGCGTCTTTTTCAGCTTTGTTCTGTCCACTTTCATTGTTAGAACAGACTGATTTCCTTCCCTGACGGAAAAAAAGAAAAAGATATATACATTTTACAGGGAGAGGTGCAGTGTCTCCCAGGAATAATTCATCTGCTCTAAAGGACACCATAAAATAACCACTTTCTCAGAATGACCAGGTCTACTTAGTAACAAGTTTATGATTTTCCGTTATCCAGAAAGCCCGTCTCCCATATTTTAATTTATCCAAATAATACAATTTATTTAAAAAAAATTCCTTTTTCTATGTAATAATAAAACAGTACCTTGTAATGAATCCCAACTAAGATATAATTAATCCTTATTGGAAGCAAAACCAGCCTATTGGGTCTATTTAATGTTTACATGATTTTCTAGTAGACTTATAGGACCATTTACCAAAGGTCAAATTTCAGATTCATGTTTTTTAATTGAATATACTCACAATTTGACTAGGAGGTTATTTAAGAAAAAATTTCTAATATTCAATCAAATGGCTCCGACCTGAAGATTCGAATTGTATTCGTATGAATCGTGTTTTTCTCCCCCAAAAAAAAAAAAACTGGAATGTCAGGAAGTCTATTAAAGGAGTGGGTCACTTTCAGGTTAACTTTTGGTTTGTTATAGAATGGCCAATTCTAAACAAATTTTCAGTTGGTCATTATTTAATTTTTATGGTTTATGAATTATTTGCCTTCATCTCTTGACTCTTTCTAGCTTTCAAAAGGTGGTCACTGATCCCCTTTAAAAAAAAATGCTCTAAAGCTACACATCTGTTATTGCTACTTTTACTCATCTTTCTCCCCTATTAATATTCCTTTTTCTCATTCAAATCAATGCATGGTTGCTAGGGTAATTTGGACCCTAGCAACCAGATTGCTGACACTAGAAACTGGAGAGCTGCTGAATAGAAAACTAAAAACTCAAAAACCACAAATAATAAAAACCATCTACATCATACTAAAAGTTAACTCAAAGGTAAACAAACCCTTTAACATCTCCAAATGGCTCAACAGACCTCTGACTTGTACATGAACTCGGCAATTTTTAGGTGGCGAACATTTGAATCAGGACTGTTTCCATGGTCGAGAGTGTAATAATTATCAGATCTGAATTTACATTCGAATAGGGGGATTAAAATTTGAATCTCAAAAATTTTAATTCGGATTTACTATTCGACCCTTGATAAATCTGCCCCTTAAGGTAGGAAGATCTACGGAAAAGATCAGTTATCTGGAAAACTCCAGGTACCGAGTCTTCTGGATAAAAGGTCCCATACCTGTATACTATGTAATGATAATACACAGCACACCTTATATAAGTGCTTTAAATGTGATTATCTTGCTGGCACCTGAACAATAACTTTATGCTTGCAATGAGGTATAAAAACTATTAAACAAAATCACATCTAAACTAAAGGGGAGGTTCACTTTCAAATTAACTGTTATTATGATGTAGAGAGTGATATCCTGAGACAAATTGGTTTTAATTTTTTTTATTATCTGTGGTTTTTGAGTTAATTAGCTTTTTATTCAGCAGCTCTCCAGTTTGCAATTTCAGCCATCTGGTTGCTAGGGTCCAAATTCCCCTAGCAACTATGCACTGATTTGAATAAGAGACAGGAATATGAATAGGAGAGGCCTGAATAGAAAAATGAGGAATAAAAAGTAGCAATAACAATAAATGTGTAGCCTTACAGAGCATTTGTTTTAAGATGGGGTCTGAGAGCCCCATTTAAAAGACGAGAAGAATTCAAAGAAAAATGCAAATAACTAAAAAACGACATAAAAAATGAATAAATAATGAAGACCAATTGAAAAGTGCTTAGAATGGAGCATTCTATAACTGATTAAAAGTTACTTTAAGTGAGATTCACATGCTGCAAAAAACTGCAGGTTTCTGGATCCGAACATAATAATTTTGCTAAACTAAACGGCGACAAACCTTAGAGTTTGCATTCAACAATAACAAATGCTGAATAATTTTTTATTGCGCAAAGCGAGGGAGGAAAGAAAAAAAATGATATAGGACCATCAAGACACTTACACTAGCTGGAACTAGCAAGGTACGTAGGGGGTGAGCAAAACTGCATTGAAAGACACAGTCGAAAGGCCTCAAGTGTAGCTCCGAATATACAAGTTTAGCCTCCCAATTCACAAGGCCGAAACTCAGTAGATGGAGTCTGGTTAACTAGTGGGGCGAAACAGAAAAATAAAGTTAGTTGCACATAGAAATACATCATCCAATATACGTGCACACTAGGGGGCAAATTCACTACAGCGCAAAGCACCTAACGCTAGCGCAAATTAGTGTGACGCACTGGCATAAATTCGATCGAAGTGGACCTACTCTAGCGCTACTTCGCACCCTTGCGATATGGCGAAGGGATGTAACTACGCTAATTCACTAACGTGCGCATTTTACTGAACGTTACCTCTTGTGCCAGACTTGCCTTCGCCACCTCAGACCAGGTGAAGTGCAATAGAGTAGATAGGGATTGCTTCAAAAAAAGTTGAAATTTTTTCTAAGTCCCAAAAAATGCTGGTGTATTTTCCTTTTTTAAGGGTGATAGGCTGAAAAAGATCATACATTTTTTTGGGGGTACCCTCCTTCTCCCCTACATTTCCTAACATATGGCACCTAAACTATACAGTGGGCACATGTATAGGGCAAAATAATAACTATTTTATTTAATGAAGGTTTCCCAGCCTTGTGTAGTGTAATGTATTTGCTGCAACATATACGTCCATTCAACTTTAACTTGGCGCCGTATGCAAATTAGGCATCGATAGCATCATTTTGCTTGACGAATTAAAGCTAGCGCAACTTCACTACCGTTTGCCTCCCTGAGCGCAACTTCGGATTTTAGTGAATTAGCGGCGCCCTGGTGAAGTGAGGCGAAGGCATCACTAGCGCATTTTCGCTGCTAAGTGAATTTGCCCCATGGTGACTGGTTTTCACAGAGTAAGCCAGAGGAAGACAAAGCAGCAGATGCAGAAGAATTGCAACTATATAGTTGCAATATTCCAAAGATACTGCAGGGAAATGTTAGAGTTGATACAATAGTTGCAATATGCCAAAGATACTGCAGGGAAATCTGTAAATAGTACAGCTGCAGCACTGGCGAAGTATTTCATACAATAATGTCTGCCATTAGTGTGTTGGAGCACCATGCTGTCTAAAAGGTATAATTTTTATGCCTTATCTTATTAATGGGGTTGTTCACATTTAAATTACATTTTAGTATAATGAAGAGAGCGATATTGAGACAATTTGCAATTGGTTTTCATTTTTTATTATGTTTTATAACTTTTTATTCAGCAGCTCTCCAGTTTCAGTAATCTGGTTACTAGGGTCCAAATGACCCGAGCAACCATGCACTGATTTGAATAAGAGACTGGGATATGAATAGGACAGGCCCTGGAAAGAAAGGAGTAATAAAAAGTAGAAATAATACATTTGTAGCCTTACAGAGCATTTGTTTTTTAGATGGGGTCAGTGACCCCCATTTGAAAGCTGGCAAATAATAAAAACTATAAAAAAAATAATCATGAAGGCCAATTATGATTGTAGTATGATGGCGAGAGTGATATTCTGAGATGATTTGTAATTGGTTTTAACGTTTTATTATTTGTAGATTTTCAGTTATTTAGATTTTTATTCAGCAGCTCTCCTGTTTGCAATGTCAGCAATCTGGTTGCTATGGTCCAAATTACCCTAGCAAACATGTTCGGATTTGAATAGGAGACTGGAATGAATAGGAGAGGCCTGAATAGAGAGGGGAGTAATAAAAAGTATCAATTACAATAAATGTGTATACCTTCCAGAGCATTTGTTTTTGATGGGGTCAGTGACCCCTTATTTGAAAGCCAGAAGAAGAAGCAAAATAATTAAAAAACTATAGTTAATGTAATAGTTACAACGTGGCAAAGAAAAAGCCATGAAAATAATAAAAGCACAACACTTGCTTTTTTCAGCCAGTTGCAGGTTGAACAATGAAATGTTGATTGGTTGCCATTGGTTACTGTCCAGGTGCAAATTTGGGCAGTGTGATGAGCCCCAGTGGCTAAAATAGCATGACCCAGGTAGCAACAGCACATCTGTATTATTGAAAGTATTATTGCTACCTGCCTCTCCTATTCATATCCCAGTCTCTTATTCAAATCAGTGCATGGTTGCTTGGCGAATTTGGACCTTAACAACCAGACTGCTAAAATGGCAAAACTGCTGAATAAAAAAAGCTCAAAAACCACAAATGAAAAAAAATAACCAATTGCAAATGGTCTCAGAATATCCCTCTCTACATTATACGGACAGTTACCACAAAGGTGAACAACCCCTTTATTATTCTGATTCGGCTTATTCCAATTGCATGGGCTCCAGGCAGACCTAGGAGCATGAATGAAGCATGTATTGAAACGCAGGGCTCCCTGAGCAGCGAGCAGTTAACGTGCCTCTGGTGAGAGAGCTGCAGTGAAAATAATGAGCTGAAAAGGAAACGGTGGCCTTGGATTGCCAGCTGATTCCAGGGTATTTCTCAGTCTATAATGTACATGGCACAGCAAACCATACTGCAGAGGGGACTGCTCCTTTAGCACAAGCCAAGGAAGGAAGCAGAAGAGTGCAAGGAAGGAAAAGGGGGGGGGGGGTGTCTGGCAGTTCAATTAAAAAAAAGATCCTTGACACATTATTGACTAAAGTCTAGAACAATAAGACACATAACCAGAAAATGTCATTGATTTAATTCATTCTTTCAAATGTTATAATATGCCCTAAAACTACTTTAAGTATAGACATTGCATAATACGATTATAACGATTACTTGAATGTGTCTACATTGGGACTTGACACACAAGACCCTGGACTTGAGGGCGATTTTTCCTGCGCTCCACTACGTTGCGTTTTCTTCCGTTCAGCCGCACTGTACTCACACAGACGCATGTATACGCTGAACACAGGTGAAATGCAACATGCTGTGTCCCACCTGCGTTTGGCACATGCGTCTGTGTGACTACAGCCCCTTCACAATAATGGAGTGCGTCTACTCCTGCGGTTGAACGGAAGAAAGTGCAACGCAGGAAAAAAAACACCCTAGTAAGAGCCCTGAGGCCCCCAAATACGGGCAGATATAAGTTTAAAGGGGTTGTTTGCCTTTCTTTTTAATACAGTGTACAGAGCGATATTCTAACAAAATTTGCAATTGGTTTTACTTTTTTATCATTGGTGGTTTTTAAGCCTTTTATTCAGCATCTCTCCAGTTTGCAGTTTCAGCAGTCTGGTTGCTAGGGTCCAAATTACCTAACAACCACACACTGACTTGAATCAGAACATTTGCTTTTTAAAGGAGAATGAAACCCTGTAGGAAAAAACCCCGTACAGCCTACCTCTGCTGCCATATTCTGCAACGAGGGGTAAGTATAAAGTATGGGGCATTTCCCCAGGGGGGCAGTTAGACTGGGGGGAGGAGGGAGGGGGTCTATGTGGGGTAGGTGTTTTTTTTTCTACAGGGTTTTCTTCTCCTTTAAATGGGGTCAGTGAAACACATTTGATAGTTAGAAAAATTAGAAGGCAAATTCAAAAACTATAACAAAAAAATAATGAAGACCAATTGAAAATTTGACTTAAAGGTGAACCACCCATTAAGTCGTCGGTTTATTGGGCCCTCTGACGGGCTTCCCCCATCGACATCTGGCTGAAAGTTGGCTAGATGTCGATCTGGCAGGTTTAAAAAATCCCATTGGATCGAGGACCACCTTATTTCATTGATGCACCCCTCAATCCGATCACACTTATTCTTCACATTGTAATTCGATTGTTGGGCTCTAGAGCTAACAATCTGATCAGCTTGATATCACCCCCCTGGGTATATCTGGGAGACATATGCTCATTTGGCGAAGTCGCCAAATAAATGGATCTACTTGTGTATGGCCATCTTAAACGGGGTTGTTCACCTTTAAATTAACTTTTAATATGACGTAGAGGGTGATATTCTGAGACAACTTGCAATTTGTTTTAATTTTTTTTTTTTATTATTTGTGGTTTTTGAGTTATTTAGCTTTTATTCGGCAGCTCTCCAGTTTGCAATTTCATGAATCTGGTTGCTAGGGTCCAAATTATCCTAGCAACCATGCACTGATTTTAATAAGAGATGGGAATAAGAACAGGAGAGGGGAATAATAAGTAGCAAAAAGAATACATTTGTAGCCTAAGGGCAGAGACACATTCGGGCCCCGCAACAAATCTCCTCTTCTTTGGGGCGACTGATCTCCCGAACTGCCTCCCGCCGGCTAGAATGTAAATCTCCGGCGGGATGGCAATCGGTGTGCTACTTTTTCCCGAAGTCGTCTGAAATTGAGGAACGACTTCAGGCGACTTCTGAAAACGAAGCACCCCAAATGCCATCCCGCCAGCGATTTCAACTATAGCCGGCGGGAGACAGTTCAGGGAGATTAGTCGCCCTGAAGTAGAGGCGATTTATCGCCGGGCAACTAAATTTCCCCGAATCTGAGCGTGTGTCTCTGCCCTTACAGAGCATTTGTATTTAGATGGGGTCAGTGACCCCATTCTGAAAGCTGGAATGAGTTAGAAGACGGTTCAGAGAGAACCGAAACGCGTTGATGTGGGAGAGTTTGTAATACTCCAATAAAAGATACTTCTTTACCACTCACCTGTGAGTGCTCCTAACTGCATTTATCTATTTCCCTCTGAGGAGCACCCGGGATTTGATCCAGTGAGGGTGAGTGCCGGTGAATTATATATATATATATATATATATATATATATATATATATATATATATATATATATATATATATATATATATATATATATATATATATATATAAATAAATATATATATATATAAATAAATATATATATAAATAAATATAATGAAGACCAATCCAAAAGTTGCTTTGCGATTCTAGAACATACTAAACGTTAACTCAAAGGTGAACCATCCCATTAAGCTGGCCATACACAGGGAGATCCGTTTGTCTCTGTACTGGATATGTTCAAGTACTAAATGGGGTCAACACTTTTAACCAAACTGGGCAACGATTCACTCGTCTTACGACTCAGCCAAATGAACAGATCTATTAGTGTATGGGCAGCTTTAATAATGACTGAGAAGGGGACCTACTGCAGGGCTACAGAGCAGCATTTCTGTATTATAAATGTTACAAATATATCCAGTAATAATTCAAGGTTTTAGTTCCCTTTTAATTCTAAAAACAGGTTGTGACTTTTGTTAACACTCCGAACAGAATGATTTATATGCATTTTTAATACCTTAATAAATGTTAAAACGTATTAGAAGACAAGGTGGAGGATAGATCAACTGAATGACAGAGGGGCTGTTTGCGAGCTTCAGATGTGAGCCATAACCTAGTATCAAGCCGTCAACCCTGAAAGATGATCATAACTCGGAGGCCTGTCTCGTGGGATTCTTTGCTTAGTCAGAAGCAGGCCCAAGGCTTCATGCTCTAAATATACAGCACAAAGCAACGACTGCACAGTCACTTCAGGCCACATAACTGTACAGGCCTCGTACACAAACAGCTTGCAAGAATAATCTTTAAAAGGGAAACTATACTGTAAATAAAAATTTAATATAAGCTTCGGCTTACTGAAATAAGAAACTTTCTAAATACAACCAATTAAATATTCTGTAGCGTTTCTGAAATAGTCAAGTTTATCTTCACTATCCCTCTCTCAGCATCTGTTTCTCTTCATTCGGTCTTCATGAAGGAGTTGGGTGTCAGATATGGATTGACAGTTAGATCCAATATGGGACCTGTTATCCAGAATGCTCGGGTTTCAGATAAAGGATTTTTCTGTGATTTTGCCTCCACTAAGGATTAATTATTTCTTAGTTGGGATTCAGTACAGGCTATTGTTTTATTATTACAAAGAAATTTGGATAAAATTTTTTATGGGAGACTGTTTTTGCGTAATTGAGCTTTCTGGATAACGGGTTTCCGGATAACGGAAATTGTATGTGTATAAAAGATTTTATGCCTATGGGGAAGATGAAACAAAATTGTGTGTCAAAATCAGGGATGCACCAAATCCACTATTTTGGATTAGGCGAACCCCTGAATCCTTTGCGAAAGATTCGGCTGAATACCGAACCAGAACCCTAATTTGCATATGCAAATTAGGGGTGTTTAGTGACAAAGTCACGCGTTTTCCCTCCCGGATGGTAATTTGCATATGCAAATTAGGATTTGAATTCGGCAGAAGGATTTAGCTGAATCTGAATCCTACTGAAAAAGGCTGAATCCTGGTCGAATCCCAAACCAAATCCTGGATTTGGTGCATCGCTAATCAAAATGGGTAAACAGTGCAATAAATATCCTGCAGGGTTACATGTGGCCCATGAACCTCCGATCGGACTGTTATATTAGCCTACAATACCAGTACACTAAAAGAGACTGAGCTCATCCGGAAAACCAATTAGAAACAAATTAAGAAAGGTACCACCCACCAGAAACAGCAGTTCTCATTTCATTAAATTCTAGGAGTATTATATAATATTGGGTATAAGGCAGTGAAACGTCTCATCCTAGTGAAAATGATTTATGAATGGCTATAATGTTGATTCTGTTGGACCAACTGATGGCTGAATGAACAGGCATGCTACATTGGAAACAAGTTTATATTTGCACAAGTCAAAACAACAACAAACAAAAAACTTTCCCATTGTAGTTGCTGAACCAGAAGAAATTCAAGATTTGTGCATAAAAATGCAGCCCATGGTGGTGAATTAATGTAACAATGAATCGATATGTCCAACAAATTTTCAGAATTATTAATGAAATGGTTTGAAAACATTTTGAGCACAACCCAAGACCTTACTACATTAAGAATTTATAACTTTTGTTTTCTATATTTATCACCAAGAAATATATACAGGTATGGGACCTGTTATCCAGAATGCTCGGGACCTGGGGTCTTCCGATAACGGCTCTTCAGACCTTAAGTCTACTATAAATCCCTTTAAACATAAAATAAACACGATAGGCTGGTTTTGTTTCCAATAAGAATTAATTATATCTTACTTTGGATCAAGTACAAAGTATTGTTTTATTATTACAGAGAAAAAGGAATTTTAAAAAAAAATGTTGGATTATTTGGACAAAATGGAGTCTACGGGAGATGGGCATTCTGTAATTGGAAGCTATCAGGATAACGGGTATCCCACACCTGTATTACACGTAAAAGATTTTTTGAACATTCTGCTAAACCTGTGTAATTAAACAGAAATAATTCTAAGTACACTTTTCAAGAGATACATACACCTGGTTGCATCCTCTTTTCTATCTCTAGCTACAGTATAGTTTTAAAATTTAGATTAGAAAAACAAATGTATCCTTTTTCCCCCCCATGGAAGCTCAGTAATCAGATCTTTGACTCTAAACGGTTACAACTTGATACATTGCTTCACATCACGGCAGAACTATGCTCGATTACTATCTTTAATCACACAGCAACGGTTACAAATTACTTGCTGGTATTTCTCTAAAGCTGCTAAGGAATGTATCAACGTATTAAACGTTTACAGTTTAGAAACTTAGAAATTGGGTTACAGTGTTTGATAGGAAGGATACAAGACTGCAGTGAAACCTCAATTTTACATACCATGATTTTCCCTCATTTTACACTTTTTTTTTTCTTTTTTTTTTTTTTAAGGCCCACCAATAAATAATGCATAATGTATTTCCCAGATTTTATACTTTCCCAAGTTCTACGCCATTTTTTGCTTCTATATTTTTACAATTTACATTAAAAAACAGAAAATTAGAAAATACAAGGCAACTGGAGAGTCATGAGCAAATTATTAAAAAAAAAACATCAGCTCTGTGAAGATGGAATACCCTTTAAATTTCTGTAATTGACCAGCAAGGACTTTAAGCAATAGAACATAAGTAATTTTAAAAGCCCAAAAAGCTTCTAAATTGCCCCAAATCGCCTCCAGGTCTGCTTTATAGAACCAAGAGCAAATACCTAGTTATTGTTTAGTTGTTGTTTAGTGTCACTTGCCTAAAGCACAAGCAGAATACCACAGTCAGCCTGCAAGCACTACAGGTATGGGACCTGTTATCCAGACCACCTGGGGTTTTCTGGATAACGGATCTTTCCATAATTTGGATCTTAATACCTTAAGTCTACTAGAAAATCATGTAAACATTAAATTAAATGGTTTTGCTTCCACTAAGGATTAATTAGATCTTAGTTGGGATCAAGTACAAGCGGCTGTTTTATTATTACACAGAAAAAGGAAATAATTTTTAAAAATTTGGATTATTTGGATGAAATTGAGTCTATGGGAGATGACCTTTCCTAAACACAGAACTTTATGGATAACGGGTTTCCGGATAAGGGATCCCACACCTGTTCTGGGGTAAGGTTAAAGCCCAACAAGCTCTGCAGGGTCCAGCAAAAAAAGGTATGCAATATGTTGCAAGCTTCTATTTCAGAAGATACTATCAGTTAGCACTTGCCAAAACATGTTTTGTTAACAACTTCCAGGTTGTGCCAACACCCCATCATGCATCAGCACCCTGAGAAAAAAAATCTTAAATCAGATTACTTCACTTATAAAACCTGAACGTGCCTTTAACTGAAACACAGTAACAAACAATTGTTAGAGCCTTCCAATCACAATACACTTTAATTGGTCTTCATTAATTTTTTTTTTATTGTATTTGAATTATTAGCCTTCTTCTTCTGACTCTTTCCAGCTTTCAAATTGGGGGTCACCGACCCCATCTAAAAAAACAAATTATCAGTAAGGCTACACATTTATTACAATTGCTAATGTGTATTACCTATCTTTCTATTCAGACTCCTCATATTAATATTCCCATCTCCTATTAAAATCAATGCATGGTTGCTAGGGTAATTTGGACCTTAGCAACCAGTTTGCTGAAATTGCAATCAGGAAAGCTGCTGAATAAAAAGCTAAATACCTCAAAAATACAATAAAAAATAATTAAAACCCAATTGTAAATTATCTCAGAACATCACTTTCTACATCATACTAATAACAAAGAAAACAATGGCTGCCATGAACTCCGATTCCTGAATCTGCACTGAGGGGTAAGTAAAAAGTTAGGGGCGTTTGCCTGGGGTAGACGCTAGGCTGGGGGGGGGGGGGGGTATGGGTTTTTTTTAATAAGAGGTTTACTTCTCCTTTAAAGAGGTGGTTCGCCTTTGAGATAACTTTTAGTATGTTCTAAAATGTCGAATTCTTAGTAATTTTGCAATTGGTCATCATTATTTATATGTCTTACCTTTTTAGTTATTTGCCTTTTTTTTTTTTTTTTTACCCTTTCCACCTTTCAAATGGGGGTCACTGACCCCATCTAAAAACAAATATAAGGCTACAAATGTATTGTTATTGCTATTTTTATTTATTACTCTTCTTTCTATTCAGGTCTCTCCTATCCATATTCCAGTCTTATTCAAATCAGTGCATGGTCGCTAGGGTAATTTGGACCACAGCAACCAGCCTGCTGAAATTGCAAACTGGAGAGCTGCTGAAAAACCACAAGTAATAAAAAATGAAAACCAACTGCAGATTGCCTCAGAATATCACTCTCTACATCAGTGATCCCCAACCAGTAGCTCTCGAGCAACATATTGCTGATGTTGCTCCAAGTGGCCTCAAGGCAGGAGATTATTTTTTAATTTCAGGCTTGGGGGCAAGTTTTGGTTGTATAAACACCAAATTTACTGCCAAACAGAGCCTCCTGTAGGCTACCAGTCCATATAGTGACTACCAAATAGCCAATCATATCCCTTATTTGCCATCCGCAGGGACTTTTTCACGCTTGTGTTGCTCTCCAACCCTCTTTTTACATGTAAATGTGGCTGACGGGTAAAAAAGGTTGGGGACCCCTGCTCTACATCATCCTAAAAGTTCATTTAAAGGCAAACAACCCTTTTAATGACCCCCTCCGTGGGTTATGGAGATACGTTATTTCGTTCATACTATGTACTGTATTACTATATATGGCTAAAATGACAATACAATCCACTTGACTTGATTGAATAAGAGAGGGTACAGAGAAGAGAGGAGCCTGTGATTAAGTGTTGTGAGAACAAGAAACGCTTAAGGCTTTAATCCATACTTGTGCTTCAATAAAAACCTTTTTTTACTACTGCCTGGAGGATTGCTCTTTGAGTGCCTACCCTACAAAATACGGTGAGGGTACAGAGAAGGGCAACTCAGCTGGTAAAAGGTAAGGAAAATCTTATTTATGAGGAAAGACTGGCCAAAATGGGGTTGTTCACGCTGGAGAAGAGGTGCTTAAAGGAACTGTAAAGGCAAAAATGTAAAATCCCATTTTTACTTTCTTTAATGAAAAAGAAATCTATCTCCAATATACTTTACACTTTCAAATGGCAGGGGGAGCCCCCGCCTTACTTCCCAGAACTCGAGAAGCATGATGCAGTAAGTTCATCTTTATATTTAGTATACAAAATACAGCATTTCTAACATTATTCTATTTTAGATTTTACATGCACTTTAAAGGAGAACTAAAACCTAAAAATATGGCTAAAAATGCCATGTTTTATCAACAGCAGCAATGATCCAGGACAGGGGGTCACCATCTTGGAAAAGTGTCTGTGACACTCACATGCTCAGTGGGCTCTGAGCAGCTGTTGAGAAGCTAAGCTTAGGGCTCGTCACTAATTATCCAGCAGAAAATGAGCTTCCCCTATAATATAAGCTGATGCTACAGGTTTGCGGATTATTAAATTCTGATGCTAATTGCACTGGTTTCTGTGCTGCCATGTAGTAATTATGTTTATTAATGACTAATCAGCCTTATATTGTGACATTTCTTTTCTATGTGTACTGTATATTGTGAGTGGGTCCCTAAGCTCAGTAAGTGACAGCAGCACAGAGCATGTGCAGTGAATCAGCAGAAAAGAAGATGAGAAGCTACTGGGGCATCTTTGGAGACACAGATCTTTACTGCTAAAGGGCTGTGGGTGCCTTGGGCTGGTACAGAAGCACAAAACATAATGTACAACATTTCTAGTTACTGCTTTAGATAGCTTTAAGAAGGGATTGGATGTTGTTTAGCAAGTGAGGGAATACAGGGTTATGAGAAATAGCTCATAGTACAAGTTGATCCAGGGACTGGTCCCATTGCATTTTGGAGTCAGGAAGGAATTTTTCCCCCTCTGAGGCAAATTGGAGAGGCTTCAGATGGGGTTTTTGTCTTCCTCTGGATCAACTGGCAGTTAGGCAGGTTATATATAGAGTTAAAAGGTTAAACTTGATGGACGTGTGTCTTTTTTCAGCCTAACTTACTACGTTACATAATGGTTAATCGCTGAGAAATACAGATGCTTCTATTATGGACCATTTTATTATGGGGTTACATCACCTTTCAGGAGACATTCCACGTCATAGACGTTACGGGGGGAGGGAGAGGACATACGCAGAAGGAAAGCGAGCCGGCTCATATTGAGTGCAGGGGGGAGGCGCGGACATGTGACAGGCTGGCGGGAGACAGGGCCGATGAGACAAATAAGTGCCAGAGCTCATTGTCTGTACGAGGGCTGTTGTGGAACAGTAACTCTCAGCTGTACAAAACCGCCGAGCCCTGGAAGGCGTATGAAATAAACAATAAGGAAGGGTAGCGGGAGCAGGGATAAAGGAGGAAGGCGCTTTACGGCTGTGAGGGAAGTAGGCCGTCCCGTCAGTGTCAGGGAAGAAAGAGGAAGCGCCTGTGAGGGGAGGACGCGCGGATGACAGACTCTATTGGTCCCGCCGCAGCAGACACAAGAGCCTGCAGAGAAATGACAGACACGGGGTGGGGGAGGAGGTCGCATCGTGTGTCACTCACCGGCGCGGCCTAGTCCACAGCTCGCCTTATTCACTTCCCCGCTACCCCTTACACCTCCCGCCCCACAGCTCCCAATACATTTTACCTTCTCCGTCGGTGACTTTAACCCCGAGCTCTGGCTGTCTCCGCCATCTTAAAAGTCAGCTATTTCCACCCCACCAAAGCTCCCCTTACTGACTCCAGGACTCCTAAGCGCTAGATCCGCGGCACCAAGTCTCGCGATGACTCCCGCTGGCTCCTCCCCTCGTCTTCTCGATGCGTCCCTGGCCAGCCTCCACCTCCCCCCAATGTGGAAATCTCGCGAGGATCTAGGTTGCGCAGAGGCGCTCTGCAAAGTAATATCGCGATATTTGCGAGGGGGTGGAGGGCTTAGTCTTCTAACATAAACTCGCGAGATATGACACTTCCTTTTTTTTATCTAGAGCAGGTTCGACATTAACTCCCCAGATGGATCCCGGCGCGGCGGTGCCAAGTCTCGTGACCGCTGCCTCATGATCTCGCGAGATCTCCATGACTAGAAATGGAGTACTACTGGAATAGGAACTTTAGGAACAACATGGAGCTCGTACTTGTGGTGCTTCATGTTGCTTAAGCGAAGGCATTTGTCACAGAAGTTGTAGCTGCCCTTAATACCAGGAAATAAAGTTGTGCGTGAGAGAGACAGCAAGGTCATCAGGAACGCCATTAGAAATCACAGGGCCCTGTACAAAAACATTTTTGGGTTCCCCTGGGCCCCACGCCACAGTTAAAAGACCACACAAGTTATAAAAAGCCATTGCTGGTCAGAGCCGCCTCTATACGTGAAAAAAACAGTGGGGCCAGGGACTATTTATAAAAACATTGGTGACAGGGGCCTGTACATCATTAAAATAATAAATTGGTGTTTAGGATTTTAAAAAACACATTGGTGTTCAGTAGAACCGAACTTGTTGCTTCAGGACTTCAAGTTTGGCTCTTTCCGTGACTTCAGGTGTTTTTGCGGTTTCAGGACTTCAAGTTCTGCTCTTTTCGTGATTTTGGGTCTTTTTGCGCCTTCAGGACTTCAAGCTCAGCTCTTTTCGTGACTTCTCATCTTTCCGCGGCTTCAGGATTTCACGTTTAACTCTTTTTGTGACTTCAGGTCTTTCTGCGGTTTCAGGACTTTTAAGTCCGGCTCTTTTTGTGACTTCGGGTCTTTTCACGGCTTCAAGTTTGGCTCTTTTCGTGACTTCAGGTCTTTCTAGAGCTTCCGGACTTCAAGTCTGACTCTTTTCGCGACTTCAAGTTTGGCTGTTTTCGTGACCAAGTCTTTTTGCGACTTCGGGACTTAAATTTCGGCTTTGGGTCTTTTTGTGGCTTCGGGACTTTGGCAGATGGGCTATTTGCGTGGTTTCAGGACTTTCAAAGAGGCGGCATGGCTTCAGCGCTGCCAAGGGGGCCGAGCTATTTAAAAAATTGCAGCATAGCCAGGTCCCCCATTAGGCCCGGTACACTTGTACCCCTGATGGCGGTCTTGAATGTCACATATAACATGTACCAAACTCCCACAGGGGCAGAGACAATTTAATGGGGAGTAGATGATGTCAATAAACATGAATTGCTACATAATACACAAAAGCCATGAATATCTTGTAAATGATATCCTTATAAACAGCGAAAAAACTTGTGTATTATAATAAAGTACCCCTTTTTGGATTAGGATATTAGAAGTAACCTTGGAGTTCCACGACCTGAATAAAAGCATTCGGCCTCGTGCTTTTCTATGGCCCTGAAACTCCTCAGTGGCTTATAATATCCTTGTATTTTACAATAAGGGGTACTTTATTCACTATATACATGACCATTGAGTCATATGCTAGGCCTAGGGTTGCCACCTACTCGGTATTTTACTGTCCTGGCAGGTAAAAATTACGCTTGATCCTAATGTTATTAATAAGGAAAATGCTAGAAATCTAGAAAGGCCGATATTGTTTTCAAGAAAAGGTGGCAACCCTAGATAGGCCTGGCTACAGGCTATGCCGACATATATGTCCTGGACCTGCTTTATGGCAGTTGTTAAAGTACAATATGGTTTTAGCCACATGCAGTGTTGCATATGGATGCCCCCCAGTCCTATCACCTCACTTACAGTTTTTCAGATTCAGTCAAATCCTTAGTGTTGCAGAAATGTTATCTCACTGGTTTTTTTTCAGGACTTACTATTTGGGCTCCTTCTTTATCACTCACCCCATCTACAAAACAAATGCTCTGTAAGGCTACAAATGTTATTGTTACTTTTTATTGCTCATCTTTCTATTCAGGCCTGTCCTTTTCATATTCCAGCCTCTTATTCAAATTAATGCATGGTTGCTAGGCTCATTTGGACTAGCAACCAGTCTGCTGAAATTGGAGAACTACTGAATAAAAAGCTAAATAACTCAAAAACCACAGATAATAATAAAAAAGAAAAACAGTAGCCTCACGAGATTTGTCGCCCAGAATCTGCCTGACTGCCCTGACCCTTAATGTGCCGAATAAACAAAATGTTATTGCAGGATTTGTTATTCCTTTAGCAGTTCAGCCGCCCTGCAACCCTGTGGCTAAGAAGAAAACAATGATAGGATTGATTTTCCTAAATACATAAAGAAACTTTCCAAGGGAAACCTGGAAGTCCTGTAATAAAAACGCAATCACGCACACATGGAAAAAAAAATGACAGACAAAGGCAGATTAAAGCACATGGAGGCAGCTGTATTTCCTATAGAACTACTAAAGAGAAACAGGACAAGTCTAAAAAAATATAAATTACATTAGAAGACTGAAACCAGGAGTGAAGCAACTTTAACAGCTGCCCAGTAACATCCAGCAGATGTGCAAACACAAAAAATAAATTCTCACATCTGCAAACATACTTCTTAAAATGATTTTTTTTTTTTTTTTTAATTCTTTTTTTTTCTATTAAAAAAATGTACAAATTAATAAAAACCTCCTTCCCTTGGCTGGTGTTTTTTTTTTTTTTCCTCTCTTTTCTTGTTACTTCTTTTATCACAGCAGGAATAAACAACTGAAGGTTCCCTTATATCATTGGAATACATCTCCTAGTATGCTAGGAGATGTATGAAATCAAAAAAACAAGACAAATTAAACGTTTAAATCGCAAAGTCTTTATTAAGAAATACCTTACAGAAACTCCGCTTGCAGAAAAGGCAATCCATCGTGCGGCGCTTGATTTCTCCTCCCTGCCTTCCTTATAGGAGATAGCCAGGGAGGAGAAGTCGAGCAGCGTACGATGGATTGTCACCCTTTCTGAAGAGAAGCGGAAACAGAGTTTCGGTAAATTATTTCTTAACAAAGGCTTTGCGATTTTAACGTTTCATTTGTCTGTATGTTTTGGTTTTGGTTTTTTTATCAATGTATACCAACGAATTTTATAAAAACAAATTTTGATGTTACTGGTCCTTTAAGGGTAAGGCCACACGAGGAGATTCGAAGTTGCCATTGAAAACGCATCGCCGCGTGTGCACTAACGCAGGCGACTTTGCTTTGTTACCTATGGGGAAAAACGCCAAGGCAGTTCGGGGAGATAGTCGCTCAAAAGACGAGGCGATTAGTCGCCAGGCGACAAAATCTCCGCGAATCTCCTCGTGTGGACTAGCCCTAAAGAAGCAGTGTCCCAATTGGCTGGAGGGATGTTTAAAAGCATCATACGCAAGTGGAAAAACAATTGTGGGGGAAAATTGCTTCCAAATATATTTACAATTGAAACGGTCATTTATATATATATATATATATATATATATATATATATATATATATATATATATATATATATATATATATATATATATATATATATATATATATATATATATATATATATATATATATAATTTTCATATATAAAAATCCAGGTTTCAACGGTCTTCAGACTGTGTGCAATGTGTTAAGCTTTAACTGTGATCAGTATAAATAGGTATACTTAGGGTCTGTATGCAGAAACAGTGGGAGAGTCTTGGCAAAGCCCTCCCTGTGCAAGTGCTATAGGTTTTGGAAAGAAAATACTGGAGAGAGTTTATCCTAAATATAAAACAGGGCAAAGCCAAAAATAGGACTTAATTAAACAAGAGTGGATGGTCGAGCAAGCAGTTGTGGTTTCTGAATCCCAACAGGGGATATATTAAACATCTAAAAGCGTTAGTAACACATATCCATTTATATAAGAATCAAAAAAAAAAAGGAACTGCGCTCAAGACTTAGGGGAGAAAACATAAAGGTGGTTTATTTAAACGTTTCGGCTTAGAACTCAAGGCGTTCACGTTCCTGAAGATGGCTTGAGTTCTAAGCCGAAACGTTGAAATAATCCACCTTTATGTTTTCTCACCTAAGTCCTGTGAGTGCGTTTCCTTTTTTGATCTATATATATATATACACACACGTATATATATGTACGTATGTATGTATGTACGTATGTACATATGTATGTACGTATGTACGTGTATGTATGTATGTACGTATGTACGTGTATGTATGTACGTATGTACGTGTATGTATGTATGTACGTGTGTACGTGTATGTATGTGTATGTGTGTACGTGTGTGTGTGTGTATGTGTATATATATATATATATATATGTATATATGTATATATATATATATATATATATGTATATGTATATATGTATATATATATATATATATATATATATATATATATATATATATATATATATGTATGTATATATGTATATATGTATATATGTATATATATATGTACCACAACTAAGTATAACTGGTCTAACATTTTAGCCAAATAAACTGCCTGACAAAATAAGGAGCCTTTAGCCAAAACCTCCAAGCCCAGATGCTGCAAACTAGTTCCTGGCACATGAAAAAAAGTTTTCGTTTTCATGGCCTCAAAGTAGGTGGTCATTTTTTAGTTCCTGGCTTGGAGGCAAGTTTTTGTTACATAAAATTATGTACTGGCAAACTGAGCCTCTTGTATTCAATCTTAACAATCGACAGTCCACATAAGGGCTACCAGCTAGCCAATCGCAGCCCTAATTTGGCACCATTGGAACATTTTCCATGCTTGTCTTGCTCCCCAACTACTTTATGTTGCTCATGGGTGAAAAGGTTGGCGACACCTGGCTTAACGCAAGATGTTATGCCCCTTACTTCTCAGTTAGTTTAACTCCATCAACAGTAGGTCACATATGTGTGAATAGGATTCAATTTGTCAAAAACAAAGTGTGTTAGCTTAAAAAAATATTTATATATTTAACAGTAGCCTAAAAAGCTTCCTCACATCCAGTTTTTCTTTGCCACCAAATGCTAAGTCCCATACTTAGGAAGCATAGAATTGTGAATATTGGAAAGGTTCAGACCCTATTTCATGGATGATGGATGGCACCAAGCGGACTACATTTCAGCATTAGATCCTCTTTTCCTCTGTGCTCATGTAGTTGTCTGTTGCATGGCTAAGCTAAAAGAATAAAACTCCTTAAAGTCTGCTACTTATTTATGGAAAGAAGGCTAAAGGCCCCAATACACGGGCCAATAAAATCTGCTGACAGACGGCAGCTTATTGGTCCATGTGTGGGGCCACCCGACGGGCTTCTCCTCATGATTTGTGACTGAAAGTCGGGCAGATGTTAATCGGGCAGGTTAAAAAAATTGTGTTGGATCGCTGCTGCATCTGTGCATCTATGTGGTCCTGCGATCGGACCACCCGTATCGGATTCATTCTGATCCAATTGCTGAGCCTTAGGGCCCGTGATCGGATCAGCCGATATCGCCCACTTCAATGTGGGTATATCGCCCACCAATCTGGTTCCATCCTTGAGCTAAAAAGGATAAGCACGGATTTGTGTGAATGGCCTTTTAGGTGGTACCGGGCTGGTTAAGAGTTACAGAATATTGACTATAAAAGACATTAAACAAGAGGAGAAACAGAAAAAGCATATTGACGTTTAGGTTTGAAATAAAGGCGGCATCTCTGGTGCTAAATTCGGAATTTGCCAAACCTGAGCTATTAACATTAACCTGTTCCAAATTTAATATGTTGAAAAAGATTTTGAGCTTTGCATCTCAACTACCCTAGTAATGTCTTGCGATCAAAGCCCCTCTTAACTTTTTCTGCTATCCTTTTAAAAGATACCCTGCTTACATACATATATATTTAAAAAATGTGGTTTAAAGGGCGAGGAGGATGAGGCCAATGAAGGATCAGTGGCTGGAAGAGACTTGCATTTGTCAGTTACCATATTATGGCCATATATGTGCTGCTTTGCTTGCAGCACAGTCCAGTCTGGATTTTTTTCCTAGTCTTTTGTGTGTAAAAGATGATCTGTTTGCTGCTGATGGCAGATATATATTTATAAAAAAAAATAAGTCCAAGCTCCAAGTCTGAACCCTTTCTGGGCCCTCCTTTCTCCATCGTCATTTCTTTTTGTCTGCTAGTGCCATGAGAATGGGCTCCTAGCCAAATGCCTGAGAAATTTGCAGGTCACAACAAAAGCAGCTTTCCATTCCGGTGAATCTTGAGGATCTTTCCCAGGCGTTGTTTAGCTGTGGCCAAGCCCTTCTTAGGCCGTTTTCCTGGAACTGGAAATAAATGGAAGATGAATAAAAACGCTACTTGATCCGATTTGTTATCGATATGACCCTAAAAGTCAAGAGAATTCTGGCTACATGTGATATTATGCGCAATGAATAAAGCATTTTTATCTTTTTAAAGGCTACCTTAAAGGGATCCTGTCGCGATTTGTATGGTGTCATTTTTAATTTATAAATTACACTATTTACACTGCAAATTATTCAATCTTCATTTCTGAACCAGCAAGTTTATTTTTTAGTTGTAATATTGGTGTATAGGTGCATCTCAGGTCATTTTGCCTGGTAATGTGCTTTCAGAAAGAGCCAGCACTACAGTATGGAACTGCTTTCTGGCAGGCTGTTGTTTCTCCTACTCAATGTAACGGAATGTGTCTTAGTGGGACCTGGATTTTCTCTAGGGATACACCGAATCCAGGATTTGGTTTGGGATTCGGCCTTTCCCAGCTGACTCCTGGTGCCATTGCCCAGCCGAACCGAGTCCTAATTTGCATATGCAAATTAGGGGCGGGGAGGGTAATCGTGTGACTTTTTGTCACAAAACAAGAAAGTAAAAATGTATCCCCCTTCCCATCCCTAATTTGCATACGCAAATTAGGATTCGGTATTCGACCGAATCTTTCGAGAAGGATTTGGGGGTTCACCCGAATCCAAAATAGTGGATTTGGTGCATCCATAATTTTCACTATTGAGTGATGTTCCTAGATCTACCAGGGAGTTGTTCTCTGGTTACCTTCCCATTGTTCTGTTAGGCCGCTGGCTGATATCACTCCAACTTGCAGTACAGCAGTAAAGAGTGGCTGAAGTTTATCAGAGCACAAGTCACGTGACTGTGGGCAGCTGGGAAACTGTATATGTCTAGCCCCATGTCAGATTTCAAAATTAAATCTAATAAAATCTGTTTGCTCTTTTGTGAAACGGAAAAGTGCTGGAGCACTTTTAACAGACGTGTTTTGAAAAAAAGTTCCCTTTAATTATTACCCTGCATTGCTGGACTTCCTGGGGAAGATGCTGAAAGGCGCCGCTGCGTCAGAAAGACTCCTGGTGCCATTGGTGTAGTTCCACGGTTCACTTGAGCCATGCCAAATATATTTGGACCCGCAGTGTATTCATGATCAACAAGACTTCCAGAGAAGACCTCTGTTTGAGATTCCAGTGGGGGAGGCTCTGGTTCTGATGGTAAAAGCGGTGGCTCGGGTTCGCTGACCGGTTTCTTTTTGCTGGTTACCTTTTTCTTCTGAGATTTCTGCTGTTCCTAAACAGAGAGAATGTAAATATTAACAGCTGGGTATCATTACAAGACATTCAAAGTAGGGATGCACCGAATCCAGGATTCGGTTCGAGATTCGGCCAGGATTCGCTTTCTCAGCAGGATTCGGGCGATTCCTTCTGCCCGGCCAAACCGAATACGAATGCCAATTTGCATATGCAAATTAGGGGCAGGAGGGAAACCGTGTGATTGCCACAAAACAAGTAAAAAATGTTTTCCTCTTCCCACCCCCAATTTGCATATGCAAATTCGGATTCTGATTTGGTTCGGTATTCGGCTGAATCTTTTGCGAAGGATTCAGGGGTTCGGCTGAATCCAAAATAGTGGATTTGGTGCATCCCGAATTCAAAGATAATCCAAACATGGACGATTTCTTACTTGCTGGGAAAGTCTCGCAGCAGCCACAGCAAGTCCCGTCTCAACAGATGCTACACGTGTCCCCTCGCGCACCGGCCGAGCCTGTTTGGGGAGCGTCGGAGTGACACGGGCTGCAAAAAAGATAAAAATGTAAACAGAACATTATATTTGTCAATTAAATGCAAAGTTTTATGTATCCTGTTATGCATAGAAATACACACAGTTACAAGTAAGCGTTCTGTTTCTTTTAGTTTAGTAGTACAAGTATGGGAGCTGTTATCCAGAATGCTCGGGGCCTGGGGTTTTCCAGATAATGGATCTTTCCGTAATTTGGATCTCCATACCTTAAGTCTACAGGAAAATCATGTAAACATTAAATAAACCCAATAGGCTGGTTTTGCTTCCAATAAGGATTAATTATATCTTAGTTTGTACAAGTACAAGCTACTGTTATATTATTACAGAGAAAAGGGAATATTTTTTTAAAAATCTGGATAATTTGATTATAATGGAGTCTATGGGAGACTTCCGTAATTCTGAACTTTCCGGATAACAGATCCTATACCTGTACAAAATTAGGGCTAGCTTCCTGCACATTATATCCTTTTCTTATCTGCATCCATTGAAATGGGTGTTTACACGTTTATCATTACCCCCATAAATTTAACAACATGCATGGACATAAGGTACACTGGCAAATAAAACCAGATTCTCTACACTGAACATTATCAGTATAATATTACTATACATATAGCAGTAAATAGAAGTTGCTATTAAACAAAAACAGTTATATGGAAGGCAGTGTGGTTAAACGCAAATCCATAAAAGGAAAGGTTCTTCCTAATCAGGGGTTTCCAGCATCCAAAGTAAACACCTACCGTATATACACATTATATGGATTGTAAAGCTGTGTATCATGAAGGATATGTAGGTTGTTTTTACCCTACCCCACCAGGTGAAGTGATCCTGGGGCTATTCAATCAGACATACCTTTAGGGTTCCACGGAGCATCATCTGTCTGCTTCTTTTTCTTAGCACGTGATTTCAATGCGGGATCATCATCATCAGACTCCAGTGAAGGGTAAACTGCAGAATATAGTTTGTGATCAATTTGTTTCCAATCTTAGCATAACATTAATAGGAGACAGAATGAAGCAAGGAATTGAGCTGTATATGGATAAAATGTGAAAAACAAATATATTTAACTCAACAACTCCACATATGCGGCCCATTATCCAGAATGCTCGGGACCTGGGGGTTTCCGCATAAAGGACCATTTCAGTAATTTGGATCTTCATACCTTAAGTCTGCTAGAAAATAATGTAAACATTAAATAAACCCAATAGCCTGGTTTTGCTTCCAATAAGGCTTAATTATATCTTAGTTGGGATCAAGTACAAGTTATTGTTTTATTATGACAGAGAAAATGTTGATTATTCGGATAAAATGGAGCCTATGGGAGAAGGGCATTCCGTAATTAGGTGCTTTCTAGATAATGGTTTTCCAGATAACGGATCCCATACCTTTACTATACTTGTAGTAAAAAGCAGATTTTGTGTACTAACCGTTAAATCTCTTACTCTTCAGTCGCTTGTGGGACACAGGGGCAGAGGGGTATAGTTGGTACCAGCAGGAGGAGGACACAACAAAAGAAAACATAAAACTAGCTCCTTCTCTGCTGGTTATACCCCCTAGTAGGCAGAGCAGAGACCAGTTATACTCGTATAACTTGTACCAAACATAATTTCAGTAGAAATAGTTAACAGACCACATATGAATGGCAGAAAAGACCCCCTATCCAGTGAGGGAAGCCCTATGTCCCACAAGCGACTGAAGAAAAAGTGGGTAGACAAAATCTCCTTTTCTATATCATTTGCTTGGGGGACACAGGGACAGTGGGGACTCCTCGTGGTGTATGCCCGTTGAATGGCTTGTTTGATCCAGAGTGAGATGGCTGACTTCGGGTCCCAAGGGAAGGACAAACAGGGCATCTGACTTGCGTATATCCTGAACCCTGTGTAGGTGAAATTTGAGAGCTTGGAAGGGATCCAATGAGTGTAATGACGCCTCCTTTGGATTGAAAGGTGCCAGGCAAAAGATTGGAATGGTATTCTCTTGATTCAAGTTTAAAGCCGAAACGACTTTGGGCAGGAAGGATGGCACTGTGTGGAGTCCCGCCCTGTCCTTGTGAACCACAAGGAATGGAGTCTTGCACGACATTGTGCTGAGCCCTGATACTCTCCTAGCTGAGGCAATCGCCAATAGGAACAGAGTCTTCCAAGTGAACCACTGCAGAGTGATCAATGCTAATCATTCCAATGGTGGTTCCTGCAATGCCTGCAAGACCAGGGAGAGGTCCCATGTGGGCACTGATGCTCATATTGGTGGTGCTAAGTGAGCAACCCCCTGCATGAAGGTTTTTACAGATAACAGAGCCAAACGTTTTTGGAACAGTACTGAGAGCTGAAATCTGTGACTTCAGGGATCCCACAGTGAGTCCCATGCATAATCCTTCCTGTAGGATGTCGAGATTCTTGGGTATGGAAAAGGTCTCAAATCCTCGGTTCTCCTTGGTGCACCATTGTTGATAAGTGTTCCACGCTCTGTAGTAAGCGTTTGCTGATACAGGTTTCCGTGCTGCCCGCATCACCCTCACAACTGCCTCCGAAAAGCCTGCCTTAAGATCTGGGTCTCAAGAGCCATGCCGTCAAGTTGAGAGTTTCCGACTTTGGATGTAGAATGGGACCCTGTGATAGGAAGTCTGGCAGTGGGGGAAGGATCCATGGTTCCTCTTTCGAGAGGGTGATTAGGTCCTCGAAACATGTTCTCTGTGGCCATCTGGGAGCTGAGAGTTGTCTGTTCTCCCTGCAGCTTCCTCATTGTTCTTGGGATTAGCAGAAGTGGTGGAAAGGCGTAGGCGAGTCTGAAGTCCCAGACTGATGTTAGGGTGTCTGTGCCTAATGCTAGGGGGTCCCTGTAACTGGCGAAGAAGCGGGTTACTTTTCGATACTGTCAGGTGGCCATGTGCTGCTTTTCTCTCCAGTACCACTCCCCAGCTGAATAGACTTATGTCCGCTGTTAGGATACACCACCTTGGGTTGCCAAGCGGTCTGCCTGTAGTGAGGTTGTTGGAATTTAACCACAAGGAGGGATGCTCTAGTCTTTCTGGAGATGCAGATAACTTGGGAGAGCGACTTCCATTTTCAGGTTGATAAGATTGTTCCACTGTATTCCCCTGAGGTGAAACTGTGCAAGAGTTACTGCCTCTATTGTCGAGACCCTTAACACCTTCATGCAGAACCTGGCTGTATATGTGGGCTTTGCTAACAAGGTCTTGACCAAGGATTGTAGGTGCAGGATCTTCTCGTGAGGGAGTGACACCCTCTGGGTCAGAGTACTGAATTGCATCCCCAGGAAAATTGTGGACTGATTGGGGGTCAATGAGGATTTGCCTAGGTTAAGGCCCCATCCCAATTCTTGAAGGGTTGTCATGGTGAAAAGAGCCTGATTCTGAGATCGATGGCGCCTTTATTAGCAGGTCGTCCAGGTATGTGGCAATTGATATGCCCCTGTTGCGTATCACCTCCCTGACTGCCGCCATGATCTTTGTGAAGACCCAGGGGCTGCAGTCAGGGCGAATGAACCTCCTAGCTTTTTATCCATAATGTCCTTAAAGGAGGCGGCATCTGGAACTGGTAAGGCCATATTCTTAGAAAGCTGGGATAGCAGCGCGTCTACTGATGGCGGAGTAGACCATCTTTCAGAATCCTCTGTAGGAAAGGGATACATTTTTAGAAATCTCCGGTTAGGTTGAAAACGCCTTTCAGGCTTATCCCATTCTTGCTGAATTATCTGATCTAGCTGAGAATGAGAAGGGAAATCAATGAGTCTACTGTTTCTGAGGAACGGTGGGTGGATTGCTCATCTTCTTAGTCGCGTTGGGATAGTTCACACTCTGAAAGGATGGTGTCTGGGTGTGGAGGTGAACTATTATGTCCGTCCTCGTCACTCTCCTCCTCTGAAGAGGAAGGAGGAGCCCTTTGCTTGTGTGCCTTGGGCTTTGGACTGTCAAGACGAGCCAACAGTTTATCAAGCGATTGTACCAACAAGGGAATTCCTGTTGTTAACTGTGCTGCCCACTGGGGAATAGCCTGTGTGTCAGGTGGTGGAGCGTCTAGGGATTTGACTGCTGAAGACCCTTGTTGGATAGCTTCAACTTGGTGGGGGGGGGGAGCAGGTCGTGGAATTTCAGAGCCAACGCCAGTGGGCTTACAATTTATGCATATGGGGTCTTTATGCCTAGAGGGCAGGCATTTGCGGCATCTAAGACAAGCTAAATATTTTGTGGGAGCAGCTGGTGCTCTTCTGGAGAAAAGGCATTCACTAGCCCCTTCAGACATGGTGGAATTAACTTATAAATGGCCTAGGGATATCTACCCTAAGAGTATGGTACTGCACTGTATTCCGCCTGCAGCGGGGGGTAGAACCGCCAATAGAGGAGGAGATGCGTGGGAGCCTTAAGGAGTCAGCAGTACTCCCCTGTCTGTGCCTGGTTGCACAATGTGTCTTGGTTCGAATGCTTCACTCAGGATGGGTAGGAAGTGCACTGCGAGAGAAGTGTTGCGCTTTCGGTATGTGTGTGCAGGAACGCTGGAACGAAAAAACCTTGGAGCGCAAATCCCGTTCCTGGAGAGTACCCGCAGGCTCTCAAGACTCCCCGGTCACTCTAGATTGTGCCCTCAGGGAAGAGCCACTCGGCTTTAATCCCTATGCTGGAATAGGGTGAAGTAGGCGGGTTTTGAAGCGAGATGAGCCTACTAACGCGAGTCTCTGCTTCCAGCTTGTCGTTTGGCCAGGCCACTCTCCCCCTGTAGAGGGAAGGAATGATTAGGTGCTTGGATAGTTTTGTGTCAGCTGCACATTTGAAAACCCCGGAGACAGTCCCACGTTGCAAAGGGCCAGGAAGAGACCACCTACTCAGTGTAGGGGTCCTTGGCATCTCCCATGTCATATGTAATAAAGATTTTTCCTCAGATTGACTGAGAGTGATAGGTACATCCTACCTCCTGAGAACACACCAAAAAACTGGTCTCCGCTCCACCTACTGGGGGGGGGGGGTATAACCAACTTAAAAAGTTGCTACCAAAGAAGAGAATATCTTTTGAGAATACACAGAGAGTATTTATGGTATCCTAATAGCAGACAAACTCTTAACTATCTAACCATTATTGATTAAAAATAAATTGATCTGAAAAGATTTTTCATGGATGAGTCATTTTAGGAGAAAAATCAAACATTTTTACAATGGGCTTTTCCAAGACGACAACATATAATAATTACAGCCAAACAATCTGGAAATGTATAGCTATTGTAAGATTAGAATGTGTCCTATCTGATGTAATCCAGCATCTCTCTGCCCAAACAAATGATCATTTTATGTAAATATCATCTTATCTGCTCACAGATTGCTAAATCAACAAAAAAATCTCCTACTTGTTTGCACTCACTGTATTCTGAATCCTTAAAGCAGGCCCCCAGAGTCTCCTGCTCATCACTGCTATCCTCATCATTACTGTCCATGCTGCGGTGTGCTGGTCTTTTCACAGGCCTCTTTCCAGGTCTCAAGAGGACTTTGCTGTTTCCAGTGCTGGTCCCATTGCCACTGCTCTTATTCCCAGCAGTCTTAGTGTTCCCCTGCAATGCTCCAGCTACCGTGCCACTTTCCTGCCCAGCTGCCCACCAAGCTTGAATGCTGGAAGGTGTGCAAGATGAGGAGGCCTGAAGATTGGCCATGCACAACATACCCTGGATTGCCTCCTGTGTGCTGGGAGAGGCAGGGGCTTCACTAAAAATAAAGAGAACAGTTTTAAAATAAAACAACTATATCCTATCCCCAAAAATGGACTGGTTAAAATAGAAGTGCATCTGTTATTTTCTCACTGTTCACCTTCCAAACACTTTTTTTAGTTCAGTTGCTTCCATATTGCTCATCAAAAATAAAACCTTTTTTTAAATTGCTTTCTATGTTTTATTTTTTTTTGCTCCAAAATTCCTAACAGTAATCCAGGTGCAGATTCTTAACAGCTACAATTTGCTACAGATACATTTCTCAGTAGTATCCTTGGAACATTGGCAACTGTTGTATCAATTCTAACAGCTACCGTAAATTAAACTCAGGGATTATTATATGCAGGGCCAAGGATAAGAAATGTATCAACTACAGTAGGACCCCCATTTTACATCCCTTGATTTTAAGTTTTCCCTCATTTTACTTAATACTACAATTACATATGAACTGATGATGTAAGGAATTTACAAAAATTACTATTTGACTTTGTTATTGTTTTGTGTTGTTAAAGGACCGAGAGACAGATTGTTCCAAGGGTGTTAATTTTCCTTACTCGATTTCAGAATATTCAGGACCTCCAACCTGCCGGCTAGCTTTCAATAAGTCTAATATTCCCCCACTGCTGGCTCCAAGTTGGTCACCTTCACCTTCAGCCATTTCATCATCCGTGGTGTAGTCTTCCTAATAGAAGGTAAAAGGCATTCATAATATAGGCAGGATAACTTTACATACTAGCTCTGGAAACAGACACTATTATTACTGCTGAAAACAAATTTACCTCTACATCAAATTCAAGCTCCCCAGGCTCACGCACTCTGTTGGGGTCTGAACATGGCTTTGCTCTTGGTAGTTTTCGTGGAAACTCTGCAGTGATTAAAGAAAATTTGAGTATATACCTGAAAGTTGGCATTGAAAAGAGGGCTTTAACACCATATTTGTGAATCCTGGGGAGGCTTAGCAAATCACCAGGAGGAAAGAAAAAAATCTGGGTTATTTTAGAGGTTACATACTGTGTAGCTTTTTCTTTGTCAGAGCTCCTTTTTTCTCTTTGCGAGGAGTCTCATCAATTTGCAAGTCATCCTCAGAATCTAGAAGGAATGGATCCCCAGCGGACAGATCTCCCTGTAACTGTTCCTTTTTTATGTGTTTATTTGCAGCTGCTTGGCGTCTACTTCCAGCTCCTACACGCTCCTTCTTGCCACTGTAAGAGATGTGCAGAATAGCAATTCATGTCAGACCTTTTGTACACATTCAAATATCTGTTTTGTGATATTTATTAAAGGGCATGTAAAGTCTAAAAAAGTCTAAAATAGAATAAGGGTAGAAATAACAGGATTTTTGTACTCACCGTTAAATCTGTTTCTCTGTAGTCGAAAGGGGGACACAGGGACCGATGGGGTTAAGCTCCATCCTCCAGGAGGCAGGACACTTGAAGTAATTAAAGTGGGCGTGCCAGGTTAGGCTTAACCCCACACACTGTACTCAGACTTCAGTTTGTTCCAAAGCTGCTACTAAAATTACTAAACTTATAACAGGCAGAACTAGTAAACCAAGGAACCTATTCAGAAAACCAAAGATGGTCTGTAGCTCGTCACTGGGCGGGAAGCCCTGTGTCCCCCTTTCGACTACAGAGAAACAGATTTAACGGTGAGTACAAAAATCCTGTTTTCTCTGTCGTCTTTAGGGGGACACAGGGACCGATGGGGACTTACCAAAGCAGTCCCAAACAGCAGGGTGGGTGCGAGCATAGACCGAAACTGCACAATTACTTAATAACTGCTTGCAACACCTTACGCCCGAGAGAAGCCTCGGCCGAGGAAAAGGTGTCAACTTTGTAAAACTTGGTAAATGTGTTAACGGATGCCCAGGTGGCCGCCTTGCAGATCTGCTCCAAGGAAGCAGAGTTACGCCAAGCCCAAGAGGCACCTACCGATCTAGTGGAATGAGCCCGGATACCTTCAGGCGGTGCTCTTCCCTTTGCAGTATATGCTTGCTTGATAGTTTCTCTAATCCAACGAGCAAGAGAAGTCTTAGAAGCCGCCTGTCCTCTTCGAGATCCAGAGGGAATCACAAACAATGACCTTGAAGTTCTGAAGGCTTTTGACCGTTCAACGTACCAGCGAAGAGCTCTGACTACGTCAAGACTGTGGATCCTGCGTTCCTTATCGTTCTTAGGGTCCGGACAGAGGGAAGGAACGACAATCTCCTGATTCAGATGGAACTCCGAAACAACCTTCGGCAGGAAATGTGGAAGTGTACGTAGAACAGCCTTGTCTTTGTGAAAGATGAGATATGGAGGGTCGCAAGACAGAGCGCTAAGTTCAGATACTCGTCTAGTAGAGGATATTGCCATCAAAAAGACCACTTTCCACGTCATCCATGCATCGGAAATTGAACCCAGGGGTTCAAAGGGAGGATCAAGTAAGGCTTCCAACACCAGATTGAGATCCCATCCAGCTGTAGGCAGTCGAAATGGGGGTGCCACGTGAGCGACTCCCTGTAGAAAGGTGCGAATCGTCTCCTCAGTAGCTAGGCGCTTTTGAAATAGTATAGAAAGGGCCGAAACTTGCACCTTGAGGGAGCTGAGTTTAAGCCCTAATTGGAGGCCCCGCTGAAGAAAGGACAAAATTCGAGGGATACAGAGCTCCATGAACGTAAATTCTGATTCATTGCACCACTCGAGGTAGGAGTGCCAAACTCTATGGTACGACTTGGAAGACGATGGTTTTCGAGCTTTGAGCATAGTAGCAATAACCTCTTCCGTCAGTCCCTGATTTCGCCAGATGGATGCTTCAACAGCCAGCCCGTCAAAGCAAACAGACCGGGATTGTGATGAGCTATGGGCCCTTGCTGCAGAAGGTCTGGCCTGCCGTCCAGCCGGACCGTTGGAGCCACGGACAGTTCTTGAAGATCGGAGAACCAGGTTCTTCGCGGCCAGAAGGGAGCTACTACGATTACTGTGGCTCTGGACTGCTTGAGCTTCTTGAGCACCCGAGGGAGCATTGGAAGTGGAGGGAAGACATAAGCCAGCTTGAACTGCCAGTGTTGTGTCATGGCATCTACTCCAGCCGCTAGAGGGTCTCGGTATCGTGCAAAGAAGGTTGAAACTTTTCGATTTCGCCTCGACGCCATGAGATCTATGCTTGGTCTTCCCCAGAGTGACACTAGTTGATCGAAAGCCTCCGGGTGAAGCTCCCACTCCCCGGGATCGAGTTGATTGCGACTGAGGAAGTCCGCCTTTGTATTGGCCACGCCTGGTATGTGAATGGCTGATAGTCTGACAGAGTTCTGCTCTGCCCACTGCAGAATCTCTCTGGCTTCTGCCAGAGCTTTTTGGCTTCGAGTCCCTCCCTGTCTGTTGATGTAGGCCACCGTGGTGACGTTGTCGCTTTGGATGCGGACTGACTGAAGCCGTAGGAGGTGACTCCACTGACTGAGTGCCAACTTCACTGCCCTGAGTTCCAGAATGTTGATAGGAAGTTTGGATTCCGCGGGAGACCAGCGGCCCTGCGCAGAGTGGTTCTCCCAAGTTGCTCCCCAGCCCTGAAGGCTGGCATCCGTGGCCATCACCCTCCAATCTGGCGTCGCCCAAGATTGTCCTACTGCTAGGTTCTCGGGGGACAGCCACCACCGTAGAGCTTCCTTCGTCGCCGGAGATAACCGGACAGGTTGGTTCAACGATCCCCCCTTCCAGGTGGCAAGAATGCTGGACTGAAGAGGACGAAGATGTATCTGTGCGAAGGGGACAGCCTCGATGGCTGAAACCATCGATCCGAGGACTTGCATTGCTCCGTGTACTGTGGATACCGGGCTGTCTATCAGAGACTGTACCTGACCCCTGATTCTGTTCTGTTTGGCCAGAGGTAGACTCACGGTCTGCGTGAGGGTGTTGAATTCCAGCCCGAGAAAGGTCATGTGATGGTTCGGAGTCATATTGGATTTGCACCAATTGATGGTCCAGCCGAAGCTCTGGAGAAGTGAAATCGCCCTTTGGAGATCCACCCTGGCCTTCTCTACTGACCGGGCTTTGATAAGTAGGTCGTCGAGATAAGGCGTCACCGAAATCCCTTGCAGTCTCAGGGTAGCTGCTGACACTGCCATTAGTTTGGTGAAGACCCGCGGGGCCGAGGACAGGCCAAACGGTAGTGCCACAAATTGGTAATGTCTGTTTTGAAATGCAAAGCGGAGGTAGCGATGATGAGGAGGCCAAATGGGAACATGGAGGTAAGCATCCCTTATGTCCAGGGACATCATCAGTTGACCCTGTTCCATGCCCCGAATTACTGATCTCAAAGTCTCCATTTTGAAGCGCACCGAACGGATGTACTTGTTCAGTCGCTTGAGGTCGAGAACAGGTCTGACCGTTCCGTCCTTCTTTGGGACTGTAAAAAGGTTGGAGTAGAACCCGGAGAATCTCTCCGGCTGAGGTACTGGTGTGATAACCCCCGATCTCTCCATCTTGTCTATGCACTCCAGAAAAGGTCTTTGTTTTAAGGGATTGGAGGGTACCCTGGACATAATGAATCTCCTGGGAGGCTGTGCCGCCAGGTCGAGATGGTAGCCCCCAGAGACGATCTCCTTGACCCAGGCATCTGAAGAGTGACGGATCCATTCCTCCCGGAATCGTAGTAATTTTCCGCCGATCTGATCCAACGATTCCGGAGGGATTGCCCCGTCATGCCGACGTGGGCTTATCAGCTGATGGTTTGTTGTGAGGTCGATTACTCTTCCACGGGGGACGGTTCTTGTCGCTGGTTTTGGAGCGAAAGTGGGATCTTTGTGGCGGACTACCCCGCCGCGCGAACCGGCCACGAAAAAATTTTCCCCGTCTGTTGGCTGATGATGCTCTACTTCTGGCTTGTGGAAGGAAGGTGCTCTTACCACCTGTCGCTTGTGAAATAATCTTCTCGAGTTCCTCGCCAAATAATCGTTGGCCCTTGTACGGAAGAGAAGTTAAGGACTTCTTAGAACTAATGTCCGCTGACCAATTCTTCAGCCAAAGCGTTCTGCGTGCTGCTATTGACAGAGCCGAAGTACGTGAAGTAAGCTGTGAGGCATCCAAGGAAGTATCACAAAGATAGCTTGATGCTTCCGCAATTGCTTGTGCAGAGGACAGAAGATCAGTTCGGGGAACACCACCCTGAATGTCCTTGACGAGTGACTCGGACCAAGCCTGAATGGCTCTAGAAACCCATGCTAAAGCCAAACAGGGCCGCAGTGTAGATCCTGCTGAGGAATATATTGCCCTTAAAAAACCTTCTAGTCTTTTGTCAGATGGATCCTTGAATGCCGCTGCGTCAGTGACTGGCAGCGTGGTAGATTTAGAAAGTCTTGACACTGGTGCGTCGACCACCGGGGGATTAGACCACTTATCAATAAGCTCTTTAGAGAAGGGATAGGACTTTGTGAATTTCTTAGTAGCTTGAAACTTCCTTTCAGGAGCGTCCCACTCCTCTTGAATGATCCCTAGTAACTGATCATGTTCAGGAAAACAGACTGTAGATTTATGCTGTCTTTTGAAAAGAGATTTTGTCTCCCCCGTTTTAGACTTCGGTGAAATGTTAAGTACATCGAGTACCCCTTTAATAATGCCCTCAACATCATGAAGGCTATCCTTTTCCCTTGCCTCATCTTGTTCGTCTTGCTCATCATCAGAAGAAGCAATAGATGCCGGTATTTCCCCCTCTGAATGGGAAGAACCCTGTTCATTAGAGGAATCCTCAGAAAAATTGTGAATAACAGAATCCGCTTTTTCGTCAACAGGACGTTTGCGTTTATCACCGGATTTGTGGTGAAATTTAGCCAGCGCCTTTCCTAAATTATCAGCAATGGCTGGCAATCCCTGAAGAGAAGCCAGTGACTGTGACAACTGTACTGCCCATAATGGAGGGAGTGGGTCTATTGCTGGCCCATGAGAGGATTCCTGAGAAGTGCCTTGCACTGTAACTTCAGCCTGTGTTTCTGGTAGAGCCCCAGAGACCATAGCTGCCCCCTGCCCCATGGTGCAAGTTCTGCAAAGCGACTCACCCTGTGCCCCCTGAAATTTTTGTTGACACTTAGCACACACAAAAAAATTCACCTGTGCTGTGGGGACTCGTCCCCCCGCCCTGCTGAATAACCCCCCTGGCCTACCTTCTGCCATCCTATGTAGAGGGTGTGGGGTAGCCAACCTGTGCCGTCACCAGACAAGAGCTGTGCTGTGTAGCGCTGCTGAGCCGCGGGAAGGAGCCAAAATGGCCGCTGGAACGCACATGCGTTCCACTCGGCGCGCGCGTGTAGCAGCCCGCCGAGGAAAACCCAAAATGGCCGCTGGAACGCATCATGCGTGAAGGGGGTCACCGGAGACAAGGTCATGCAGAATCAGCAGACATAGTGACCATACATTATAAAACATATATGTAGTCACTTACCCCCCCTCACACCGGCCAGACCCTCTGCGCTATAACTAGAACAGGCATACGTCTGGGTGGTCTGTATAGCCCACAGGCTAGAGTTATGACCCCGGTGGATGTCCTCGCGTAGGGGGCTAACCAAATAAGTACAGGTAATCCTGCCTTAGGTGTCACCCCTGGTGTCAGTCACAGACTGACCGTAGATTTCTCTGAGAGATAGAGACGTCCATCCTCCAGGTAGCAGGACACTTAAAAAACTGAAGTCTGAGTACAGTGTGTGGGGTTAAGCCTAACCTGGCACGCCCACTTTAATTACTTCAAGTGTCCTGCCTCCTGGAGGATGGAGCTTAACCCCATCGGTCCCTGTGTCCCCCTAAAGACGACAGAGAAAGTGTATTTTGTATACTAAATATAAACATGAACTTACTGCACCACAAGCCTAATCCAACAAATAATTTATGCTTTCAAAGTTGGCTACAGGGGGTCATCTTGTAACTTTGTTAAACATCTTTGCAAGACTAAGACTGTGCACATGTTCAGTGTGGTCTGGGTTGCTTAGGGATCATCATAAACAAAGCTGTTTGAGTTCTGCATGGCTGGGAAGTAAGGCAGGGCTCCCCCTGCTGTTCATAAGTATGATTGTTTCCCTGCTCAGCAGTTAGGGACCATCTGACAATTCCTATCCACAGCAGTAAATGAAGGGAGAATTTCACTGCATACAGTCAGGTTTCTTATAAAAACTGTACACATTTTTTAATTAAAGTATATTGGAGATAGGTTTCTTTTTCATTAAAGAAATTAAAAATGGGATTTTATTTTTTTGCCTTTACATGCCCTTTAAAGTTAAAAATTACCAAAAAGCAAAACAAAGAACGACTAATCAGGTGGAAGAGATAATGCACAAACTCACCTTACATTGGAACCGTTAGCCATCATCAGCCTCAGTTTACTGTCTGCTATCTCTCCATCCAGCAAGCCGATATCTGGCTTTTCTTCAAGATCTAGGGCTGTATCTTCAGTCTAGGAACATAAAGTAACATTAGAATGTGGAAGGCTAAAATGTGAAAAAAGGCAATGTAATGGGGAAATGAGTTTACAAACAGTTAAAATAATGTGACGGGGTTTGTACAAATATCAACATGAGATCAGGAAGAAGATGGCCAAGCACTCCGGTTAGACAATCAGAGCTGCCAGAATACATATAGCTACAAACCTCCTTCACTGGAGTTCCAAATGTCTTGGGATGCTGGCCTGTAGGAGTGCCTGGTTGTTCTGGACTCATGTCAGCCTCTGTTTCTCTGCCTTTCCTTCCTCCTTTTTTAATCATTTGGTTTGCTCTACCACCCTTCTTATTACTGCCCTTGAATGGAACAGCTGCTTTCGATGTGGATGGAGCACCAGGGCTTCTAGTTAGACCCATGAGGTTTCCAGTTTTCTCTATGTTTTGATGGAAGATATCCTGAAGGAGGGGAAAAAAAAAATCAATATTTTGGGTATGTAGAGGCAGTTGCAAATATAGGAGACTATCATCCAACAATCCATTCAAGCACAGAGCAAAGCATATCACTCACGCACACCAAAACATCACCTCCATTAGTCTAATCTCCCGGTCTAGGTCTTTAATAAGCTGGGAAGTAATAATGGTCTCAGGAATTTCCTCTTCGTGATCCATCAATGCCTAAAATGACAGCAAGAAAATTAAGAGGTTTTGCTAAAACCATGAGATAAGAGATGAGTGCAGGTTTGATCAAACGGACTGCAACTACAGAGGTTCAAAGAATTTCCATTTTACTGAACGGAGGGGAGTAATAACTTACATGAAATGGTCCATCTAAACATAGATACAATATGTCTTAAAGTGGACCTGTTACCCAGACATAAAAAGCTGTATAATAAAAGTCTTTTTCAAATTAAACATGAAAGGATGATTTTATACTTACCGTAAAATCCTTTTCTAGTAGGCCCGAACTGTGTGGGTTATGTCCAGGTTCACCTCTGGAGGCAGGACAGAAGAATTGGTCTCTTGGCCCCTCCCTCAGGATATATAGGCTGGCTCCACCTCTATTCTCCAATTCTGTTATAATGCGTTGTTGAGGTGATTAGGACAGCAAGTAGGAAGGAAGGTCAAGAGACAACAGTATAGACTATAGTATAGAGAAGAAAGATAAGTCCTTTCACCCATATTAAATTCAGCCTGGGTGGGACTTATTGCACTGATAGTTCGAGCCTACTAGAAAAGGATTTTACGGTAAGTAAAATCATCCTCTCTCTAGTCGGCCCTCCTGTCAGTGCAAACGTGTGGGGACGTCCAAAAGCTGTCCCGTAAAGAACAAATGAAACAGGGTGGGTATGCTGCTGATTATGTTATACTGTAGTCCTGGCAAGTTATGCCACTGCAGCCTGTAGAACTTTGCGGCCGAACATGGCTGATGCTGAAGCAAAAACATGAGGACCATGTGGCTGCCGCACAGATTTGATCTGGTGTAGCAAGATTCTGAAGGGCCCAAGACGCACTTTGTGCTCTTTAAGAATGAGCGGTGACTTGGAATGGTAGTTGTCTGTTGCTTAGAGCAGTGATCCCCAACCAGTAGCCTGTGAGCAACATGTTGCTCTCCAACCCCTTGAATGTTGCTCTCAGGGGCCTCAAAGCAGGAGCTTATTTTTGAATTCCTGTTTTAATTGCATAAAAACTAAGTATATTGCCAAACAGAGCCTCAATGTAGGTTGACAATCCACATAGTGGCTACCAAATGGCCAATCACAGCCCTTATTTTGCATCCCAAGAACATTTTTCATGCTTTTGTTGCTCCCCAACCCCTTTTACTTCTGAATGTTGCTCACGGGTTCAAAAGGTTGGGGATCCCTGGCTTAGAGTGTAAGCTTGATTCACAGTTTCTACAGGTCACCTTGCAATAGTCCTTTTGGATACCGCTAATCCTTTGTGTACTGGAGCGTAGGAATCTAGTAGTCTGTCTGCGCGCCTGAAGGCTGTTGTGCTCTTTTTGTAAATTCTGATTGCTCTAACCACATCAAGTGTATGTAATTGTTTTTCTTTGTCATTAGCAGGGTTAGGACAAAAGGAAGGATCATCTCCTGGATGATCACAGTGATCACAGTGCCAGGATTCCTACCAAAATTTGTAACCACATTTCATATCACTGTGTGTAAAACTACTTTATCTTTGTGAAGGATAAGCCATGGTTCTTTATTAGGGATGCACCGAATCCAGGATTCAGTTCGGGATTCGGCCTTTTTCAGCAGGATTCGACCGAATCCTTTTGCCTGGCCGAACCGAATCCGAATCTGCATATGCAAATTAGGGGTGGCGAGGGAAATCGTGTGACTTTTTGTCACAAAACAAGGAAGTAAAAAAAAAATTCCCCTTCCCACCCCTAATTTGCATATGCAAATTAGGTTTCGGTATTCGGCCGAATCCTTTGCGAAGGATTCGGGGGTTCGACCGAATCCAAAATAGTGGATTCGGTGCATCTCTATTCTTTATGCGACAGTGCTGCTATTTCCGATACTCTTTTTGCTGAAGTAATAGCAACAAGGAGTTTAGAGTTAGCCATTTTAGCTCACATGAATGGAGAGGTTCAAATGGTGCCTTTTATATTACCGATAGCACTAGTGTTAGGTCACAAGTGGGTGTTGGATTATTAAGAGTGGCCTAATCCTTATAGTACGTTGTAGGAACTGGTGAATATGGGGATATTCTGCCCATTTGCGATGGTATAACATGGATAAGGCAGAAATTTGACATTTTAGAGTGCCGGGTGCTAGCCCTTTTTCGAACCCGGTGGAGAGGAATTCAGTCATCAGTTGTGTAGTACTGTGCTCCCATATGAGCGGTCTGGTGGAGCACCATTGAAGAAATGTTCGCCACACTTTATGGTAGACCCTCGATGTGGAAGGATTCCTAGCCTGTAGCAGTATGTCTATCACTGGTGCTGAAAATCCTCTTTGGGTCCATAACTGGGTCTCAAGAGCCAGACCGTTAAACGGAGCATGGACAAATATGGATGTCGTGCTGGTCCCTGGAGTAGTAAATCCGTTCGTAGTGGAAGTCTCCACGGTTTTGATATGGACATGCTCACAAGATCTGTGTACCAAAGTCTGTTGAGCCAATCCGGTGCAATGAGTATTGTTGTTACACCCTTCTGTTTGATTTTGGCAAGTATTCTGGGAAGTATTAGTAGTGGTGGGAACGCATAGACTCTCTTGAAGTTCCAGGAAATTACCAGAGCATCTACACATGCCGCTCTGTGGTCTCTGTTTTTGGAACAACATGTCTATGTTTGGTGTTCCCCATTTGGCAGTGATTTTGTCATAGATCTCGTGATGTAGACTCCATTCGCCTTGGTCAATTGTCTGGCGACTGAGGAAGTCTGCCTCCCAATTCAGGACCCCTGGGATGTAAACTGCTGAAATTGATGGTACATGGTGTTCTGCCCACGTTAGGATCTTTGTTGCTTCCAGCATGGCCATCATGCTGCGGGTACCGCCTTGCTTGTTTACATAAGCCACCGATGTGGCATTGTCCGATTGAATTCTGACTGGTCTGGTTCGAAGTATGTTGGACTAACCTTGAAGCGCTAGCACTATAGCACGAAGTTCTACCACATTGATTGGTAGACAAGCTTCCTGAGGGGACCACTGTCCTTGTAAGGGGGTGTGTGTGTGTGTGTTATAAACTCCTCCCCACCCGAATGTGCTTCGTCTGTTCACAATCTCCCAATTCCTTGGTGCCCAGCTTCTGCCCGAGGTTAGGTGTGCTTGGACTGTCCACCATGAGAGACTGGTTCTGGTCTATACTGTTATTGGGATGTTCTGTTGTAAGACCCTGGTGATCTTTCTTCCAAGTGTGTATGAAATTTTGTTGTAGTAGTCGTAGATGGAATCTGGCACAGGGAATTACCTCTATTGCCGCCACCTTGAATCCCAGGAGTTGAAGACATTCTCCTGCTGTTACTGTGGACTTGCTCAGGAAGTGTTCTGTGTTGGAGATAATGGTTTCGACCTTGTCCCCTGTCAGTTGTACTACTTGTCGTCTGGAGTTGAATAGGAGCCCCAGAAGTAGAGAGCTGTTGCGGTGGTTTATTAGCCACCCGTGCTGTGCTAGTACCTGTAAGGTTATCGCTGTGTCCGCATTTGCTTGAACTTGTGACGTTGCCTTGAGAAGGAGGTCATCGAGGTATGGTAGTATGTGAATTCCCATAGTTCTCAAGTGGGCAGCTATGGGTGCTAGGACTTTTGTAAACACTCTTGGTGCAGTGCAGAGTCTGAATGGGAGAGCTACAAATTTAAAATGTTGGTCTCTTATTGCAAATCAGAGGATAGCTTGTGAGCTTGAATGTACTGGTACATGGAGGTAAGCATCTTGTAAGTTGATTGGTTCATAAAACAATTTGGTTCCATAAAGGCTATTGCTGACCTGATTGATTCCATTTTGAACTTTTGGTTGCGAATGAACAAATTTAGTTGTTGTAAGTTGAGTACGGGTTGGAATGTGCCCTCTTTTTTTTTGTCACCAGAAAAAGGTTTGAGTAAAAGCCTTTGAACTTGTGTTGTTCTGCCACTGGTATAATGACCCGTTTGCCACAGGGATGTTACTGCTTGCTGTAGAGCATGCTGTTTTTGTAGTGGGACGATCGATGGTACAAATCGTCTTGGTGGGAGTGTTGTGATCCTGTATCCTTGTTGAATGATTTGTAATACCCAATTGTCTGTGACAGGGGTTTCCCAATAGGGGAGGAATTGGGAGAGATGACCCCCTACTTTGGGAATGGAATGGTGGTAGTCATGCTAAATTGGGTTTTGTAGCAGCCGGTTTTCTGTTTTTATTTGACTGCTGCCATGGTTGTCTATTGCGTCTGGTACTCTGGTTGGTACCTGTACTCCGAAAGTTTGGAGTACGAAAGGAACGGTTGTTCTGGTCTAGAATTAAATCTGCTTGGTTGTTCTATGCGTGCTCTCTTCCCAGGTGGGAGGAAGGTGCTTTTTCCACCTGTGACTTCTGTGATAATTTGCTTGAGGTCGGGCCCAAAGAGAGATTCTCCAGTATATCATAGTCCTAACAGCTTGTTTTTGGAAGCAGTATCCCCTGACCATTGGCGTAGCCAGAGTGCCCGCCTAGCCACCACTGAATTGGCCTTCAACTTTGATGAAATGCAAACAATTTCCAAGGCAGAATCCACCACAAAGGAAAGAGTGGTATTTAATCTATTGATGTCTGCTGCTAGTTCTTGAGCTGACTTTGTTGAACAATATCCTGTGCCCATTGTTTAGCAGTTCTGGCTAATCCTGCCATTGCTGCTGCTGGTCGCAAGATTGCGTTTGAATGATTGCAAGCTCTTTTAAGTGCAGATTCTAACTTTTTGTCCATAAGGTCTTTAAAAGACGACTCTTCGTTTGATAATGTCTGGAAAGTCTAGCAATAGCAGAGTGCACTTTAGGCGGTTTGTCCCTTAATTTACACTGCTCTTCCGGGACTGGATACGTGTCATAGAAACGTTTTGATATGATGGACCTGCGGTCTGGTTGTTGCCATTCCAAGTCGATAGTTTGTGTAATAGAGAAACATTGGTAACACACGTGTGCGTTTTTGTTGCGCACCTAGGACTTTGTCAGCTTTTGATATAGCGACAGTCTCGTCCTTGATGTCTTATGTTTCCATCATGTCTTAATAGCTTTTTAGAAAAGTCAGGTTTTACAAAAGTGGCTCTCTCTGTATCAGAATCACTATGTTCATTAGATCATCAGTCGCCATCGGCCGACTCAGAGTCATGTAGTGAAAATAGATCCACATTAGATGATGGATCTTCCTCATTATCTGAGAGGTCTGGAGGAGACTGATGTGCTTTACGCTTGGTAGCCTGTGTCTGAATAGCTGGTTGAAAGGTAGTTTATAGCCAATCCAAAAAGTACCCTAACTGGGGTGGCATTTGAGGTACTTGATCTGAAGTAGTTGCCCTAGGGGTAGTATGTGCCTGGGGTTGAGGCTCATCCACACTCCCTTGGACTAGTCTCAATGATATGTGGGTTTAACAGTGGTGGTTCACTAAATTTGCAATCTGAGCAGTAAGAAGACTCCGACCTCCTTAATGTATGCTTGCATTTTTTGCACTTTTGAGTTTTATCTGTTTTTTTTTTTTTTTTTTTTTTTTTTACAGTTTTTGTTTGTAGACTTGGCCATCTGAATTTCCTCTCTCAAGTCTTTTAGGGAGTTAGAACTGTCCATTGTGATTGAGACTAAATGTGGTTTTCCAACACGTACAATCTCCCCCAGAGGTTGGAACAGTCTCTATAGGGTGGCAACTTAAACCAAAATATTGTATCAGTATGGCGATGTAAATTTAGAAGTAAGGTTAGAAATCGCGATTCTATCTCCATATGTCACGCAGTCTGCCTGTTCTGTGATAACACGGGCAAGATGGTGGAGCTAGATGCGTTGCGCTCTTGGACGCCTGCACGCTATGCATGATGACATCATATGCGGTACTATGTATCTCGCCACACGACTTGCGCCCAATCGGAATGGTGTCCGATACTTGCCTTTTGTTCCATCAGGCTGCCTAAGGCCTAGTATGCGCTCACCGTTCGTGTGCCCACACCTACTTGTAGGTATAACTCTATAGTACCGATATAATTGTCCAGCATATTGACAGTACCGCATGTCAACCGGAACAATTTATGAGGGAATATTAGTAGTACGGCATACTTTATTCCCCCAGAGCTTAAATGTGCTTGCAGTATTTTGTGGGCATTCAGGTAGTACCGCATACCCCAGCCATTTCAGACAGTACTCTACTGCTAGTATAAGCCGTTCTGTCCCACTTAATGCTAGAAGCCAGTAAGGAGGGGACATTGAAGAAATTGGGAGACAGGACCGCATGTCCCCATTTATCCTGTAAACAAAAATAATTAATGTCTAAAATCAATAGTGAAAGATAGAGAAAAAATAAATAGTTAAAAACAAAGGAAAAGGTTTCCATCCTTCACCTCCAAGGCAGGACAAAAGAACTGGGGAACAGAGGTGGAGCAGCCTATACATCCTGAGGGAGGGGCCAAGAGACCAATTCTTCTGTCCTGCCTCCAGAGGTGAACCTGGACATAACCCACACGTTTGCACTGACAAGAGGGCCAACTAAAGAAATCCAATTTCTATTTTTTTATTAAAGCATTCATAGCTGTTTTAAGCTCATTTAAAAATCTCAGCTGTCAGTCAAATATTGTCTGACCCTCCTCTACTCCTTAGGCATAGAGGCGGGGAAGACAATCACTTTCACTTTTCATTCAGCACTTCCCAGATGTCACTGCACTCCACACATTCCCCCGTTCTCTTCAACGTTTAATTGTGTAGCCAGTGCATGGGGATGAACATCGAGTCCCGCATTCTGGTGCACAAAACAAGATTCTGAGATGATACAAGGCTGTCTTAATAACAGTGTCCACCAAATGGCTCCTGCCTGCTTGCTATAATTAGGAGTTCGAAGACTGAAGGAAACAAGACTCAAATAATTTATATAGTGTTATTAAAGTTCATTGTGTTCGACTAATGTGATAAAATAGGATTTTGAATAATTTTATTGGGTGACGGGTATGCCGCTATAGTATAAAAAACAGCCCCACCTCCTTCTTGGTCCAGGCTCGGAATGCTGTATTAAGTGCCTTGGCTCCATGCAACAAGTACGATGCTGGCTGTCTTCTGTTCTCTCGCAAACCTTTATACCAAGGAAAGGTGCAGTTGAGACAAAACAGCAGGTATTTATGATAAATTCATAATGACAAAGTAAAGCAGACTGAAGTTTAGACTCACCACGGAAGGTGTCTAGTAAATGCTTCCCCACGTACCAACAGATGGTTTCAAAGTTTGGGAATTTAAAGAGGTCAGCGGTGCTTAATCGCTTTTCAATCTCATAAGCTCTGCAGGGATGAGAAGAAACAACAATTAAATAAAATGTGGTCCACGTGCTTAAGAAACTGTGGCGCAGAAAAGGAGATTTTTGTATACCTACCGTTAAATCTCTTTCTCTTCAGTCACTTGGGGGACACAGGGACAGTGGGGTATAGCTGGTACATCCAGGAGGGCAGGACACAACAGTAGGAAAAAACTAGCCCCTCCCCTACTGGCTATACCCCCGGCAGACGGAGCCTAGACCAGTTTATTCCAAAGTAAACAGGAAAAATGCTATTGACCGTAATCAACTTAGTACTAAAACATTCCATGTCTGACGGAAAAATGATTCCTCAGTCCAGGGAGGGAAGCCCTGTGTCCCCCAAGTGACTGAAGAGAAAGAGATTTAACGGTAGGTATACAAAATCTCCTTTTCTCCAAGTCATCTTGGGGGACAGTGGGACGTACCAAAGCTGTCCCCTAATACCTCCGGGTGGGAGAGTAAGGCTTAAGTGGAAGTGACCACTGCACCTTTCTGCCAAAGCGAATGTCAGAAGCCGCAAAGGTATCGAAATAGTAGAATTTAGAGAAAGAGTGGACCGAGGTCCACGTAGCTGCCTTGCACAGCTGTTCTGCTGATGCTTGGTTCCTGAACGTCCAGGACGTACTCATCACCCTAGTAGAATGGGCTGTGAGTCTAGCTGTGGCGTTTTGCCATGTAGGCTTGATGAATCACTTGCTTGATCCAGCGTGAAATGGACGATTTTGTGGGCGCCTTTCCTTGCTGGGGGCCTGAAGGAATGACTAGTAAGGAGTCCATCTTGCGAATGTCCCCGACTCTGTGTAGATAGAAGTTTAGAGCTCTAACAGGATCCAGGGTGTGTAGAGCCTTCTCCTTAGGACTGGTAGGTGAAGGACAAAGTCGGTATCGTAATCTCCTGGTTCAGATGAAAGTCAGATACTACTTTGGGCAGAAAAGATGGAATAGTGCGTAGGACCGCCCTATCATGGTGAAAAACGAGGAAAGGCAGTTTGCATGACAGTGCGCTGAGTTCTGAAACACGTCTTGCAGAGGCAATTGCCAGAAGGAAAACAGTTTTCCAGGTAAGCCAGAGAAGTGAAACTGATCCTAGCGGTTAAAATGGAGGGTCTTGAAGGGCTCCTAGAACTAAGTTGAGGTCCCATAGAGGAGCTGGTGCTCAAACTGGAGGAGCCATATGTGCTTCTCCTTGAATGAAAGTCTTGACTTCAGGCAAAAGAGCAAGCCGTCTTTGTCACAATTATCTGCTTTATCAGTCCTTTTTCAAAGTGATACTGACACTAAAAAATTAATTTTAGCATATGAATGTACATTAAATGTTACCTATAGGTCATGTTGATCATTTGTTGCTGAGAGGTTTGTTTTTGTATATAATTGTTAGTTGAAGTTCCTAAGCCGGACTCTCTGACTTTGCCAACCTGACTGTCCCATCTCAGCCTGTTACAGTTTCTAATGCTAACGGACACCTGCTGCACAAATATGGCAGCCCCCTCATACAGGAACATGGGGGATCAGACAGGTAATGTAAAAGCATCATGCAAATACAGTTTATAGCAAAGTTAGAAGTAGCTTGCAAAGCCAATATTATAATAGATTTTAAAAAAAAAAGTTTAATTTCAGGTGTCAGTATCTCTTTAAGGGATACTAGGGATAGACCCATGGATAGGCCCTCTTGCAGGAACTCTAGAGTGCCACTTGGCTGTTAGAGCATCGGCTGTCATGGCTAGTGGGTCCCTGTATGGAGCTAGGAACGCCGAGACCTTGCGGTTGTGCCGTGTCGCTATGAGATCCACCTCTGGAGTGTCACACATCTGTGTTATTTAGTGGAAGATCTCGTCTTTCAATGACCACTCTACCGGGTCAAGGGATTGCCTGCTTAGAAGTCCTAGCTTCCCAGTTTAGAAGTCCTGGAATGTAAATTGCTGACAGGTGGGTCTGGTGAGCTTTGGCCCATTTGAAGATGAGGTTGACTTCGTCTAGTGCTCCTCTGCTTCTTGTGCCCGCCGTGGCGTTGTCGGACTGTATCTCGGATGTCGAGCAGGTTGATTTGTAGTTTTTATCCCCTTGGTTCCACTGACCTTGAGCTTAGCGACCCTCGAGAATGACTCCCCAGCCGAGCAGACTTGTGTCTGTCATGAGAACACGCCATTGTGGATCTCCCATGGGTTTGTCCGAGGACAGGTCGGTGTCGTCCAACCACCAGAGGAGAGATGCTCTTGTCTTGCAGGAGAATCGGATCTCCTGAAGAAGGGATTTCCTCTTCCAAAACTTCAGAATGTTCCACTGGAGCTCTCGCAGATGGAATTGGGCAAATGGCACCGCTTCTATGGTGGACACCATGACCCCTAATACCCTCATGCAGAACTTGACTGAATGTAGAGGTCTCTGAAGAAGCGACCTTACTAAGGCTTTGAGATGATTGACCTTCTCCTGTGGAAGGTAAATCCTCTGTGTTTGCGTATTGAACTGCATGCCGAGGAAGACCATGGATTGGCTGGGTGTTCGGGACGACTTTTCCAGGTTTAAGACCCAGCCTAGTTCCTGGTGGTTATCCATGGATGTCCAGAGAGATCTCTGGGCCTCTGAGAAGGAGGGTGCCTTGATTAGCAGATCGTCCAGGTAGGGGGTGATGGAAACTCCCGTGTTGCAAATCACTGCGGTCGCTGCTGCCATGATCTTGGTAAAGGTCTTGGGGCAGACATTAGCCCGAAGGGAAGGCTTGTGAACTGATAGTGGCGATTCTGAAAGGCAAATCACAAGTATCTCTGATGTGGAAAAATGGGGACATGAAGGTAGGCATCCTTTATGTCAAGAGAGATCAGAAATTGTCCCGGGGACATGGCTGCAATGACCGATTTCAGAGACTCCATCTTGAATTTTCTTTGACAAAGGAATTTATTTAGTACCTTGAGATCCAAAATGGGTCTTATATGTCTTTCTTGGGTACTACAAAGAGGTTTGAATAGTAGCCCTTGAAAAGTTCTGCGGCTGGTACAGGAATGATCACCTGTGATAATAGGAGGTTGGAAATGGTGCCTAGGAAGGCTGTCCTTTTGTTTGAGTCCTGTGGCATTCTGGACATAAAAACCGATGGGGGGTAGTTGAGGAAAATTCCAGGTGGTAGCCCCGCTTTAGCACTTCCAGGAGTCTTGAATGAGTGTGGTCTACACTTCGGCAAAGGTGCCGAGCCTGCCCCCTTTCGGCCCTGTGACTGACGGTGCTTCAACAGGGCCGTCAGTCACTCCTGGCGGTTTTCCCCTGGAGGTAATGGCAGTGAGTAAAGAGTCTGACCAGGACTGAACTGCCCTGCTAACCCATGCCATGGCTAGGACAGGCCGTAGAGAGGTGCCTGAAGAAGAGAATGCCGATTGAGAAGGCTCTCTAACTTCTTGTTCATCAGGTCCCTGAAAGAAGAGGCATCTGGGACGGGAAGGGCAGTGTTCTCGCCTTGGGCTTGTCAAGGCAGGAAAGCAATTTATCCAGTGACTGGGCTAATTTTGGTATCCCAGAAGCCAGTTGTGATGTCCACTCAGGAGTGGGAGGTTGTCTATAAGGTGGATTATCTCTATGCAAAGATGATTCTCCTTGACAGACTTGGTCTTCCTGGAGAGGAGCAGGTTCTGGAGGTTCAGGACCAATCTCAGGTGGTTTGCTTACTACATAAAGGTTCTTTGTGTGCAGAGGGCAAACGTTTGCGGCAGGTGGCACAGGCAAAATATCTCACTTGAGTAGTAGGTGGCCCGGCACACGCTGAGATTGCGCAAGAGTAAAGGAGTCCTCCTCCTTTACTCACAGCCTAATGCATCCTCTCAGGATTAGCACTCCTCCCCGCAGACCCGTGTCAGTAGGAGGCTACGCTCACATAGCATGGAAGGGATAAGGGCAAATCGATACGTATAGGCAAAGGCTGCACAATTCCATTAAGCTCTCCCCTCATGCAGGAAGTGAGTTAGAGCTTGCAAGGGGGCAAGAGAAAAGGAAGCCCATTAGGAGAAGGAAACCTGCTCCCTAAGGTAGGGAGAGGGATATGAGAGGAGAGAAGGCAGCACAGATAGTATACTCATTGTGTCCTGAATACTCTGCTCTGTCATCCGGCCAGTCAGTCTCCACCTATGGGAAAGAGGCGGGACCTGAATAAGACTGGGTGGTCATGAATATCAGGGACCCCGGAGACAGGTCCCACGTTGGGAAATGCCTATGGGGAACCTCTGCTCTGTGTATAGGGCCTGAGCATTCCCTAGGTGTCAAACAACTGAGTGAGTAGAAAACTGAAGTGTGAGTAGAATAACGTCCTATCCTCCTGAGGACATAACAAATACTGGTCTAGACTCCGCCTGCTGGGGGTATAGCCAGTAGGGAAGGGGCTAGTTTTTTTCCTACTGTTGTGTCCTGCCCTCCTGGATGTAACAGCTCTACCCCACTGTCCATGTCCCCCAAGATGACTTGGAGAAAAGCAATAGACACAATCTGAAACACTGAAATGAATCAGTGTAAAAAACACTCCAATAGGCTGTAACCCTAAAAAACTTAAATTACTAAATTAAAACCACCAACTCTATGAGGTAGAGGACTACTCTTACACCATTAAGTCCCAAACTCACCTGAGCTGCATAGCAATGCTTAGGCTGTGCAGAAAGTTCCCTCCAAAGGCTAAGCAGTCAACTGGAGTCAGCACTGCATGTATCCATCCTAGCAGAAACCAACATTGTAATGAGAAGGCAATTTAGAAACCATTCACATAAAAGGAAAACGGCTCAAAAGTATCAACCATAACTCACCTGTGGGGATGAAAAGGGTCTGTCCCTGTTTGACTGGGCATCTGTAGCATTTATCCACTTGATCTCCAAAGAACATTTCATTCTGATTGGAGGAACTGCTCCAGCACTCAAAAAGGGCCAGGTTAGTTTTGGTCGGTTGGATAAGGTAAAATATTTTTTCTCCCTGTAAATATATAGGGTAATAAATGGTAAAATTAATGACGTGGGGGCCTATATATCCAGAGTCTCATTTTTGTGGTTTTTGGAAGCACAACCAAACTCACAAACTACGAATATCATGACATTTATTAAAAAATCTTTTAGCTTGATATTTGGTCAATATCAAGCGAAAAAATATGAAAACCTCTAAAAGCCCGAATTTATTTACAGCAGTTCAAAAAAAAAAAAAAAAAAAAAAATCAGCACAGCTCCCACTGACTTCTACAGGACCTCGACAATTTTTACCTGGCCAAGTTTTAGTATTAGTGGTTTTCAATAAATCTTGAATTTTTAGTGCTGTTTAAAATACAGTTTATATATGTGAGTTTAGAGATCTGTAGAAGTATGTGTATTAAAATGAAAAATTCACACAATTTATATCAAGTATATACATTTTCCATTCTGTATAGTTCCATTCTTTTCTGTCAGATTCTGGGGGATGTGTTACTTGTTACAGCTTACCATACCTGCATGAATGCATAGAATATTATCTGCAGAAATCATATCATGGCTGTTTTAAACTGAATTACTTGCCAGAGCTCTTATACTTTGTTATAATCATCTCTCAAGAAGCATGGAGGGGGTGTAATTTAGTAGCTGAGAGCGGAGACACAACCAATCACAATAGGGTTAGTACGCAACTCCCCAGGTTATTAGCATTATAAGGAACAACTCACTATGTTGACGTGGCTTGACATATGAACTTACTTTAAGGACATGATACCAGACAGAGGTGCCCCCAAAATCAATATGGAAATCTGTATAACTGTCCTTAACACCCATGAGACAGTATTTCTGGACATTAGGCCTCTCAAAAACACTCTGCTCTGGCCACAGGTTTTCTACCCAGGATAACTTTCGTACAATCTTTGGAGTCTCCACTAGATTAGAGAGTCTGCAAGAAAATAAAAAGACTATTATAAGATTAATGAATTTGTTCACCTTTAACTTAAACTTTAATTATGAAGTCGAGGTGTGCAATTCGTTTTCATTTTCTATTATTTGTGGTTTTTGAGTTAAACTTTTGAGTCAGCGGCTCTCCAGTTTGCAATTTTAGCTAGCATGTTGCTATGGTCCAAATTACCCTAGCAACCATGCATTGATTTGATTTAGAGACTGGAATATGAATAGGAGAGGACCCGAAGAGAAAGATGAGTAATCAAAAGTAGCAGCAATGATAAATTTGAAGCTTTACAGAGCATTTGTTTTTAAGATAAAAATAATTAAAACAGTATCAAAAAGAAAAAATGAAAGGCAATTGAAAATTTGCTTAGAATTTGCCATTCTATAACATACTAAAAGTTAACCACCCCTTTAAGCAAGTAAAACTAGTAAAACAAATGCACATCTTTCCAAGTGATGATTAAAGAACCAAGAAGAATATATGGAAGCAGCCATAAAACACTGCAGCAAAATCTCCTAAATTCAAATCAGTATCATAATGGCCAAATTTCCCACCAAACCACAAGACAAACACTCCATTTTTTGGGGAAGCTGTGCATTACTTGCCATTAGCAAGCCACAAAAAGGATTTGCAAAATGTATTTGATCATGTACATTTTATATTATAAACTACTGGCCTTATTTTTGCGAGATCTCACTAAAATGAAAAAAAAAATAGTTATATAGCACTTATTATGTACTTGTGCCAGTGGTTTAAGATGTTGGTATAATGAGGGAGTAGTGCATGCAACATGCCAATTCGAATCTATAACAATTTCAAATGAGCAGAACTTTGCTTGGCAAGATGTGTTGGGCCAAAATGGTCTGACCTGTTTGGCCCCCTAGGCCAATGACTGGATTATAGGAGAGAACTTCATCAACATCTTAAAGTGTTGGAATTTATAAAAATACAGATAAATATATGGCTAATACTCAGATATCACTCATGCAGGCACCTAAAATCAGAGCTGTGATTGGTCAGCTTTAGTCAGACAAACTGAAGAATAGTTCTAACATGTAGCAAAACATGACACTTAGGGGAAGAAGGCAAAATTGCTTTCCTATACAAACCTCGTCTCTGAAAATTCCAGGCTTATCAGATTGAGAACCTTTTCCCTTTTGGGGCTGTTATAATATTTCACAAAATCTTTCAGTTTCATCTTCAAATCAGCTTGCCTTGTCACATCTATCACATCGATCTCTTTCTCAGGACCTGAATGGAACCAGACGACAAAGATGAAGGAAAAAAAAAATGTAGAGAGAGCATAAGAGAGGTTTGCAAAAGATCATGGAAAACAGCAAGATGATGACATTAAAGTTGAAAACTAGAGAAACACAGACATCAAGAAAAAGCATATTCAGTTAGAAGTTTAGAAATTCAGTTTGAAACATACCCACATAGTACTCCACATCACTGACTGTGAAGGTTGGAGCAGGAAGCGTCATGCCTAACCCATCTTTCTTCAGCACTAGAATTGGGACACTGAAACTGTTCTCCTCCAAGTATTCCACTGTCAACTGGGCACCCTGGGGCTTTAGGACGATTTCCTCTGCACTGTCCATTAAAAGCACAATGGGATATATTGTAATAAGGTATATACACTATCTTTTGCCAACCAGCTACAGACCATGGTGCATTAACCAAATTCCTTAAAGCAGGAAGTAGTGTTCTAGCTATTATGTTAGGTTATTGTGTTAGATTTGCAGCCACTGTGGCAATGTTCTAAAGGGTCCGCATGTATATCACCCCCCCGAAAGGCACACGCATCCCAATTAAAGGTTTTTACACATGTGAATCTTTGTATGTTGTTTATAGTATAAAGTGGCCATGCGGGAAAACTTATATAGGCAAAACTATTCGTACCATTAGGAGCAGACTAACGGAACACAAGTCAGCAATCAGAAATAAATTAAACCAACCCGTTGCCATGCATTTTAATGAAAGTGGCCATAACATTAGTCAACTATGATTTCAGGTCTTATATTCTGTACCAAAAATAAGGCATGGGGGGGGACCACAATAAGGAGTTACTGCGGAAAGCAGCCCAGTGGATATGTAAATTAGGGACTATGTCCCCTCAATCATGAATATGATCTGTATCCATTTAAATAAGGTTTTCATATTTGTATTGATTTTATGTTTTGTAGGTTGGCACAGAAACAATTTGTTTGCAAGAATATGTTATAATATATTTTGGACATATGGATACCCAGATAAGTGGTTGACCATATTTAAGAGTCAAGTAATAATGTGAATGCATTGTATTATGCTGTAACTTATTTATTATGGGGTTTTTTTGTGTGTATGCAATGCCACGAAACGACCAAGGTTGCTAGTAAGCTCCAGCAGTTACCTTGGGAAATTTCTACTTTTCAGCTCCTTGATAAAGTTTGCACTTCCTGTCTGTACTGGCTTCCCAATGTCTTTGCTCAAGTGTAGATCCTGCTTTAAATTCCCACGTCGACGTTTCACTGTAGGAACACACAGTTAGACAATAAGAGGACACTCTCCTTGATTTACATAAATACAAACTATTATTTTGCATTCTGTATACAGTCAGTCCCCTGAGTTTTGTACGAGATAGGGTCTGCAGGTTTGGTTTTAAGTTGAATTTGTGTGCAGGATGAAACATGTACATTTACTTATTAAATGCAACAAGACAGATGTTTGTCTTAACATAGTATTTATTTTTACCTTTCTGCGCATATTTATTTTACCTTTCTGTGCTCCGCAGTAGACAACACACACCGCAGGGGATTGGGGCAGGTGGTTAATTAACGCTAAATGCTAATAAAGGCCAAGCAAACCATTGTATGTTACTGTAACAGACCCCTTCTGTAAGTGCGAGTTGTATGCAAGTAGGGTGTATGTAACTCGAGGACTCCCTGTAGTGTTTTGTAGTCATACAGTTTAGAATGAAAATGCTACTTACTAACAGATGGTCCATGAGTTATCTGGCAGTTCGGACAGTGATATAGGTCAATTTCAGATGCCTTTTCCTCCTCCACCCCAACACAGCTGTCCAGAAATAAATAGAGCAGAGCAGATGCATGTGAAAAACTGAGGAATGCTACTTCTCACACTATAATGAAACCAACGGTTAGGTAGGGCAAGTTAAATAGTGGATAACAGATAACACCATTATGTTCTAAAGAGCTTATCTGCTGTGTACCCTGAGCCTTTTCTCAGCTTCGAATGGCTGCCCCCATGGCTACACAGCAGCTTGTTTATATAAACTATAGTAGTATTATCTGTTATCTACTGAGTATCCTGTGCTTGAATGGCTGGCCCCATGGCTACACAGCAGCTTGTTTATATAAACTATAGTAGTACTTATCTGTTATCTAATGTGTATCCTGTGCTTGAATAGCTGCCCCCATGACACACAGCAGCTTGTTTACATAAACTATAGTAGTACTTATCTGTTAAATGTTAGCTACCGAGTATCATGTGCTTGAATGGCTGGCCCCATGGCTACACAGCAGCCTGTTTATATAAACTATAGTAGTACTTTTCTGTTATCTACTGTGTATCCTGTGCTTGAATGGCTGCCCCCATGGCTACACAGCAGCTTGTTTATATAAACTATAGTAGTACATATCTGTTATCTACTGTGTATTCTGTGCTTGAATGGCTATCCCTATGGCTAAACAGCAGCTTGTTTATATAAACTATAGTAGAGTTTCTGAAGCAAGCACCAGTTTTAACAGTTCAGGGCAACACTACGTTCTATGGTCATTACTTTAAAACACTTTCATTTTTTGGTGTTACTGTTCCTTTAAAGGAGAAGGAAAGGCTAAAAAGAAGTAAGCTTCATAAGAAAGGTCTATATGAATACACCAGTAAACCCTCAAAGTAATGCTGCTCAGAGTTCTCTGTCAACAGAAACACAGCATTTCTTTCCTTCTATTTTGTAAACATGGATTTCTGTATCAGACTTCCTGATTTCAGCATGAACATCCAGGGCTAGGGCTTGAGCATGCTCAGTTTGCTCCTCTCTGCCTCACCCCCTCCCTTTTCCCCCTGCCTGTTGTAATCTGAGCCCAGAGCTATGAGTGAGCAGGGAGAGGCTAAGGCAGGAAGTGATGTCACACCAAGTTAATATGGCAGCTGCTATCCTAAACAAACAGCTTCTAGAGCGGGTTACTCAAGTTTGGTAAAGCATTCTGCAGAATATAGTGTTATATATTGCATTATTGTGGCTAATCTATTGGCAATAAACTGCTTTGGTAGCTTTCCTTCTTAATGAAAGTATATTAGAGATATCTTTCTTTGCAACTAGGAAACAGTATAAAGAGGTTTTATTTTTTTTTTGCCTTTACATCCCCATTTCATTGCAGAGACAATGCACAACATCGACACAACAGGACAAAGAAGGAAACGTCATATCCTATCCAGGTGCGAGTTTCCATTCACAGTAGTTAGCTTTGATTTTTGCAGCTTCGTTACCACAGAACTGCATATTACAGGCTGCTGATCTTGCAGGTGGTTATATCGTGCTTTACTGTGCTTTTACATTAATACTAACGACAACAGAAATAATTATGCAGTGGTAATGAAATACTGTAAAGGTACCTTCCATGAAACCAGTCTTGGCAGACATCGCATTCAATCATGAAGCGTGTGACATCATAGGGCAGGCAGCAAAGACAATAAACCGGCACAGAAGCCATCCTGTGCCCTGTTTAGTGAGGTTGCTTCACACAACTAGGCTTGCACGCTAGAAGAAACCCCAGCTGATCACACACCAGTTGCAGGTATAAATGATCCAAAAAAACATGGGTCTGATATTTAATTGGTTGCGGAGCTCTTTCCTCAATCTCCAGTTATCATGCAGGACACTGTAACCAGTCGGTCTTATTTCGGGTGACGTCGGCTCTCTGTAAACATGGAAAACAAAAAAAAACATTGTTTTATTAAGGAGATTGTTCACCTTTGAGACTACTTTTAATATGATGTAGAGAGGGATATTCTGAGACAATTTGCAATTGGTTTTAATTTTTTATTATTTAGGGTAAGGGCACATGCGAAGATTCAGGGAGATTTAGTCGCCTGGTGAATAATTGCCACTTCTTCGGAAGACAATCTAACCAAAAAGCGTTCCCGCCGACTAGAATGTAAATATTCGGGGGGATAGCAATCGGATCACTTTGTTTTACGATGTTGCCAGCAGTTTCCTCGTGAGTCAACTTCGGGCGACTTTGGAAAACTATTATTAACGATTTAAATTCTAGCCAGCGGGAAGCCTTTTCAGAGAGATTAGTCGCCCGAAGAAGAGGCGATTAGTCAACAGGTGATTAAATCTCCCAGAATCTATAGGTCTGTCTCTGCCCTTAAGGTTTTTGACTTATTTAGCTTTTTATTCAGCAGCTCTTAAATTAGCATTTTAAGCAATCTGGTAGCTAGGGTCCAAATTAGCCTAGCAACCATGCATTGATTTGAATAAGAATAGGAGATGGTCTGAATAGAAAGAGCAGTAATACAAATCAGCAATAGCAATACATTTGTAGCCTTACAGAGCGTTTGCTTTTTTAGAAGGGGTCAGCGACGCCCATTTGAAATCTGCAGAGTCAGAAGAAAAAGGCAAATAACTGTAAAAAATAAATAATGAAAACCAACTGAAAAGTTGCTTAGAATTCTAGAACATACTAAAAGTTACCTTAAAGGTGAACAACCCCTTTAACGTGAACATTGGTTCCCTGCAAATCAGAATACATTTTGCAAAAAGAAATGAACACATAAGACAAACATACATTAAATATTATTAAGAGACAACCGTCTCTCAAAACTCTTATTTTACTATGTGTGTCGCAGGAAAAAGACAGATTTCGTTGGATAACACATTGAAATTGCCCACAATGCAGCATATTCTATATATATGCAACTTGTGTCGCCATGTGTGAGACTTTCAGGTAAAATAATGACAGTTCTCTTATTTTTTTTGTGTGAGGTGTGTGGGTGGGGGTTATTACAGAGATTACAGAGAGGTGGTGGGTGGGTTATGGATTAGTACACAGCTCAGCAGTGGTTTTCAGATTGTCAAGACATTTTTAAAGGAACAGTAACATCAAAAAATAAAAGTGCACTGTTGCCCTGCACTGGTAAAACTTCTGTGTTTGCTTCAGAAACACTACTATAGTTTATATAAATAAGCTGCTGTGTAGCAATGAGGGCAGTCATTCAAAGGAGAAAAGGCTCAGGTTACACAGCATAAGCTCTGTAGAACATAATGCTGTTATCTGTTATCCACTATTTAACCTTTGCCATATAGCCTTTTTTCAATTTCCGCCATTGCTACTCAGCAGCTTGTTTATATGAACTATAGTAGTGTTTCTGAAGCGAAAACATCAGTTTTACCAGTGCAGGGCAACAATAAACTATATTTTCATCGCTTTAAACACTTTAATTTTTTGGTGTTACTGCTCCTTTAACTCCCACTGCAGCCCCTACCCAATTTACTAACAGACACAAATCTCCATGCACTTGCTAACTAGATGAACTTTTGTATCCGATTGCAGTGGCCTCATAGATGATGACGGTCTGGTAAAGATGTATTGTGGGTAATCATAAAACCAATCACTCCCCATTTCTATGCAATCCATATTACAGATATTAACTTGACTGCTTTCCAGAGCACTTAAAAGCACTTAAAAATCAAACACAGAACTTGTAACAATAATGACATCAATAAGAGTCCTGCGCGGGTCCATTTTTTGGAACCCGGACCCGCATTCTTACCCGCTTGGACTTGCTACCCAACCTGACCCGCAAGTACCTTATCCGCAACCTGGACTCACTGACCATCAAAAACAGGAAGTGCTGTCATTGTAAACCGGAAGTGACATCATCGTAATTAGGCGTGATCAGGGGGAAAAGGGTAAAAATCGCTACCGAGAAGACCCGCGGCCCAACCGGCAAAACCACGTCTATACCCACACCCGGGACTTCTACCCACAACCCTCAAGGTACCTCAGGTTTTTGCAGGTAACCTGCGGGTACCAGACCCGCTGCAGGACTCAATGCACATGTAAATCTATGATGAGACTTCAATAAAAAACAAATTTCAAAAAAGAAAAAAAATTCAACAGTGACCATAAACGATGAAAAAAATACACACCCGTCGCCAAACAAGCAGATCTTTTCCCGATCTTTTCCCTGCCCACCAATGGCAGGTTGATATTGGGTTAATGCGATTGGATTACAATGAAGAGAATAGGCGCCAACGAGTCGTAGGAGCGCAACAACTAGCCAATGTAGTCATCAATCACAGGAAAAATAAAAGCTGCCGGATAGATAGGCCGATTTTTGGCCTGATACCGCTCAGGGAGACCCGTTGGAAGCCCCAACACACAGGCAGATAAGCTGCCACATTGGTATAAAGGACCCATTTCGGCAGGTTTATTCTGCTCATGTATGGCCACCTTTAGACCTGGCAACCTTGGTCTCCAGCCTATCACTTTGTGGTACAATCATTTGGTTAGACCCCCATAAGGGTCATATTTCAAAGGGGTTGTTCACCTTCCAACACATTTTTTCAGTTCAGTTGCTTTCAGAAAAAAAAAAAACGTAAATAAAAACTTATTCCAATTACTTTCTATTTTCTATGTGTGACCGTTATTAATATTAAAGTGCAAAGTTTCATTTTTCACCTTCTAAAGCAGCTCTGGGAAGGAGGGGTCGCCAACTGTTCTAAATTGATACATTTAGTTGATCCATTTCTTATCTTTGTCCCTGCTGAGCTGAATCCCTGAGTTTCATTAACGGCAGCTGTTAGACTTGATACAATAGTTGCTGAGGAATGTATCAACTAATGGAGCAAAGTGTAACAGTTTAGAATCTGCACCTCGATTACTGAGCTGCCAGACTCAAACACCAGGGACATTCAACTTCAAACTTAGATTTTGGGAAAACCATAAAAAAAATAAAAGATGAAAAGTAATTGAAAAAGTTTTTGTTTATAGTGAGCAATCTAAAAACAACTGAAATAAAAAAAAAGTGTTTGGAAGGTGAACAACCCCTTTAACGTAACCTGTAACCTTTTTATAAGTGACAGTCACACTGTTATAAGAGCAAATAAGCATTCACCCTGAATTTCAACCAAATTGATTTCCAGCCTATACCCTCTTCCATGCATGGGAAACCCCCAGCCTATACCCTCTTCCATGCATGGGAACCCCACAGCCTATACCCTCTTCCATGCATGGGAACACCCCAGCCTATACCCTCTTCCATGCATGGGAAACCCCCAGCCTATACCCTCTTCCATGCATGGGAACACCCCAGCCTATACCCTCTTCCATGCATGGGAAACCCCCAGCCTATACCCTCTTCCATGCATGGGAAACCCCCATTCTATACCTTCTTCCATGCATGGGAACCCCCATTCTATACCTTCTTCCCTGCATGGGAACCCCCAGCCAATAGCCTCTTCCATGCATGGGAACCCCCAGCCAATAGACTATTCCCTGCATGGGAACCCCCATCCTATACCTTCTTCCATGCATGGGAACCCCCAGCCTATACTCTCTTCCATGTATGGGAACCCCCATTCTATACCTTCTTCCATGCATGGGAACCCCCATTCTATACCTTCTTCCCTGCATGGGAACCCCCAGGCAATAGCCTCTTCCATGCATGGGAACCCCCAGCCTATACCCTCTTCCATGCATGGGAACCCCCCCCCCAGCCTTTACCCTCTTCCATGCATGGGAACCCCCCCCAGCCTATACCCTCTTCCATGCATGGGAACCCACCCCCAGCCTATACCCTCTTCAATGCATGGGAACCCCCCCCCCAGCCTATACCTTCTTCCATGCATGGGACCACCAGCCTATACTCTCTTCCATGCATGGGAACCCCCATTCTATACCTTCTTCCCTGCATGGGAACCCCCAGCCAATAGCCTCTTCCATGCATGGGAACCCCGAGGCCTTCCCCAATTTAGGAACCCCATATGTATGTAGACAGGTTGAAGTTAGCCACAATGCCACCGCACTAGTATCAATTCTCTGTTTAGAGAGTGAGCTGCACAACCAGCAGTCTCGTGTATTAGATTATTATTATTATTATTACCAGCTCTCACACATTGTGGCCTCATTTGTCCATATAGGTGATTTCCCTACAGCGAATACACGTACAACATACCCTGTTAATACTGAGGGGGAGAAGGCCTGTGTAAGAGAAGACGACTCTGTATAGTTTAAACTGAAGTAGAGATGCACCAGGGAACCATCTTGCAAAGCTTGTCGGGACGCGCCATTTACCTGAGGCCGAGGCCGCGAGGCCTTTCTCACAAGAATCCTGCCCGAAGTCACAAAGAAGCTGCACACGAGCTGTCAGAGGCGCGAAATGACCAGAAGTGTCAGAATACAATCCTTATTGGGGCTGAAGCAGGCTGGGCCGGCGAACTCGGCGGTTTCGATAACTGAGAAGGAATAGGCCTTTGCGACGCCATTACTTTGTAAGCTCCGCCCATCCTCAGCGTCACTCTTGAGCGACACGTTCTAAACCAATAAAGTTTGTTCAAATGCACAAAGCCTTGGTCTCCATACTGGTTGTGGCAAGTGATATCAACCATAAATAGCAATTGTTCCGCGATATCAACCATAAATAGCAATTGTTCCGTGTAAAATTAAAAACTGGCTAAACAGGCTGTGCAAAATAAAACATATTTCTACTATAGTTAGTCAAACATATCATCTATAAAGGCTGGATTGACTGGATGTCTCACATAATAGCTGGAACGCTACTTCCTGCTTTTCAGCTCTCTTGCTTTCCACTGATTGGTTACCAGGCAGTAACCAATCAGTGACTTGAGGGGGAGCCACATGGGTCATAACTATTGCTATTAAATCTAAGCTGAATGCTGGGGACAGGGTTGGCTGTTTTCCAGCCAAATTGGGCTACTAATTTAAAAGGATTTTGAAAGTACAACCCAGCCAAGGTACCGATTTGGCCTATTTTTGGTTTGTACTTTGGAAACCAGCCAAAGTTTTTTCTTGCCCTAATGTGTCAAGCCTGCGTCTCCCAATGCATGTTGGGTAATGTAGTTTCTGTTTAACAATTTGCTGACGGACAAGTTTAATGTAAGACTACAATACCCAGCATGCAATGGGACTGACTTGTGTAGAAGTCGGGAGTTACCAGATTTTGGGCTCTGTACCCCAGTCTCCCGTCTCTCATAAGCATTCACACATTTTCCAGTGACTTTCCTCAATTTCAGACAATTTTGGGGCAAAAATCTGCTGGCCACCAAAATGTCTAGAGGTTGAGCCGTTTTACCAATATTTATTGAAATTGTATATGTATTAGGGCCTTATGGGGCCCCTATACCTCCTGGGCCCCTCTGTATTTACACCCCAGGTGACGGGCAAATCTGTCCCATTTTACTTAATGGAAAAATGAGCAAAATAGCAAAAATTTGAAAAAGGCGTATTTTCATGTATATTCATTTATTTATTAGACTTTTTTTTCACTGCACATATTGTGCTATTTTTGGAGTACCTCTTGGCTAGTTTTGGGCTGGTTTTGTAGCTGACTTTTGTAGCTGAAATGTCCCATGCGGCCCACATATAGTCATTCACTAAGGGGCAGATTTATCAAGGGTCGAAGTGAATTCGAGGGAATTTTCGAAGTATAAAAATTCGAAATTCGAAGTCATTTTTTGGATACTTCGATTATCGAATAGGATACTCCAACTTCGAATTTGATTCAAAGTAAAATAGTTTGAATATTCGATAATCAAAGTACTGTCTCTTTAAAAAAATTTCGACCAATACTTCACCAAATTAAATCTGCCGAAGTGCTATGTTAGCCTATGGGGACCTTCTAATGCATTTTTCTAAGTTTTTTGTATTGGAAGTAAAATCGTTCGATTGATCGAGACCGCAAATTTTCAAAGTCGAAGTATAGCCATTCGATGGTCGAATTTCGAAGTATATTAATTTCGAAGTATATTTCACTTCGAAATTCGACCTTTGATAAACCTGCCCCTAAGAGTTAGAGAGCTGAAAAGCAGGAAGTAGTGTTCTGGCTATTATGTTACACATCCAGCCACTCCAGCCTTTATACATTACATTTTTGGCTAACTAACTATATTAGAAACAATTTTTTATTTTGCACGGCCTATTTACCCAGTTTTTATTTTTACACGTTCCTTTAAAGGACACAATAACCAGCTTAGTGGTAGTAAATATGACTGCTTTAGTAGTTTGTCTAGTGCTTTCTGTCTCAATAAAGCTAGCTGAAAGCACAAAAACAAGAGAGCTATCTCGTCCGTGGCACCGCTCCACATGTTTAGCCCCAGGGGAAGGGTTATCTATCCATGTTGCCATGCACTGGCTAATAAGATATAATATTTGACTGTTTCTAATATTATTATGAATTGGGCTATGCAGGCTCAAAGCTTTAGGTTTTTTTTTGTCATTTGTCAATAGGGTTGCCACTTTATCAATATGGGGCGGGTACAAAAGGGGCAAGCCGTGATGTAAAAGTGGTGGGCTCTGATATAAAAGGGGGTGGAGCCACAACACAAGATGGCTAGAAGGTGGAGAAGAGAGGGAGAGAGAGGGAGAAAGGGAGAGACCTGAAGGTCCCAGGATCAAACCCAAGCAAATCCTGACAAAAATGCCCTTACCAAATGGTTCATCCCCTATTGTTTAATACTACTTCATCCGTTATCATTAATAATGCAGCCATAGGACAAGTAGTTATGAAAAATTGAAAAATGGCAGCCCCTGTGTCTCTCCAAGCCACTGACTCCAACTCTTGGAACATTGCACCATAACAGATACACATGAACACAGATGTCATCCTAGCAGCGGCCAACGAGATCTTTATGGAGCACAATGTCCTGCTGAGAATAAGAGACCGGTCACACTAATGTCACATTGTCCCTTCTGTATCCTTCACTGGAGGAGATGGGGAGTTGATCGATAATGTGAGTTCCTAGCTCTAATTGATGAAATCGGATTACATGTTCTTTACAGGTCACGGGCTAGTAGGGGTTTTGTTGTCATTGCCTTCACTTTCATCCTCAGCTGTTTTTTATTTACTTCTATCTGAGTAGCTGTCAGCAATCTCCCAACACTTGGCAAGCATGAGCAAGGTAAGGTGAAAAGTATAAGGGTATCTGATACAGGGGAGACCAATGTATGTATATAATAGCAGAAATACATTTTATAGAGGAGTGCAAGTTGCCGTACTGATTCACAGAACAGCATTTAGCATTTATATGCTTCTCTGTGGCTTCGTATGGAGAATGAGGTAGATGATTGACAGCTCCAACGCATGAATGAACAGGAAGAAATGTCTGAGTGCATGGGTAATGTCAACTTTTAGTATGATGTAGATTGCAATATTATGAGACAATTTACAATTGGTTTTCATTTTTTTTTTATTTGTGGTTTTTGAGTCATTTAGCTTTTTATTCAGCAGGTCTTCCGGTTTGCAAATTCAGCAGTCTGGTTGCTGGGGTCAACCATGCATTGATTTGAATAATTGACTGGAACATGAATAGGAGAGGCCCGAGTAAAAAGAGGAGTAATAAAAAGTAGCAATAACAATAAATGTGTAGCTTTACAGAGAATTCGTTTTTTCGATGGGGTTTGAAAGCTGGAAAGAGTCAGAAGAAGAAGGCAAATAAAAAAAAAAACTATAAGCAATAAATAACGAAGACCAATTGAAAAGTTGCTAAGAATGAACCATTGTATAACATACTAAAAGTTACTAAAAGTTATTAAGTGCCCTACTTTTCCACACGTGATCAACTGTTGCTGAATTCCTGATCCCTCTTTTTTGGTCCATTCAGGAAGCTATCAGGCAGTGTCTGGACCACCTTTTTATCATCGTAGAGACTCCGGTTGACCCGGGACTATCTCAGGGGGGACCTGAAGAACCCACGTCTGAAGACACACCATTGTTGCCTGCCAGGGAAAAGCCCTTACTCTGCAGCAAAAAGGTTCCCCTTATCCATGTGAACCACAGGTGAGAGAGAATTTAGTGTGCTGTACATTTTAATACTGTGTAGTAAGTTTTGAATACTCTGTTCTGCATATTTCTGGTGATGAGGACTTTGTGAGCTGCTTATGTGCTTAGCAGATCTAACAAATTATTGCTGCTCTTTAGCGTCCTGCTTTATTCTGTTTGTCTGCTAGCCGAAAATGGCTCAGCAACTCCTGGTTGTATCGCGTGCGTGTTACGTGCACCTCCTGATCACGGCTCCTGACATGGGGCCAGTGGCATAACTAGATTTTACTGGGCCTCACAGCCAATTACTTTTCAGGCCCTGAAAATGTCTAGAAATTGACTTGTTTTACTGATATTTATTAAAATTGTTTATGAATTACCTGGGCCCCCCTGCAGCCGCAGGGTCTGCTTCCTCTGTAGTTAATCCCCTGCATGGGGCAGTGAAACGGGACACACTGGGCTCATAAATGTTCCTTGCCTGTGCCAGTTCATAGAGCGCACTATACTACAGCCTGGACAGTGTTCTCTGTGGATGTGAAGAAAAAGCTGGAAAGAGACATCACTTGTTTGCAAGGCCTGACAAGGGCTCACAGGTTAGTTGAAATGGCTTAATAACAACAGTGGGGAACCTGTAAAACTGAAGCCCTGCACCCCAAATTTTTGATCCATCTCTGCTCGATATTACTGGAAATCAGTTCAAAATGCAAAGCTGCAAGTTGGACCTTTCTATTCTATGGTATGTACTCATTCCACAGAAATGCAATATCCATAAACTGTTCTTGTACAGCAGCTTATCAATAATACTCCATTGAATCAATCAATTTCACACCCGAGATATAGCTCTGCGCCGCAGAGTGTGTTGGTGCCAGACCTATCCAGTGAGCCCAGTGTTTGAGTAGGGGAATGAAGGTTTTACATAAAAGTCAAAAAACAAGGTGGAGAACCTTTCGTACATAAGTTTTTGGTAGGCAATTTTGACTCATATTAGCAATAGGTTTCACATATGTAATGGCAACATAATTGCCAGTTCATGGTGCACGGTCCTTAAATTAAAGGAGGGAAACAACCAACAGACAAACTTTTGTCTTGAGGAAACATTGGACACGGATTGCCTACCAGCTGCAAATCCTGCGGAACTGGTCAGATTCTTTCTAGTGGCATCTATAGGATTTTAAATGGTTATTTGGTTGCAAGGCTACTTGAGTGGTGGCAGCAGGGAACTCAGTCTGAAGCCCATTGAGGATGAAAATAGTTTTCTAAGTACTGTGAAAGCACAGCTTGAAAGACCTTGGGGGGTTGGATTTGGGGATGAATATGCAATAGCTCTCCCTAGCTATGCTTGGAACTATGATAACCTAACTACATGAACAGGAGGGTCCTGGCCAACGGTTGGACCAATTGTAGGAGCTTGAACGGACAGTTTGACACCTACTGCAGTGCACTGGGCCACGGCCAGTTACACAATGAAGAAGAATAAAAGCCACAGAAGATTAAAAGCAGAATTTTAATTTTGTTATCGTTTAGAGCAAGTACTGTAGTCGTGCACAACACAAAAAAAAAAAATTAAACAAAAATAAATTTAGAAAAAAAAATAAAAAAAGTCAAGATTTGGTTAACTGGAAGAAACCCCAGTTGGAATGGCCTTTGGCAAGTGCACCAGGAAAGCGTCCCAACAAAGTATTCCGAAGCAAACCCATCTTTGAGGACAGACATGAACCATATACAGACAGCTTTATACTTGGGGCAGGAATGGGGAGGAAGCAAGAATTTCATGCCCCATCACAAGTTTATTACAAATCTTATCACCCTTTGCTGTTAGGAGCAGAGGAAATTTAGTGGATTTGTTGGCCCAGCACTAAAGCGAGGGTTTTTAAAACTTGGGCCGCACCAGGCAGTGGTTTATTTTAGTGGAGACATATTTGTAAACAGCTACTACAATTTGGAGACCCCCCCAGTTAGGAATATTTGTTTACCCACCCCCCCTTTGCTTTATGTATAGCCAATCTATAGAACCTTTATCCTCTGCAACAGTCTATTGTAGGGATCATGGACAAATGTAAACAAATACAAGTGGGTGTATAAAAAGGGGATTATCAAGAACCATCTGATTTTAGCAGCTGTCTCCAAAATCAACTGTTATGGGATAAAAAGTGCCTTGTTCATAGCGGTGTGTCTGACATACATCTCCTCCCTCCATATAAAACTATTGCACCCATTTACAATTAGCCTCTTCAGTGCCATAGGAGGGTTTTTTTTTGAAGGCTATTGCATAGACCTGAAACCAACTAAGCAGAGCCTCTAACCCAAGCAGACTTCTGGCCATTCCCAATAGGCAGGCTGGGTGTAGGGCAGCTGTACATAGGACACAGAGCACACATGGAAGGGAGAGGGTTTAGGATGAAGGAGACACTGTAGGTGGCAGTTTAAGGCACAGACACGTGGTAAGGGCTTCCCGGAATGTGCTCGTCACCCCATTTTACGACGAGGATGTAATCCCCCTTATCCTTCAGGATGTATGTAACGTTGTACAGACGGTTCCCAAGGTGCTTCACCACTATCTCTTCACATGGGGTTTTGGGTCCATGAACTCCAACAAGCAGCATGTTGTTACCTGATTGGTGGGAAACAAAAAAAAGGTGGGTTCACAAGAGGACAATGTACAGTGTATTTTGCTCATAGACCAAACCGAATTAATATCAGGCAGACCTATATGCTTAGGAACAGAACATGTTCATGCAACAAAAGAAAGGCAAGTGTCGAGTTTGCAGCATCCCAACAGTGGTCAACCCTGACCCCGTTACCAAGAGTTAGACTGATGGGGACCTTCTAGTAGAGGAGAGAGAAGATAGGACTACTCCTGTGTAGTTATGATAGAAGCATGCCCACAGTTTTTGCCTATACGTGGAAAGGTTTTAAAAAGCTAAAGCTGGAAATAATGTATCCTATACACAAAGCTGCTTATCAGGGTGAAGAACAGGAGCCCTCTGAAAGCCCAAAACATGAAGAAAAAAAAATATTTAAAGTCTGCACAAAGCCACCATTTGTGACTACAATACAATAATCTCCATGATTGGTGGATAAAACACTGCAATACTCACCAGCTTTACTGCAGTCCACTGTGAAGGAGTTCTTCTGGCCAACATAGGCTTTGTTGAGTCCTAGTCCTTTAGCCACTACCTTGCTGGCATCTGATGCTATCCTAGGAGCTGCTGCATGCTGAGTGAAGGCCTCAGATTTGGTAACAGAATCAACAAAGACAGAAGAGGATTCATGCAAGCTGTGGCTGGTCACCAGACGAGGACCTATGAGGGGGGGGGGGAAGAAATGTAAAACGTTATTTATAAGCTTATGCCCAGTGCTCAGGTACTATGGTCATGTATTGGCAGCTTTAAAATTGCTTACCTGTAACCTTTGCTTTGAATGGGCTTCCCACAATATGGTAGGGTCCCCCATACTTAATGGATATCAGGTAGCTTCCAGGGGCCATAGGAGTGTAGGTAACCTTGTAACCCTCTGCACATTCTTGGCAGTCCATTTTGACTTTGGACGGGCCATCAATGGTGACGGTCAGTGCCCCAGCACCTGCTTTTGTGGTGTTAATGATGAACTCTGCAGCATTGCCTGGAAGAAGTATGTATGTATGTATGATTGGGCTGTACCACAAAAGTTGAAGGGTGGGGGAGAGGGACTGTATTTGGCTGTACTTCCCGGAAGATCATCAAAGATCATCCTACCTGTGGTGCCTCCTTCTAATCCAGCGCCATATGCAGATACCATCCCCGGATCTCCAGCTTGGCCCGGTTCCCCTACTCTTATTTTGAAGGGACTGCCTGGTATGTGGGAGCCATTAAACTTTACATCGACAATATATAGGCCATTTTCACGGGGAATAAAGCGTACAGCATATTTATCTGCAATTATGAAGTAAATGTTAGAAAGGGGGAGACAAAAAAAAAAAATACACAATAGGAATATTCCGTTTTCTGCTTGGCAGCATTCCTAATCACGTAGATACCAAATCATCCACCCAATACTGGAACAGCACCCCTTGTGGTCAGAAAATGGAGATATTGCAGTCTCCAAAATCCAATGAATGATTAATGTCCCGTTCACTCACCTTCATCAATTTCTGTTACGCAGCACTCCTCCAGGGCCCCTGAGGGGCTGTGGACCTTGGCATCCAGAACTCCTTTGGCACCATTAAGACTTACTGCAAAAGAGGCTGGCTGGTTGACCTTTAACCCTGACTCCTAAAAGCACATCACATGGTTCAGTAACAGGATACATCCGCGAGCATTTTAAGAACATTGAGAGCAAATGTTTTAAATAATGATTTTGAATATACCTACCTGCTTATAGCTTGGTTTAATGGGGGAGAGGAACATCTAAGTGGGGGAGATATGTGCCTGTGGAAGGCAGCTTGTGTAAAAGGAAGGATAGTCATTTGTAAGCAGCCTTTATATTGGAGATAACTCTGCACAGCAGGGTGACCTAGCTCCCTACACCTCATTGGGGTCTATACACAGCTAGTCTACGCCTTCGTCTTGGTAGAACATTGGTGCAGTCCAACCAAATCTCTTCCACCAAATATCTTCCATATAATAAGAGCTGAACGGTTTATCCCAATGGAGAAGACTCGTGTGAAGCATTTTAACCACTGGCATAAGCAGGTGATCATGTGTTCGAGAGGATTATTAAAGTCAGATCCATTCATTTGTAAGCTAATAATCAACTCTTATAGGAGAAGGAAAGTCGTATCTCACTTGGGGCTGCCAAATGTTAGGCACCCCCAAGTGATTGTATTTACTTACTGCACCGGCCTGGGGTTGTTGCACCGAGCACCACAGAGCGATCCTCTTCCGGCTTCTTCTTTCTTCAAATTTCACGGGGCAGATGCATGTGCAGTTGAACAAAATTGGCCACTTAGTTAATTTTCGGCTTCTCGCTCTAATGAGCATAAGCAGCCGCAAGAAGAAGCCGGAAGAGGGTTGCTCCATGGTGCTCGCTGGAATAACCCCAGGCCGCTGCAGTTTTTTGCTGATAGGAGCACCGGCCGGGGTTTCAGGTAAGTAAATACATTGAGTTGGGTGCCTAACATTTGGCACCCCCAAGTGGGATATGATTTTCCTACTCCTTTATGGACTTTGAAGATGAAATTACTACAACTATCATGTCCTGACAAGCTGCTTATAAACCATTCCTTGTAATGTCACATGCTGCAGGCCAAAGCCACATGTCTGGCCACCTACCATCTCCCTCTTTAAACTCAAGCCATATTTCAGGTCCTTGTGAAGCTGCTTCCTGTTAGAAGCCTTTAAGAGAGACACGAGAAAAACACATTGAGAGCCTCCTGAGCACGCTGGGGAATGGGATCATCATACAGAGAACACATTGCAAATACTATAGGTAGGGCATCCTTTGTTTGAGTAAAGAGGGACCAATTACATTGTAATTCTATAAACGGCAAGGCGGAGAGGAAAGGGGGTCAAAATTACTTAAGACTATAGGCCTCTGAAGTTATTAAAAAAATCCTCCACCTATTTATGGATTTTAGAAATCCTACTATGAGGATTTCTAACTAAGAGGGGTCACTATGGTTCATTAATGAAGGAAGGAAGGAAAACCTCAGGAACATAAACCCAGACACAACCAAGTAAAACTTCTCTTCAAAATGGAATGCGGGCGCTTAAGGAGGTGCTCAGGAGGTGAATTCTCTGCCCTTTCATGAAGCGGGCACAGGTTTCTCCCAGTGTCTCACCTGAAGACTAGAAACAGTGAGTCTCCGTGCGTCGTCTGATGTAGATCCCACAGGAACCACAAAGGGGCTGTCAGGTATGTGCTCATCATTAAACTTCACAGACACCTCATAATCACCTACAAAAGAAAATACTGGAAATCAGACAGTACAACGCTTCTTTATTCTCACCTTATCAATCAAATTGTATCGTTCTAGAATACTGCCAGTTGCAGAATTTTGACCCAAGACATTTGGTGCAGGGAAGTCACATAAAAAAAAAAAAAAAAAAAAAAAAAAAAAAAAACTAGGGTTCGTTTTGAGCTCCCCCATTAAATTTCAGTTTAATGAGGTCAGGTGAAGGATTGTACTTAGATATAATGGTAAAGACTATAGGTAGGGCCACCAGCATTGCCTGAGGCTTTAGAAAACAAATGAAACCAACATACCAGGCTCCTGCACAATGTAGGACACTCCACAAGAACCATCCTTTCTGTCCTCAAAGGCGATCTCTGCTTTGCTGGGACCTTCCACTGCAATTGATAGACCACCAGCGCCGGCCTCTCTTGTCCAAATACTGAACTCCGCTATAAATAAAAAGGGGAATGCAGTTTTTTAACTGGAAGGTGGTGGCATCAATCTTATATTGTTGGAGCCATGAAAAGCATTTAAATAAAACCATTCAATGGGCCTTTGGAATCAGAAGGATCTTGCACTTATAATCTGCCCTTCCTTAAAGACCCTCTATGAATTAATGCCAGCCATTTGACACAAGAGTCATACCTGGTGTTCCAACTTCGCCTTGTTCCAGGCCAGGACCCCCAGCTCGCACTTTATGGGCTCCGCCTTCACCCAAGGGGCCAACAGTGAACTGGAAGGGGCTTCCAGGCACATGCTGTCCCTTGTACTTAACACTGACTGTGTGGACGCCCATCTCAGTAGGAACAAACCGGATGCAGTAAGTATTATTTTCGCTTTCCATTATTTCTGCATCATGAATCTTCCCTGATGGACTAGTGACCTGGGCAGTCATGTCGTGAATGCTGATCTCTGTAAGTGATAGGAAGCCAGTGAAGAAACAGCATGAGGATTATGTCTGACCAGAACTAACACATTTTAAACGCTCTTGGCCTACAGGCTCCTTAGCAACTTGTAGTCATTTATTCCTCTGCTTAAATAGACAGCAAATACCCAAAATTGACCCCTATACCACACTTTGCCCGAGAAGAACACGAAACCCAACACCTATGATATTCTGAGCGTGCTAAACTCCTAATAAATGTTAAAGGAAAATAATATGTTTATACTCCGGACAACTTTTAGATTTCAAAAATGACTTTAATTACCGGGTATTTTTAGGCTCAGGTCACACTGGCTACCGATGTTTGCCACAGATGGGGCAGTGCGTCTTCGAGTGATACTCTCTTTCATTCTTCCTTCCCCAGTCACCTTGACAGAGAATGGGCTCCCTATAAAAAAAAAAAATCATTACTGGATACATGTATAGGTGAAGGCGCTTTGGAAACATTATACATCGGGATAATTGTATGACCCAAGTTCACTTCCTCACCATCAGTGCTTATAATGCATACCTGGAACATGCTGATCAGCAAACTTAATGTTGATAATATAATTTCCAGGTTCGGTTGGGCAGTAAGTAACTTTGCATGTCCCGTCTTCCAGATCCTCTGTGTTAATGTCCACTTTGCTGGGCCCCTCAATGGAAAGGCTAAGTCCTCCATAACCTTGATGAGAAAGGCAAGTGGTCACCAAATAGAAGAAAAGGGCTGGTCATACATAGACCAAACTGACAGCCTGCTGGCCCTGCAGCCAACATATTTACACTGCTCAATGCGATTCTTTGTTGGCCCAAAGGCCGTTGTCAATTAAACTCCCCCTCCACTTTGGAGGCAAAGTCAGACCATAGTTAAAATGTGCTGGTACACCATGTTACCATGATGAAAATGTTGGTGTTGCATTAACAGGTTATTAAGTATATATTTAACAGAGAAATTCTAAAGATGGTACCTGCTTCCCTGGTGTCAATGATGAATTCTGAGGGCTCAAATGTCCTCCCTTCAGTCAGACCTTGGCCAGACACGACCACTCGGCTGGCATCACCTATCTCTGATTGGCTGATCATTACAGTGATTGGGCTGTTGGGGATGTGGATACCATTTTTCTTGATACTGACGATGTGTTCACCAGTCTCCTTTGGCACAAACGAGATGCCTACAAAGAAACATGTAGGTACAAAATGGGATGGTCTGCCCTTCCATAATAAAACTAAAAGTAGTATTGTATTAAGCCAAACACTGGTAGTCGAGAATTTAATATACTGTGAAATCCCAAATCCCATTATGATTAGTTGGTGCAAAGCCCTTAAAAGGACATTTATAGATGGTTAAAGATACAGACACATCAATTAGACTGGATTTTTAGCATCTGCATAGATTAGTGTTCTTACCAACATGGCCATTTCTGAGCCTCTTGAGCAGACATGGCTCCTCTCTTCCAGCTGGAGAGGTCACTGTAGCAGTCAGTTGGCTCAGGTCTGTCTCTGTGATGTTCAGGGGGATGTCAGCTGCAGACCCTACCTTCAGCTGGGACATACGCATAGTATCATCTCCTGTTTTAAAAGAAAACCCTCCAATTAGGTTCCAGAACTTGTGTTCTAGTTCGAGGAAGCTTTGATAGTATGAACTATACAACTTGCCTGTTATTTTAGCAACAAATGGACTTCCCGGAATATGCTTGTTGTTATACTTGACCAGGATGTTGTAGTCTCCAGGGAGCACAGGGAGATAAGAGACGGTACAGGTCCCATCCTGGTTGTCTGTACAGCTGATATCGGCTTTGGAAGGGCCCTCAATGGCCAGTGACAAGCCACCTGGAAACCAAAAATATAGTCATTCAGTCTACATTCAGAGCACAGTGTTCACGTTGGACCCATAAATTAATCAACTCATCACCTTCTCCAGCATCCTTGGTGTTCACAGTGAAGACAGCTGGTTTATTCACTGTTCCATGGATCAGTCCTGGGCCATAGGCAGTGACATGGCCACTGTTTACATAATCCACATAAAATTGAAGGGGGCTTCCTATAAAGCAAGAGTTCAGTTTTAACGGTAGAGAATACACAAAATCACTGTATTGATTCTTCTCATGCTGTACTTCAGAAAATGTACAATTTTAACAAAGAATACTTGATACAAAGCTCAATAGATCAAGTCCATTTAAACTATAGCTCTTATATTTATCAGCTTAAAGGAGAAATCAACCCTAAAGTTAAAAAAACCCTACCCTACATAGACCCCCATTTCTCCTCTCCCCCCCAGCCCAAGTGTTACCCCGGGCAAATGCCCCAAATGTTTTACTTCCCCCTCGGTGCAGATTCAGGCATCAGAGTTCGCGGGCGCAATCTTCTTCTCTTCGGAATGTGGCTGGCGTGGCAGCGCGTGCACAGTTGGAGCAATTTTCTGTTTCACAACAACTGCACATGCGGAAACTCACGAAAATGGCTGAAGTCCCGGTCTCATTCCAAAGTTTACCGAATCGGTTGAAGATGGCACCCGTGAACTCTAATGCCTGATTCTGCACGAGGGGTAAGTAAAACGTTAGGGGCATTTGCCCCTGGGGGGGGGGGGGGGAGTCTATGCAGGGTAGGGGGGTAGGGATTGTTTAATTCTCCTTTAACATCCATACAGACGTTGCCAGTAATACCAAGGTGTAAACTTGTGCATCCATTTACTTATGAGAAAATGCAGTATCCTCCACCAGTCGGAGTTGGGATACAAGTATAGGTTTTCCTAACAGACTGGTGAAAAGGCAGAGCTGTGGGAATCTTACCTGGAATATGTATGCCGTCATACTTTATATCCATCTCGTGTAGTCCAGCTTCAGTGGGAGCATATCTCACGGTGACTGTCCCATCTTTGTTATCAGTTATGTCAGGCTTGGCAACCTTCCCTGATGGCATTCGTACTTCTCCTGAACAATCAAAATAAGGTCTTCATAAGTTGAAAATAAAGTGGTCAACCCCCTAACACCCATAGACCCATTCATACATGCTAATTGTAGCTTAAGGAAACCCAAGAGGTTGTCTTACTCTGCATATTATATATTAATCACATGATTTCCTGCCCCACACCTATTACACACATATAAACTATGGTAATTTATCAATATCCAGAAAACATTTCTGGATTTAGGTTTTTGGAGGGTGGGAGCACAGTAAAAAAAAAGAGAACCACTAAACCTTTGCAGGGCTTCCTATTGTCTACATTAAAGTTACTTTACATCTTTCTGTTCTACACCCAAAGCCCCGTCAACCCAAAAATACCCTAGCAGAGTTATTACCAGGTTCCAAACAAAATTCTTAGACATTCAAAGTCAAACTTACCAATGGCATAGTCAAGTTATGCCAGTTTGCCACCCAACCCTAGTACTAGAAGTAGCATCAATACTTAAGACAGACCAATACATTTGCAAAGCTAAACTGCAGAGACAGATAATAGCTTCATTGCGCTCTTCCTTTCCTCTATTCCAGTGATCCTAACAAGTGGCTTTTGAGCAAAATGTTGCTCACCGACCCCTTGGATGTTGCTCTCCGTGGCCTCAAAGTAGGTGCTTAATTTCTAATTCCTGGCTTGAAGGCAAATTTTTGGTGCTTAACAACCAGGTCTATTGAGCCTCCTGTAGGCTGTCAATCCATATAGACCACTGAATAGACAATCCTATCCTTAATTTGGCACCCCAGGAACTTTTTTCATGCTTGTGTTGCTCCTCAACACTTTTTACATTTGAATGTAGCTCATGGGTAAGAAAAGGTTGGGGACCCTTGCTTTATTCCATTCTTACCTGTAATCTCTCCTTTCTTAATGGTGAAGGGAATAACCAGATCAAATGGTCTAAGTCCTGCCACATCCAGTCCATTTACACCCATAACTGGGCGATCGGTAGCCTGAAATAAAATACAAGTGAGTAGAGTCCTTCCTGCCGAGCAAACACAAAACACTTGCGTCAGAAGAAGACGAGAACAATCCCAACTCCAGTGCAAGTTCTCTTCTTTACTATGCACAGAAAATAGCAATAGCTATATTAAATGTAAAGCCATTAGCTTCCTACTGAAAGCTGTAAAAATTTATGGTATAAGGCCAGTGGTTGGAGCAGCAAAATCAGTAGACCTATTTCAAGGATTCATCCAATTACCACACCAAAAACCTCTAAATGGTTTGTGTAATGTTGTAGAATGTAGAGCAACTCCTACAAATAAGTTCTGGAAATTCAATATAATGATAACCAATTATGTTTTTGGGACTTTATATAGGAACTATAGGTTGGTCATGCAAACAATGTACATGTGACTTTTCCACCCTACAGGTTCTTGGTAAGAAGATAATTTAATCTAGGCCATAGCAATTTTTAATCAAATGGGAACAGGAATACAATAGAGATATCTGCAAAATACAAAATTCCATGCAATAAATCTTTTGTGAATTTTTCTTGAGCAAACAACTCAAGATTTAAGAAATTTGAAGATTGAACTGGCAACAGAGTTGGTTTTCATACACACACAAAAAAGGAGAAAAAAAAAAAAACAAATTTAGTCTTTGCAGGATGTTTATCCAAAAAAGCTGGCAAACCTGGAAAATGAATTCTGCAAGAGACCATTAGACAAAGTCAGACATGATGAAAACTGAACAGAGGTGGAAAAAGTCACCTCGGTTGTGCCACCCACACAAGGGCTGGTGACAATATGGAAATCTGACAAGAGATGGATTTTATGGGCAAGGAAACAGATGTTGGGTATGAGGGGAAAAAAGAATGGGAAGTTGTGGAATTTATGAAGAATGGACAAAGTCTGAGCCCAGCAACATCAACCCCCCTCCCCAAATTTAAAGGCCAATGGATAATTGAGGTGAAAGTCCATCTCCAGGGCATTGCATGCAGAATAGGAAAATAAAACTCATTGGAATCCATGGTTATGCTTTGTCACAGCAGAACGCTACTGAAGTGAAGCATTCCCTACAGAATAGTCCAGGGTAGGTTAGGCTGGAAGACCAGAAATATAGGTAAAGGTCTTTTAATGAAAAGCTTTCTAAAAGCTGGCACAAGAGGGGTTTGTACTTGTGAAGGAACATGCACAAGGTCCACTGCCAACATTCAAAGCAACTCACTTCAAACAACCCAGCAGAGAAAGCCATATGTTTTTTACTCAGCCCCCTCCCTTAACACGGGCACCCAGAAAATACGCGCCAAGAGCTCAAACCAGATCCCTAGAAGGCAGTTGCAACCAACAAGCTGATAGAGCAAAGCTTTGAGAAGAGGCAGTGGTTTTGGCGAGTACTGGATTCCAGAGTTCTTTTCCCCAAACCTTCAATGCCCTGGGAAGGTTATTCATCTCCAAATGACACATTTACTGTTAAAGGCAGGGTACCCAGGGTTGTTGCATGCCCGGGAAAGCGTAGGGTGGGGCTAACTGCTGTTGAACCATCTGCTGAGGCATCATTTGCTCGCCGTCCAGAGCCTGTGTTGGAGGTGTAAGCAAAAGTTATATTATTTTCCAGCTAGTCAAGTAACAAGACACAGGTCAACGGATTGCCTATATCCTAAAACCTATCCCAGCTCTAGCAGAAATTCAACTTCCAAATGCTAGTAGCAGCAGCTTTTAATTTGGTCATCCCAAAGCCTACAGATACAATTCTTAATGGAAGATGAATGGTCCTCTTCTCCTGCCACGGCAAACAAGAGCTGTTCTATTGGTTCCCTTTACAGTTCCTGCCTCCCATATCCCATCTTGCATTTCTGTTGTGTGCTATGGAAAACCTAGTCTTTCACAACAAGTACCTATTTGGGGTAAATATGGTAGGGCACCCTATATCTAGATATAATACACAAAAGCCATGAATATCTTGTAAATTATATCCTTATAAATGGTGACTAGTGATGTAGTCAGTTATAAACGGTGAGTAGTGATGCCATTTTTATCACATGACTCACTAAAACTTGTGTATTATAATAAATAAAGTGCCCCTTGTTGGAAAATATAAGGATATTAGAAGTAACCTCGGAGTTCCATGACCTGTATAAAAGCACTCGGCCTTCAGCTTTTATATGGTCATGGAACTTCTCGGTGACTATAATATGCTTATATTTTACAATAAAGGGTACTTTATTCACTATATAATCATCTTATACGTATAACTGCATATATTAACCTACACTATTGGTAGAATCCATTGTATATGCCTCTAATCCAATCTAGACTCCCCCCCCATCAATGTGTGTGTAGAACATGCATAATCATACAGAACTGTAACGTGGATGTGACTTATGAGCCAACTGTGGATGTGACCAACAGTCACAAATGTAGTTGGCAGGATCTGTGGCAAACACGAAATAGAAGGTTTCTACACATCTATAGCCATACAACGATCTGTTCCCTAAGCAAAATTACAGGAGGGTTGACCAAACAGTCTGAGCAGTTTCCCATATTTAGTATAACGCTGGTTGATTTCACAACCCAATATCTAGAAATGGACAATCGCCCTCCAAGAGGAAAGATGCCAAGTGGTTCTTGGATTTTCTAGCAGCAAGCCCAGTTTTTAAAGTTGAAGCAGCCTCAAATGCATGTAGGACTACAACATATTCTTAAAACATCTCCCCTATACCCATGTTGACAAAACTGGGAATTGGCACATTTTGGCGTAGGAAATAAAGGCATGGGATCACTTATTGGAAAAACTCATTAGCCAGGAACTATGATCAAGATCTCAGAATCTGTCAATATTATTCCCCCTCTTCAATACCCTCTCTTTGATATGCCCTTACTTACCGTGACCTGGAATGGACTGTTGGGAATGTGTTCCCCACCAAAGCGCACACAGATAACATATTTTCCAGGTTGCGGAGCAGTGTAGAATATATCAAAGGTTCCATCTTCATTCTCGACCACATCTACATCCACCTCTGTCCCGTCTGGAGTGCACACAGTACAGGTTACTTTACCCTTCCCGGCTGCTTTGGCATCAACTGTTATTACAGTTTCCTCGCCAATCTGTATAGTTGGACCAATGCCGGCACCTGGATAGTACCAAAAATGCAGAAAAATAAGTTAGCAGGGGAAGTAAAAGTTCCCAAACAAGTTATAATTTTCATGCAACCCATCACCACAACATCCAAGAAAATCCCCATTATGTTCTTCAGAACACTCAGAACTCAGGAAATTTGATAGACAGCGTGCAGCCTTTTCAGGACTATCCTTATTTCATGAGAGCAACCATTAAGAACCATTGGAAGAGATCAAAGCTAAAAACCTTGAATATAAGTATATTGGTTGTGGGCCATAAATAGGACAGCCCAAGTTTGATCTCACTTTTTAATGTATATATATTTACATTCTTTTTAGGGGCTCAGGAAGAGCACCAGACTTTTGAGATGCAAGTTGGAAGTCTTGCATTTCACCAACGCCCAGCTTTTTACACCGCAGAAGTTTAGAAGCAGTGCCAACTATCAACCATTGCCGTGAACAGAGTTTTGTATTTTAGCAACAGAAGTTTCCCAGCATTCGGTGAAGCAACTAAAAAAAATTTCCTGAAAGACTGAGGTCCCTGGGAGAACATTTCAAGTTTTCCATTCCTTTTTATTTTTTTTTAAATAGCAAGAAAGTAGAAGAAAGAACGTGAGGAGGTGCAGAGCCAAGTGAAATTAGGGAGGTTTGGAGAAGCCATTCAAAAGCATAAAGCATGCATATATCACAAGAACAAAATAGTTGGTTATTTCTATAACCCCAGAAAATACTGGATTGCTCAGCAGGTTTTCAGCTTCTCTACATTAAAAAAAAAAAAAAACCCCAACAAAAAATAAAAAAACCTAAGTTTACACCCCCATTCCTAAATGCAATATAGTGCCCAGAAAACAAAATGGGCCTGGGCATATGCATTTAGATTTTTAGAACACATCAACTAAGCAGGGCAAAAAAATAAAGAACAAAAGCTCAAGTTAGGTCATCTAAGCAACACTGCAGATGTTGTTTTTGAGCTTAAGGTGAAAAAATTCAAAAAAAAAAAAAAAAAAAAAGCAGATGTAAAAAATAAAAAAATGTTTTTAACGTAATATATATACACATTTTTACCTATTTAGCATTTATTGTTATATAGTAATTTTTTTTAACTACAGCATTTGCCACTGCTTTTATTTTATAGGTTTTTAATATTCTATTACAGGTATGGGATCAGTTATCCGGAAACCATTATCCATAAAGTTCCAATTATGGAAAGGCCGCCTCCCGTAGACTATTCTATCCAAATTGTTAAAAATGATTTCCTTTTTCTCTGTAATAATAAAACTGTAGCTTGTAATTGATCCCAACTAAGATATAATTAATCCTTATTGGAAGCAAAACCAGCCTATTGGGTTTATTTAATGTTTACATGATTTTCTAGCAGACTAAAAGGCATGAAGATCCAAATTATGGAAAGATCAGGTCCCATACCAGTACTATTAAAATAATTTGCAGTCTTCCACTTATAATTTTCAGGTGAAATTTTCCTTTAAGAAAACTCAAATCCTGATGAGGCCACTTCTATAATCTATTGCCAATGGATAAATATATGTTTAGGCTAGGTCTAAAGCATATTCCCAGTTAACCGGAAACCCATTATCCAGAAACCTCCAAATTATGGAAAGGTTGTCTCCCACAGACTCCATTTTATCCAAATAATCCAAATTTTTAAAAATGATTTCCTTTTTCTCTGTAATAATAAAACAGTAGCTTGTACTTGATCCCAACTAAAATATAATTAATCCTTATTGGAAGCAAAACCAGCCTATTGGGTTTATTTCATGTTTACTTGATTTTGTAGCAGACTTAGGGCATGAAGATCCAAATTACAGCAAGATCCATTATCCAGAAAGCCTCAGGTCCCGAGCATTCTGGATAACAGGTCCCATACCTGTACTCATTTCCTGGGTGATTCACAGCTGTTCTAGAAAACAGTTGTATGAATCAACCCAATGGACAAGCCTTTAAAAAAAAATTGAAAAAAATTAAAAAGGCAATGTCTGTTACAACTCCAGAATAAAATTAAAAAAAATAAAATAATCCCCAAGAGTAGTAAAGGACAGCCGTGAATTCCCAGATGAGCAGATTCCACTGTTAGCTACATAAGGCAGACAATCAGACAGCAAAAAGGCACAAAGAAGTGTATTGGACACTAGCAAGCAGGCTTACCTAGCCCGTGACCTCCGATTGACACTGAGGTGAAAGGGCAAAGAGCAAGGAAAAGGACAAGTGAGACAAGTGACAAGTGATAAAAGTGCATAACCAAAAAAAAGTTAAAAAAATAAATAAATAAAATTTAAAAGGAGAGTGATAATGTACATCATAACATGTTACGCCATTAACCGTGTGCAGCTTCGGAAGTGTGTACGTCAAAAAGCAAGTGTGAGGATAGCAACGGGGTAAGGGTGCTGGTGAGGGTCACAAAGTAGTCTGAAAAAGCATTCCACACTCTGCCACTGCACTTGGCGTTTCATTAAGAAACTTCCAAAAAATCCAAGATGGGCCTCCATTAGACTGCGGGTTTTTGTTTACCCCCTAAAACCATATATTTTTGGAAAGTATACATTCTGCCGAATCTAAAATGGGTACCCATGCCTTTCTGCTCCAAACTACTGAGTCGCAAGGCTTTCCCAAAATTGGCAGTTTTGGCGAAATACCTGAAAATTGCCTCAAGGCTTCAACTTTCCAGCATCATATCGCCCATGTATCATTACGTACCAAGAAAAAGCACCCTAAATAGGATTGCCACGGGTCCTCTAAACAGTTTGGTGCCCATTGTGAATAGGTTTACCAAAATATCTGGTATTTAGAGGCCCCAAAATGGTTAGCGCATACAAATAGACCTGTAGGTCACTTCAGCTAATGAGAAATCAACGCACTGACCATTTTTTTGTAGGATAAGAACACAGAAATATACGTTTACCACCCGAAATCATACATTTTTGGAAAGTACACATACTGCCGAATATAAAATAGTAAGTTAAGTTAAGCAAAATTAAGTAAAAATGGCCAGGGTTTGGCTAAACACAACCAATACCAACAAAATTGAAAGAAAAATTTTCTTCAAGCAAGTAATTACCATATTTTTAATTAATTCTAGTTTACTCATAGTTAAGGAAAAAAGGTGAACAACCTTCGTCTTTCAGTGCTCAAAACCCTATCTACCAAGCTGGGCAGGCTAAGGCACCATGGCATATCAGCGTTCGCTCATATTGCTTATGGCTTCCCATTGGCTGGAGTCTCCGATAAGAGGGGGGGGTTGGCTGGATGAAGTGCTCTTATTCACATTTTATTCAGCCCTCCCACACTTCCCCAGTTAAGAGAACTCGAAAATGGTGATGAATGGGTATTGGCTAAGGCAAGATTTGATGGTCATAAGAAAGCCAATTGACAAAATAAAATAAAAGTAATAGGGTAGAAAAAGAGGTTTGTAATTAAACATTTTATTTTTAACTGAAGGGCTTTCAGGGGATGCTATGAATAAAATCATCAACAAATCTCTCTTTTTTTTTTGTAACCTCTGATGGGATATTTGTCCACCAAATAACAGTGGCATACTCCATTCCCCAACATCAGTGGGCTCTGTTTGACAATTCTACTCAAGTAGTAACTCCCAGTAACCTAAGGACTACATACCAGTCACTGTGCACTTGCTGGCGTCCCCAGTGGGAAGTGCACGGATGCGATAAGGAGAATAAGGGATTTCATCGCCTCCATACTTTATCAGGATAGTGTACCGCCCAGTCATGTCAGGCACATAGGATACCGTATAGGTGCCATCTTGGTTATCACGGATTGAAGCCTTCTTGGGTTTGCCCTCAGGATCCTGTAGAAGAGAAAGATTTAGTCTAAAGCAAGAACACAGAGGAAATGGTTCCATAGGCTTAAAATGAAGGTACTTACAGTTATCTGCACAGCAAGCAGGCCCTCACCAGCATCCTTGGCATCAATAGTGAACTCCACGGGCAAGCTAGCAGGAACTCCGGTGGTGTTTAAACCTGGTCCACTGGCCTTCACCTTGCTGGCATCATGAGTTGGCAGAACCCTTACCTTAAATGGACTGAGAGTAAAGAACGCAAGGTTAAAAAAAACCCTATATTCCAGAACACTTTTTCTGAAGTTCCAGTCGAAGAGCAAAGTTTGGCTCTTACCTGTGAGGTACCTCATCATCACCATAAAGTACAGATATGTTATAAGGGCCCTCTCTGGTTGGCACATAGTTGACAGTCTGGATGCCGTTTCCATTATCCACAACTTCCACGGGTTCAACAATACCTATCAATATCAAGCATTACAAAACTTCAAATGGCAAGTAGAGACTAGACATTTTTCAAAGCTCAAAAATTTCACCAAAAAAAAAACAAAAAAAAAACAAAACTAAAAATCACACCTTTCCCCAATCTGTCATAATCAAAACATAATCAAAGCATGACAGGCCCTCAATACAGAATATAATTCTTAATCTTACCCTTGGGACCTTGAACTTTAACTTGCAGAGGTGCAACTCCAGCTTTGCTTGTATCCACACTGAAGGATTGAGGGATGTTTGCTCGTACAAGGCCTGGGCTTAAACCAGGACCAGTACATTTGACTTTTGAACTATCAACCACATCACTTACTGGAACTTTAAAGGGGCTACCTGCATGACAATGAATTAATTAGCACTGTTACACAGCAGGAATCTCCAAATTCATGAATTAAATATAACCCGATGCACTAGCTGAACATTAACACGATTACATGCATTAGATCTTACCTGGAACTTGGTGTCCACCATATGTGACATTAAGGTTGTATGTGCCAGATTCATATGGTATGTACTCAACAGAACAGCTGCCATCCTTGTTATCAGTGCAGGACATCTTTGCTTCTGATGGACCTTCAACAGCTAAGCCAAGCCCTCCTGTACCTGCTCCTCTAAAGATGCAATGGAAGAGATTTAAGATATTGCTTCACATCAATGCAACTTTTTTGCTAATCTAAGTATATATAAATTCACATTGCATTCACGTGCATCTTAAAGCAACCAAGCAAAATGTTGCTGTACACTAATTGGAGCTTACTCTAGCTACTCTAGAGTGATATACTGGTTTGTAGACTGCATTCTGTTTGGTAGGAGTAACCAAGAGGTGTAGTTCTTAGAAAGTAGGCCATTATCCTATGAACTTACCTTGTCTCCACAGTGAATTTGTTTCGTTGGTTTGTGGTACCACTCACAATCCCAGGGCCATGGACTCTGACACGGCTTGGATCACATCCTTCTGTCACAGGGACCACAAAAGGACTTTTTGGTGCTGGGCTTCCGTCGTAGCTCACATCCACAGAGTGGATGCCTGATGGGAAAGCACGTTTATAAGTTGTTTCAATCCACTACTTTAATTCTGTCATGTCCTTTCAATGTTATTACAATGCTTGTGTTTTAACATTAAAAGGACTTATGGTGACTGCACCCTTGCGTCCAGTATGAAGAGGTGCAGAAGACCTACTTAGATCAATGCATAAAACTGAATCTTTTGTGACCATTCCCTCTCCCAGCTCACTACTGACAAGCTGGCCCAGTTACTGTGTGGCTTACCTTCTTCATAGGGAGTATATTCCACTTTGTATGTACCATCGCCATTGTCTTGCACAAAGGCCTCAGTAAAGTTGCCAGAAGGATTCGAGACCACAGTCTTGAGATGAGGCCCTCCAGATTTAGTGAGAGCCCGAGCATCCACATTGAAATCTGTAGTAGCCTCTCTGAAAACCCCTGGAAAAGAAAAACCCAGAATATGCTTGGTAAAAATCCATAAAACCTAATTCCAAAGATTTTCAAAAATTTTTTACAGGGCTTGTGTGTTGCTCTCACCTTTTCCTTCAATGCCTGGTCCATATACTTTAACCCCAGAGGTGTCAACAGCAGGTTTAACTTGCAGCTTGCTTGGGAAGTTAGGCACCATCTGTCCTCCATACTTAATGGTTATTGTGTAGACCCCTGGGTACAGTGGGATGTATGTAATGGTGTAAGTTCCATCACCATTGTCCTGGATGTGTACTTCGGCTTGCATACCATTGTCAGAGATAATTTCAATGGTCAGCTCAGCACTGCCAGCATTTGAACAGTCCACATTAAATTTACCAGCTTCTCCAACCTGAGCATGTTCCAGACCAGGACCAGAACAGGTCACTTTTGAAGGATCGAAACATGGCTCAATCTTGGCCTTGAAAGGTGATCCAGGGATGTGTGTATCAGCAAACAGGATATTGATGTTATAGTCACCAGGGTCTGTAGGCAAGTAAGAGACAGAACAGGTTCCATCTCCATTGTCCAGACATTCTATTTTGGCTTCACATGGACCTTCAACAGTGAGGCCAAGCCCACCCTGGCCAGCTCCTTTAGTATCAATGGTGAAAGGCGCAGAGGAACCAACACTGCCTCCCTTTAGACCAGGACCAAAAGCTTTGACCTGCAAAAAAAAGAAAAAGGCTAAATAAATTTTGTCTTGTAGAACTACTCTCAAGAAAGACAACCATGTGAAACCTACTATATATTTTTTAAACAATATCACCTAAAGCCCCTTTGTACTACACCTTTATTCTTACCAAATTTAACATATTTTTAGGACCCCAGGAATAGCTGAATAGCCAGGAACCAGCCAACTGCTACCCTGCCCGCAACACCAAAACTCTGTTTTATCTATTGACCAACAACATAAAGCCAACACTGACCATAGTGTATTTACTTTTATAGGTTACGTGATTTCATCTACAGGAGTAAACCCGTTTTACCTTTGAGGGATTTGTTGAAGGAACTGCCTCAACGGGAAATGGGCTACCAGGTATAGGCACTCCGTCATATGTCACTTCCACCTCATATGGGCCTTCCTCCCGAGGGATGAATTTGACAGAGCTGTTATCTGGGCTCAGACCAGGTTCCACCTTGCAAGGAACGGACTTGTTGGATGGTCCAGTGATCTTACAAGCCACTTTGCCTTGTCCTCCAGCACCTCTGGATTTCACCGTGAACTCCTGATCCTTTCCGACCTCCACCTCTGGATGGGAGAAAATAAGGGGTTGTAAGCAACGTTCCCACCAATTCCTTTTTGGCCACATGTGCAAAAACAATATTAATTAATTCAAGTAGCAACAGATTGGCATAGGCCGGACATTTAAAGTTCACAAAAAGAGAAAAATACATACTGTCACCAAGTCCAGAAACTTTAATTTTACTAAGGTCCAAAGTTTGGGCAATGCCAACGGCAAAGGGACTCTTCGGAATATGGTCCCCACCATAGGTTACATTTACACCCAAGTTACCCTAAAGTGAAAAAGAAGTAAACGAAGTACTGTTAAGCAGAAATACAATCACTCAACCAGATCAGGCCACTATCAAAACTTTTATTTAGCCAAGAAAAGAAATTCAGTGGATGTACCTGTTGCACTGGTGTGTATTTTACAGTGTAGGTATTATCATGGTTATCAATGACATCAAAGTCCTTCACAGCCTCTCCCTTGGCTGGACCTGTAAACTGCACATCCAGATTGGCTTTACCAGCAGCCTTGGCATTGACTGTGAAATGAGTTGGCTTCCCAATTTCCACACCTTTAAAAACACAGGAAGAAACATAATGAAGGATTCATGAAGTTAAGCAATTATAGCATCCAACTTCAGGCAATGCCAACAGCTGGACAGCCCATTTACCAAAGAAACTATTCTTACCACTTCTGTTTAGCCCGGGGCCTTCTGCCTTAACTTTACTTGCATCATGTGATGGATCAACCTTAATACGGAATGGACTCATTGGCGTAGCCTAGAAGACAGAAGGGTTTTGGAATTCTTCAATAATTTGAGAGACTGACAACTGTATAGGTCAGTAGGAACAGCAGACCTAAAACGAATATGAGCAGCAATCTATTCCAGAGTTTGTGGTTGGAAAGTTAAATAATCACAAATCCTTACTTCCTTAAAATTTAGGCTTAAAATGGAAACAATTCGGAACATATTTCCAACTAATTTCCAAGCAGGGAGGAAGAATACATGCACAAGATTTTTTTCTTGCGCAACAACAAATGTGGAGAGAACTCGGCACTATAATACCACAAGATAGTCACCTGGTCAGCAAACAGGACCATGATGGTGTAGCTCCCTGCTCCAGGAGGAGTGTACTTCACGGTAAATGTATCATTGTCGTTGCGGATAATGTCAAAGTCAATGTCAGCTTCAGCGGGGCTCACAACTCCTGGGGCACATTTTATTCCAATACTCACATCACCTAAATGGAAAGAAACATACGTTGTTGCGAGAAGCTGGAGAGACATTGGCATTTTGAGGAAATAAACTCAAAATCAAAATTTTGACAAAGGGAAGTAAACGTCCTGAATGCTTCTCACCTTGACCAGCTTCTGTGCAATCCACAGTAAAGTAGGTTGGTTCATGAGCTTTCAGGCCAGTCTTCGCAACACCAGGGCCGTAAACCTTCACCTTGTTAGGGTGGCTTCCAGCACCAATGGTCATCTAGAAGATAAGCAAGTACCTACAATTAACTTTGTAGATAGTATCTCCATATCTAATTAACCATTGATCACTAGGTCAGTAATATAACCCACATCAAACATCAGGCTGTTAATATGAAGACCTTACCCTGAAAGGACTGTTGGGGATGTTCACTCCGCCCCAGGACACCACAGCTGTGTGTTTCAGAGGTTTCTTTGGCAGATAGCTGCAGCTGTATGTGCCATTCCCATTATCCTTGGTAGTTACTTCAATTGGATTTCCTTCAGAATCCTGCAAGTTGACCAGTCAGAATGAGAATTTCCAGGATGAAAAATATATATATATTTTTTAAAAAGGTGGTGGTGGTGGTGGTGGGGGGAACGACAATAATTTACCTGCACAGACACTTTAAGAGGAGCCTTTCCTCCGAGTTTGGCATCAACAGTGAACTCTGCTGGCTTGTTTATTGCCAACCCAGTCTTCTCAAGCCCAGGACCATAGGCCTTGACCTTAAATGTTTGAGAGTAAAAAAAAAAAATAAATAAATAAATAAAAAAATAAAAGAGAAAAAAAAAAGTTCACTACATACATTGAGCATAAAAAAACCATTTGAAAGGCCCACCCAACCTCCTACAAAGCAATGTTTTCCATCTGATCTGCAGATGCCAACCATAGACGATCGTTTCTCCGATGCCTGCGGAGAAACAAAAGCAGAGAATCTGCTCCTATGCTTCTTGATGTGCCTGCACCAGGATACATTTGGCATTTTGGTGCCGAAATCCTCAGTGTGTGCCTGCACCTGGGCCAATGTAACGTATCTGGGTGCAACCACATGCAAGAAGCATAGGAGCGGATTCTTGGCCAGAGTTCTCCACAGGCAGAGATCAACATACGTCTGGCATTAGCCTAAAAGCTCTGCTAAACTAAGAGTGCAACAGGGCAGCTGCTCAGGTTTACCTTCTCTGGGTAGAATTCTTTGGGGGCTGGTTTGATATCAGCCATGAAAGGACTCAGTTTGATGTCCTCATTGTTGCACAAGACATGCACCGCATACTCTCCAGCTTCCAATGGCCAGTAGCGCACATCACAAGACCCATCTCCTTTATCATCACACTCAATTTTAGCTTGAGACGGACCTTCCACAGAAAACCCTACAAGAAAAGCCATTTAAAAAAAAAAAAATAATAAAACGTGGTCACAATGGAGACCTTTGACCAATATAAACAGACTCAAGGTACCAACTGCAGTGCATAGAAATCTTAACAACCTCTTGCCATATCAAGCATTCATACACCAGGACACTACTTCTGTTGGTTAACTTGCCTAGAGTCCCAACATCATCACCGATTGCTTCTACAACAAAGTCAGCTGATTTTCCAACCACGCCTCCTTCAAGACCAGGGCCCCATGCTCGAACTCTCTGGTGTCCACATTCTGTGCCAACCTTAACCTCAAATGGACTGAAGGGAGAAAAATAAAACCTTGCTAGTGACGATTTTATTACCAAAGTTACGGAGAAAGGGGGGGGGAAATATATATATATATATATAGCTTACCTTCTGGGGATATTCTGTCCACCCCATGTGATGGTAACAATATAGTTACCAGGGGTAGATGGATAGTACTCAAATGCGTACACACCGTCTCCTAGATCCTTCTGCTTGACACGTTCCTCTGTACCCTCTGTAAGCACAACAGTAACAAATCTCACCCAAATAGAACATACGTCATGAGCAGTAAGGCTGGCTAACCAAATCAAAATACCCACCATGACCGTAATTGGCAAATAACCACTGGAATCGAGTATATACATTATAGCAGCAACATTTGAGCATAAAGTGAAATACCATGTTCCTTCATTTAGATGGAAACATAATGCAAAGATTTCCAATATTTCACTCACTTGGTCCCTTGATCACAACTTTAAGTTCACCGCTTCCTGCGCCTTTGGTATAAACCTTAAAGTCTGCAGTCTCCTTCACACGTACACCCTTTGGCTGCAGGCCACGACCCACAGCGCGGCAGGCGGCAGGATTGCAAGCTAGAAGAAACAAGACCATTAGCTGCTCTAGAAGAGCTCACATCAATGCTTGTTGACACTTCACTGTTCCAATTACTGCAGTACTGGGGGTGGTGGTAAATATTCCAGTATTTATATAATGTTGGAATAATTTCCTTTCCATTTAAGTAGAAGCAGATTTTTTTCAAAATGGTTAAAATAAGGGGCAATTTACCCAAATTAACCATAGCAGGCTCTAAGCATGCATCCGGTTTAACAGATTTCAGATCAACAAAGAAAAACTAATAATATAATTATGAAATGCCAGTGTGAGACCATTCTTGTAACAAAATACTGGATATTGAAAGATTTGAGAAATTTTTCAAAAATATAAAACAAAATCCACCACATCACATGCAGCTGTACCGTAAAGACCTCTGTCCATGCTCCCCACCAGATGGCAGGGAATGACACTTCATGTAGAGACAGCAAAGTTCCAGTGAACTGACCACCTTCCAGAGATGGAGGCATGAAGAATAGAGGAAAAGACAGACTTAAAGCAAGAACATTATAAAGCGAGAGCAATCTATTAAAAGAAAGAAAAAACAAGACAGACGAGGAGAAACAGTTGTAGAGATAAGGCAATCATAGAAATGTAGACCTGACGTAGAAGTGATAAAGTGAAGCTGCCCTTATAAATGCCTGGAACCAGTCTCCCCAATATCTTGCAAAGGGACATGAACGCGGGGAGAATATTTTCCAAAGCACAAGGACATGTGCATATAAATATAATGGCCAGGTGCAGAACTTCTGCTGGAAGGGTCACCCTGCAAAGGATATTTAGCTTTGAGGTCAGTGTCCTATCTTTACCCAAGGATGTGACATTTTTGAGTCAACCAAGTTAAGCCCTAGATCAACTAATATCCATCTAAAAATCAAGAAACAGCGCCCAAGAAAAAGGTCCATTGCGTTAAACAGGCCAATGCACACCTTGTCCAATAGTAACAGTGTAGGGACTTTTTGGGATCTGAACACCAGCAAAGGTTATGTAGATAGTATATACTCCTTCCATGGTGGGCTTATAGGTGCAGCGGTATGTGCTGCTGCCTTTATCTTCCAACTGTACATCTGCTGTATCTTTCTTCCCGTTGGGGTCAACAATGGTCACTTCTATTTCTCCAACCCCAGCACCTGGAGGAAGAACAGAGTTAGGCGATAACGGCACGGAATTGGGAGAGTGTTTCGGGCATGCTAATTTGGAGAAAGTGTTCCAAAAAAAATTTTTAGTTCTCTACAGCAGGTTCGGTTAAAATGGGAAAGGAGTGGAACCTCTAGCTTTAAAATATAGCAAGCAAGTTACACTACCGTGCTTCTGTTTGCTTATCATAAAAGGCTGATTAGCGAGGCAATAGAAGACGAATGTCTAGTGTAGCTTCAGAAAAGGACAGCTGCTCTGAACAAGAGTGTTGACATATTGGCTGCCCTCAGACGTGGGATTAGCCGCAGCTTCCAGCATGACCATGAGTGATGATGGCATTGTGCAGCTGCCTTACCAAGGAACAAGCACTGCCCACACATCAGCACAGCACAGATCAAAGTTTTGCCGCTTTTCTCAAGTTCCTAGCTGGAGTTCGCAACATACCTGCAGTAAAGATCTCAAAGTAAGTGGTCTTATTTGCAATATTTCCACTGGGTTCCAGACCAGGACCTTGAGCAGTAACCTTGCTGGCATCACCGTGGGATTTGTCCACATTGACCTCAAAGGGACTCTTGGCAATGTGCTGACCAGCAAACAGAACAGTAACCTACCAAAGAAAGGGCATATAAAGCTCAGGGTTCCTTCATTTTAAAAACAACAATTAAAGCAAGAAGCAAGTGGTTCAGAAGAGGACTACCAATTATATCTTCCGCTCATACACCAGTGCAGAGAGTGACTTTAAGGCCAATGGAACACCAAGCATTTTAAGCTAACACTATCCACCCCATTGTCTAGATGCACCAAAGTAATTAACAGTCACTGCCCTGTCTGCTCAAAGCAGTGTTTCCCCAAAATCTCTATAAAACCTTGATTGCAGTGTCCCATTAATGGTCTTGCCAAACCTCACCTTATGCAACCCAGTTACTTTGGGGATGTAGTAAACAGAGAAGGTTCGATTCTTATCATTGTTTGCAGTAACTTTGGCCTTAAAAAGAAAAAATAATAATAATAATAATTAGAAAAGCATATGTAAACAATTAATTTCCTAAGCTTCTAGCAATAGGATCCAGGATTATGAGATCAAAGAAGCCTGGTAGTCTGCAAATAGAAATCCTCCACTCTTACCTCTTCTCTGTGACCTGCAGGATCTTCTACATAGACCAGGACCTCCCCTGTTCCAGCGCTGATGGTCTCAACTGTAAACTCTGCGCGTTTTTTCACCATGTTTCCAGTTGGTTCAATACCTGGCCAAAGCCAAACGCACATATCACAAAGGGTTTGAGCAGCCACACCACTGGTTTACCAGGATGACATCGGCTAGAGCGCCACTCACCTGGCCCATATGCTCTTGCCTTTTTGGGATTCAGTTTTGGCCTTAGTGGAGCACCAGGTTTCAGCTTGGCCTTGGGGAACTGTGACAGGTAGGTCATGACGGAGTGTTCATCTACATTGGGATCTACTATTTCCTCAGGGGTGATCACCTTTAAGAGTAAAACAAAAAGATCAGGTTAAATCTATGAAGAAGTATGGCACATTCCAATCACCCCGTGCATCATGATCATTTATGGTTAACTACCATACTGTTCAGTAGCCCCTACCTGTGGTATTCCCAACCAGTCATCTGCCTGCTGCATGGCTTCACGTGCATTATCCACAGGCTTGGTGGCATCCCAGGAGTCCCAGTCTGGGCAAAGACCTGTGCCAAAATAAAAAATCAAATTTAGAAATGTACCATGACCATTGCAGCCAGCGTGGTACCAAGACAGCCATTTTTATTCTGCAGAGGCCCACAATGTTCAAACTCAAAACAGGAGAGAGTGATTACCAGGAGCGCAGCTGTCCACAAGGGCACCCAGAGCTCGGCCGCTTTGCCAGTCCCGGCTGAAGTTGGTGACGGGAAGATGAGGCAGCTTGTTTTGAATCCATCCCAGCAGCCTTTGCTTCGGAGTCTGTTTCTTTGTTTCCTCATCCTCTTCTTCATCCCACATGGGCATGGAGATGGAATAGTGCAGAATCAGGGTCCATATAAGACCCAGGATGAGCTTGAGGTTCCCATCTACAATTGCTTTGCTGTCTGCAAGATAAAAGCACATTGGGCTTTATTCATTAAACCATCCTGTATTGCACGGGTGCAGTTCTGCATCTATAATAAATGGGCACTTGGTCCAGGGATAGATCACTGCTCTGCTAAATATAAGTCTTAAAGGGATACCGTCATGGGAAAAAATAGTTTTTTTCCCAAAACACATCAGTTATTGGTACTGCTCCAGCAGAATTCTGCACTGAAATCCATTTCTCAAAAGAGCAAACAGATTTTTTTATATTTAATTTTGAAATCTGACACAATCTGTCAGTTTCCCAGCTGCCCCCAGTCATGTGATAAAACTTCAGTCACTCTTTACTGCAAGTTGGAGTGATATCACCCCTCCCTTTCCCCAAGAACAATGGGAAGGTAACCAGATAGCAGCTCACTAACACAAGATAACAGCTGCCTGGTTGATCTAAGAACAGCACTCAATAGTAAAATCCAGGTCCCACTGCGACACATTCAGTTACATTGGGTAGGAGAAACAACAGCCTGCCAGAAAGCAGTTCCATCCTAAAGTGCTGGCTCTTTCTGAAAGCACATGACCAGGCAAAATGACCCAAGATGCACCTACACACCAATATTACAACTAAATAATACACTTGCTGGTTCAGGAATGAAATTTTATATTGTAGAGTGAATTATTTGCAGTGTAATTTAGAAATAAAAACTTGTTCAGGAATAAATGTCATTGGAGAAGTTTTAATGCTTGGAAACAAGTTTAGGGAGCTGGGCCCACGAGTGCATCAGCGGGGCGACCAGTGATTACTATTCAGGTCAATGGAAGGGGCAATTCTAACTGCCAATTGTCCCATGTGTAGAAAAATGAGTCACTTCCGGACAGGGAGCAACAGCACAAGTATTTGTCCTTATTTGGCGGTGTTCACCCGTTATTATGCTTTGACAGGGAGGTTATTATACGATATTTCTTTAATACAGCATCGGCTGCGGTAGGATGGAACGCATTCCATTTGTATACGACTTACAGAAAGTATGCATTTGCAGCGTACAAAGCACAAGGGCTGAGCACACAGACCCGACAGTGTTTAGTCTGCCTGGATGGTTCCCAGAGCAATGAAAAAGATAAACGGGGATGTGGGACAAGGCCAGAAAACACCATAGCATGGCGCTGAGGTTGGGGTCCACCATACAGATACATACTTTATTTAGATCGCAAATTTGCTGCCCTCTTTTTAGTTTCATTCAGCCCCACACTGGAAAAGCCATGCAAACTGAATTATCCAGTTCTGGCCACATCCGGATAGGAAAGAAACAACGAAAGAAGGAGGGGTGGGGGGGAGCACTTAAAGAACTGTGCAACACAAATGAACTGAGACAGGAGTGTTGCATTCATGTGTGACCGCTCTCCAAATAAACGAACGAAGCACACCATATCCTCGCTCACATGCCGACAACAGCCCCTTGCTGAAGGACATGCCGTTCCTTTTTTTTTTTTTCTGCCTTTGCAGAACTTAGAAAAAAAATGTCTACTGAGAACATGTTTTGCATTTGCTGAATGATGTATTACAATAGGTCATAAAAAGCAGTCCACAGCACTCAATCTCAATCTGAAGGCTCAATCTGAGCAGTCTATAGTTCCGTCAGGAGACAGGGCTTCAACCCCTGCCCTGTCCAAAGAAAGAACCAGTGTTCTCACAGCTGGCACTCATGTGCATTGCTCCATAGGAACAAATGTGTTACACTTCTACCTGCCTGGTGTGGTGGGAGTCTAGCAGCTCAGCAAACCATGTCCTCAATAGAGGAAACAAAGCCATTGTCTCATGTCAGTTGGTCCAGCTCTGCTTTTAATCATGGGACCATATTTGCACCAGATGACAGAGACTTTGCCAGAAAATGCCACGCCAGAGACACGCATGCAAGGACGCTGTGTATAGGGGCCAGCTCTCCCTCTTGCAGAGATACATCCCACCAAAAGATGGAAGGAAGCAGAGCAGGCGCTGCCAACTTGTTATATTAGTAACATGGGAAACTACCCAAACTCCCTACAAATTAAAAAAAAAAAAAAAACCTACAGAGAACAAACTATAAACGCTGCCATGTTTGCTACAGGGGTAGTATCCCTAGTATAAGTGTTTGTATAGATCTTGTAACTCTTAGCAACCAGCTGTTTGCTTTCAAACATTACCCTTATTGCATTAAACCAGAGCCTTACTGGGAGCTTGTTTCCAACTCTCTTACTAAATTAAAATCCTACAGAAACCTAGTAGGCAAGCCAGTAATATGTAGGCCAATGGCTAATCCCAAGGACAGAAGCTGGCTCTAAAACATTCCATTGTAGGAATAGACTAAACAAGTGCTGTGCTGCTCATGGTCAGTTGCAACCTCCATTCTGAACATCAGTAGTTTATGAAACTCCCATGGGACATGTCTAATAGGGTTGAGCATTGCAGATAGTACAGATATTTATTGGCTTCTGCAAGGCACATTACCCCCCCATCCCAACTGGTGGACTACTAATTCTCTTAGGAATTCAGAGACTGTGCTCCCCAGGGCCCCAACAACATAAAGGAATGTAAAAGCACTGGCAATGTTCCAAGCACCAGGACTAAAGAGATGCTGGATGGAGCAGAGGGTATAGCGCTGTTCCTTAAAAATGTCAGATATTTCCTCTAGGATGCACAAAAGGAATCAGAGAGGACCCCCCCCCAGTGCAGCTGAGCCCACAAAAGACAGTACAGAAGGTTTACATGAGAGGTCACTGCAGGCAGAGGACAGAAGGAAGCATTTGGGATGTCTGACTTGTGAGTCAATGTGCTTTGCACCAGGGATGCTATTGCCATATAAGGCCTGCGCTGCTGGGTTACTCGTTGTGCTCATTAGCCAAGGAAGATTTTGGTCCAAAAAAAATAAAATAAAAAAAACCTTGTCCCTAAAGGCAAAAGGGTCCTAACCTGCTGAAGTTTCCCAGGCTCTCAAGCCTTTTGCCCCATGGGGTAAGACAAGAAAATAGTTACACGGAATGTTTTAAATTAAAGGGTGCGTGAACACTTCTGTATACCACTAGAGACAAAAAACTAAATCTATATAATGTTTGCTTAGACTGGTTTATCAGCTTATACATTCAAATAGCACTGTGCAGGACATACTGTATAGGTTCCCAAAACATGGGGTGCCCCGCCCTAGAGAGGGAACTGAAGCAATAGAACTAATGTGTTGGGTATCCCTGAGTTAATGGCCATGATTAGTATTCACAGCAGCACAGCCACAAGCAGTTCTGCATAATAAGGTCATGGAATGCTGCAAAGGGGGTAAACAAACATTCTACTAGAAAGTTTAGAGCTAAACTGCATCCCTCTGCCATGGACTCAAGTATTCAATGCCGATATCTCGGAGAATATTTGGAATACCCTCGGGGAAGGGAGTGTGTAGGGAAAGATGGTGCCTATAGTAACAGTGGGATAATAGTCTCTGGGAAGGGAGTGTGACTGTGGGATAGCAGGTATAGTAGGGAGAGATGGGGCCTATAGTAACAGTGGATAATAGTCTCTGGGAAGGGAGTGTGACTGTGGGATAGCAGGTATAGTAGGGAGAGATGGTGCCTATAGTAACAGTGGGATAATAGTCTCTGGGAAGGGAGTGTGACTGTGGGATAGCAGGTATAGTAGGGAGAGATGGTGTCAATAGTAATAGTGGGATAATAGTCTCTAGGAAGGGAGTGTGACTGTGGGATAGCAGGTATAGTAGGGAGAGATGGTGTCTATAGTAACAGTGGATAATAGTCTCTAGGAAGGGAGTGTGACTGTGGGATAGCAGGTATAGTAGTGAGAGATGGTGCCTATAGTAACAGTGGCATAATAGTCTCTGGGAAGGGAGTGTGACTGTGGGATAGCAGGTATAGTAGGGTGAGATGGTGTCTATAGTAACAGTAGGATAATAGTATCTAAGAAGAGATTGTAGGCAGGTATAATAGGTGGATAAGTGATATAACACCTTATGCATCTGCAATAGTGACCCTACAACTCCCAGCACTCTCAAAGTATAACAGCTGAAGGATTATAGTTACTCCGTGGTGTCCTGAGCAGAAATAGTTAAATTGGGATGCACATTTTTAGTATCACTTTCTTTGGCAGTGTTAAATATTTTGTCTATTATCCTGGCAGTTCCGTAGTTAAAAAAGAAAATAAATAAAAAACACACATTTACAAAAAGCATTAATAAGAAAAGTCAAAAGGATCTGATGCACCCCCCCCCCCCCCGAGTCCCCACCCCTTACCAAGGCACATCCATGGCTAGCAGGCTTCTCCACTAATCACTGAAGTTTCCAACATTTTTTGGCCTTATATGGCAAACACAAGCAAGAGCGAGCCTGCCAGGAATCCTCCCCTCCCTTCTCCTGCAGAGTTTGGGGGATGGAGCGGGAAGGAGATGGGGGGCTGAGTAATTCTTGTTCCCAGCCCCATTTCTTACAGGAACAAGGGCCTCTGAACAAACCTACCAGATAGAGGATTAAGTCACAGGCTCCCAGAGATGAACCCCGAGAGCGAATTCTGCACGGTGCATTATTCTCTATACCAACAATAAACTGGAACGTCTCCCTCTGGGTCCGACTCCCTCTTCTAAAATACAGACTCGGATCATTTAGGATCCCAAACTTAATTTAAAGTGTATGTAGTGGTTTATACAGCATGTGCAGCAGTGCAATATATGCACAATAAGGGATACCCTTTAGGGTCCAAAAGAAACATGTTCCATAGCACGATAGAACGGATTCCTTTGGCTACAATTATTCATGTTAATGGTTTGCATGTGCCCAATACACAATGCACGTTACTGGATAAGCTTCCAAGTTCATGGAGTCACCGAACAGCTTGCAATCTTGTGCCTGGTGCACATGGGAATAAGGAAACGGAGGGGTCACATACAAGGGGCACAGGAATCCAGCCCATACCTAGAGTGCTGTATCACATTCCCGGGTCATATACCCTTGCCCCACAGATACGCTCTCAGCAGTCACTTTCCGATTACCTTAAGGCCCCGCAGGCCAGGAAATTGCAGCCATTGAAATCTGCAGTTAGCAGGAAAGGGGGCTTCTAAGGAAAGGCTTCCCATTCCTCTTAAAAAGGTCAAAAGCTCAATTAAATAAGCTACAGTATTTGGATTATACGCACACATTGGTGATAGACAGCGGCTTTGGACTGGGGTCTGTAACTCCACAAGAAATTCCCAAGTTGCTAAGGATTGTGGGAATTGTAGTTCACTGCCACCTCAAACTATACTGTGCAGATTTTTATAGTTAAAGGAAAACTATATCCCCCAAACAATGTAGGTCTCTATAAAAAGATATTGCATAAAACAGCTCATATGTAAAATCCTGCTTCATGTAAATGAACCATTTTCATAATAATATACTTTTCTAGTAGTATGTGCCAATGGGTAATCATAAATAGAAAATTGCCATTTTAAAAAATAAGGGCCGCCCCCTGGGATCGTAGGATTCACTGTACTGTATGTTAGGTCACATGAGCCAATTAACAGACAGAGTTGTGTCTTTTGCTTCCTCATTTCTTCCTGTTACAGTTAGAGTTGAAGTATTTCTGGTCAGGTGATCTCTGAGGCAGCACACAGACCATCACGAAATGGTGGCTCAAGGCAAGACATGTAAAAGGGCAATATTTACTTAAATATATATTCCAGTTTGGTAAGATTCTTTAATATGCCACTTAATATGATATGAACTATCTGTTGCTTAAGTGTTCATTTTGGGGGTATAGTTTTCCTTTAAGTTGGCCATACACAGGGAGATCCGCTTAGGCAATGTCGCCAAACAAGCTGATCTCTTCTGGATATGCCCACATTGAAGTGGGCGATATCGGCCTGATCCCCTAGGGCCCAACGATCGGATTAGAATGGAGGCCAAATGGGCGGTCGGATTGCGGGATCACATCAACAAAAAGATGCGACAAATCGTCTCTTCTTCCGCGCGACAATCTCCACTCACGTCGCTTAATTTTCTGAAGCCGCCGAAGTTGCCTCGCGAGGCAGAATTATCAAGGGTTGTATTTTTCAAAGTCGGGTGAATAGGATCGACTCGCAAACTCCAATTCGAATTGAATTAGATTCAAACTTTAAAACTCGATTCGAGTTTTTCCTCCGAAAAATATTCGAATGTCAGGAAGGCTGCAAACAACTCCAAATTGATCCCAGGACGCCTCCCATAGGCTAAAACAGCAAATCAGGCAGGTTTAAGGTGGTGAATAGTCAAATTTGAGTTCTTAAAAGGCCAGCGTATGATAAATATCAAAAATCTATTTTTTTTTTTTTTTTTTTAAAAAACTCTAATTGAATTTTAAGAATTCCCTTGTTGAATTTGTCATCTTTGGCCATAAAAAAAAAAACTTGAACATTTCTCAACTTTCACTTCGAACCTGGATAAATCTGCCCCAAGGTTTAAAGCTGTTTCAAGGTGGGAGAGAGGGAATTGGTCCTGACTCACAACCCCTAAAGACTGCTGTGCCCATATAGGCACTAACCCATACCCCCATTTGGCATACCTCTCAACTGTCCCAATTTTAGAGAGTGACAGTCCCTCTTTTGACAGCTCAACCCGCAGTCCCTTGTTTGTACTGGAAAGTCCAGTTTTTTCTCTGCACTGAACAGCCAGAAAAAGAAACAAAGTTTCTAACTCAACAGAGCCCAGAACAGCCACAGCAGCAACTAAGATACTTTTGTAACAATTTCAAGATAAGCAAATAAGTAATTGTAACAATATAAGATCACAGGTCTCTTGGGAGAAGTTAGGCTGACAGCTTAAAGGGCAATTCACCTTCATTAGCAAAACTGTTAGAACTGAAATAAAACAAAGAAATATGTTCAAACTTTCATAACCTGCCAAATTTTGTAAAATGAACATGGTAATTAGGGGGTGTGGCCACACAATTGGGAGCAGTCAAAAAAAAAACTGCCTCGCGGCAACTTTTTTTGTCCCTCTTTTTATTTCCAAAATGTTGGGAGGTATGATATGGGCACTAACCCGTACCCCCATATGGGCAATAACCCGTACCCCCTTATGGGCACTAACCCGTACCACCATATGGGCAGTAACCTGTACACCCTATGGGCACTAACCCTTACTCCCATATGGGCACAGGCAATGGGCAGACAAATGGCTGGAACACACAGTGAGCTACAACTTGGCAGCTCTCATTGACTGATAAATACACATGAGAACAGGGCATGACAGCTCCAAGGAACAGCTGCGAGGAGGACACAGCTCAAGAAGCGGAAATGGGATCAGCATTCCTGGCCCAGACACAGGACAGGCTGTATACATCCCTTTATAAAGAGCAACAAGTCTACAGCGAGCATGCTGGGATTTATGGGCTGGGAAGGTACAGATGTAGGATGGGTAGGTTTATTAAGCCTGCAGGTATGCAGAGAATGCAGAATGGGTCAGGACAAGGACAAGATTGAGTACGAGTATAAAAGCAGTGACGGGGCCACACAGGTTGTACAAACATTACAGTTAATAGCCAATTTGTGCTTGGCTGGGAGGGGGTCAGAAAAATTTATTAAAAAAGGCCAATACGTCTGTATTAATGTATTGTTCTATTCAGGCCTCAAATATTCATATTCCAGTCCCTTATTCAAATGGGTGTTACTACAGTAATTTGGCCCCTAGCAACCGCATTGCTGAAATTGCAAACTGCTGAATAAAAAGCTAAATAAATCAAAAACCCCCAAAGCAATGGGGGCAGCCATTCAAAGGAGAAAAGGCTCAGGTTACACAGCCGATAGCAGATAAGCTCTGTAGAACATAATGGTGTTATCTGTTATACACTATTTAACCTGTATTTTTTTCAATTCCGCCATTGCTACTCAGCAGCTTGTTTATATGAACTATAGTAGTTTTGCTGAAGCAAACCGATTCATTTTACCAGTGCAGGGCAACAGTACATGATATTTTCATTACTTGACAACACTTATTTTTTGGTGTTACCAAAAAATGGTATTCCATCAGGCCCAAGGCCAGCAGAGGTTACTGGTTGATCAGAGTCAGATGATGAGGCCAGTGGCATAACTAGAAGTTACTGGGCCCCAAAGCAAAATTGTTTTAGGGCCCCCAAAAAGCCAGAGGTTGTCCTGTTTAACCAATACAATATATATTACAATTACTCATTTATTAGGGCCTTGTGGGCCCCTCTACACCCTCCTGCTTCCTCTGTAGTTACGCCCATGGTTGAGGCCACCTCATCAGAGCAATGATGGCTGCTCCCACTGTATAACCTATACCTTTGTTCTAGTGATGTGTGGGCCGGCCGATACCCACAGGACCCATGAGTAAGTTGTTTGGGCCAACGTTGCACCCCCATTTGCGGGTGGTGGGAGGGTCCAAGTCGAGCTCTACTTCCTACTCTCCCCATCCGCCACCTTACACTGCCGGCTTCCGCTTTTATAGCTGAGCGTCTGCTCGTCACGCCCCTTTTATGACATCATCAATGGAGGCAGATCTATAAAAGGAACCCGGAAGTCGTGTTCTGGTGGGCACGGATGGTGGGAGGTTGGATAACAGGCGGGTGTGGGTTGGGAAAAACCCGACACGCACATCACTGCATTATCCCAGACCTACCACTAGGGGCTCAGTTTCACGCCACTTTGAGCTTGTAATTGTGGGTAAGCAATAATTAGGCAGGATCCCTGGATTACAAGAGATATATTCCATTTTGGCTAATGGAGCCCCCCCCCCCCTTGCAATGCTATGCAGCCTGGGCCCTGGCCTATGGAGGATTCCGAGTGTTGTGCAAACAAACACAGGCAGCAGATCCGTGGGATAATAAAAAGGTAATAAGATAGAATATTGCATTACCACCAATCTCTCCACCCCACAAAAGAAGCAAAGCCAGAATTTATCCGCTCACACAGAAAAAGAAAAAAAATGAACACAAAGGTTTCCATTCAGGCAAGTGAAACACAGAGCAGCCCTCCAGGCTACAGAACAAGCTTGGCACTAGCACAGAATGAAGGCTGAATCTCCAGGCACAAGGGCTGTGCTGCAGGATAGGATCTTGGCACGCTGTTCCTTTAAGGGCAGCAGGAGGGGGAAAGGAGTAGGGAAGCAGCATGTCTGCAATTCTATACAATCCAGGCATGGCTTTTTCCACCCAAATGTTAGGCTAAGAGGCACATTTATCAAAGGTTGAATTTCGAATTTATGCAAGTTTTTTTTTTTTTTTTCCCCCCAATACCCTTAAAGGAGACATAGGATAAATGAGCAAGAAGTGAAAGAGAAAGTAGAGATTATTAGGGGTTTTTACAGAAATATTCAACAAATCAGCCTGAAAATTTTTAAGCACAATTCTTCTATAGCCATGAGTATAATGCACATTATAAGGTACGTGCTTTTTTTTTTTTTTTACACAAAATGTCTCCTTTAAACTATGGGAGCTGCCATACTGATTACTTCTAAGGTATCCAGATTTTCACCAATGCAACTGCACCCCACAGGGCAGAGCTCTCCTGACCCCTTTTGCCTTTGTGCTCCCCTTTGTAGTGAGATATCTGAGCCAGTAGCCAGGGGACTGCAGCTCCTACTGAAGAGACTATGGCATTTCCACCTTGTAATAAAAGGCAGTAAGTTTGCCCAGGAGCAGTAACACATAGCAACCAATAAGCTGTTTGCTTTAAAGCAGGCGACTAGTAAATGCTACCTGCTGATTGGTTGCTATTGGTTACTGCTCCTGGGCAAACCTTTTTTTTATCTTTTTGTATTACTTTTAATACAAAAAGTAACAAAAAATAAGTAAACAAAATACATACAGAAAAAAAATCAGGAAACTTAGTGCCTTTTATTGCATGGTCATCTGTTACGGGCACTGAAATGTTTTTTTTTTTTTTTTAAGAGGTTGATTTCCCCTTTAAAGGCAGGAAACCATCTCTTCCTGCATGTTCTTTCAGTAAAGTTTCTCTGTGTTACTTGGGGAAAATTTTCAGCCTTATTGTGTCCAAGCATCCTAATTCTTCCCAATGGCCTGCACCCCTGGGACTAAGGGCAAGTGAGCAGGAAGGGCCCAGCTAAGGAAGACAAGCGTGCAAGGAGATAAGAGGCCACAGGAATAAACCATTAATAGAATGGGAGGTGGGGAGAAGTGAAACAGGGGCAAGATGTGGTGTCTTAACTCGCCCTCCGCTACAGGGAACGAATATGTCAAGAGGGGTGCACAATGCGTGCGGTCAATGGAAGGGTGGGGCCCCGCAGAGAGAGAGAACAGTTTCTCGTTGTGGTAACATTCTGGTTACTGATGTTGCTGCTACAGAGACACACCCAGCTCAGCATATCGGCTGCCAACTGTCGCCTACAATGGGGGCACACCCCTCGCACAGGGTCCTGAGCTCCAAAATCAGCCTCAGCTCCAGGTCATCTATATTAGGATGGCAGGGCCCTCTACCCATAAGGCAAAGGCTACAGATCACCTGACAAGACATGGAATGCCTTCATTTGTTTTATGTAAAAGAAGCTGCCATGCTGCATGTCCTATCTGGAGTAAGATAAATGGAATTAGCCTTGCAGGAGGGGTAACCTGAGGTGCTCCTAGACTCAAGACTAATTCATGTGATTTCTTTGACTTTTGTTAGGCTTATTAACCCATTGTAGCTTATGGGTATAGCATAGAAACATCACCAGAGGCGCTGTGCCTAAAGCCATTCTGTGTGCTATTAGCCATAAGTCAGGCCAGAAAGATAAACCAAACAACTCCACTCACAGTAAATATATACAGACAGTAACGACTACACTAACCTCCAGTTAGATTATGTTGAAAGGGGTATCAGAGTAGTGGCCTCACTAGACTATGCCAAAGCATTTGACTATAGAGTGCGACAAGCCCTGCAACGCTTAGGACCGAATATAATAACTTGGATTAAGATGCTCTACCATCACCCCACAGCTAACGGGAACGAACGGGTTAACCGCTCTTCCATTCCCCCTAATGAGAGGAACAAGACAAGGGTGCCCCCTCTCCCCCTTCCTATTTGCTTTAGCCATTGAGCCACTTGCCATATGCATTAGACACTCCCCCCACATCAAAGGCCTTACATATAACCTTGTATAGTACAGTTTTCTTAATGCAAAAATTTACCTTCAATATATATGCAGTTAGCAAACTATGCTATACAAGGTTTATGTCACATTCAATATAGCCACCCCCATGCGTATCCATATGCACATTTGGCATGGACATTGTTGCCAGCATATGCTCCAGTAGTGGCAAGCCATATGGTAGCACCCACTGCATTTTGCCCTTACAACTAGACGTCTTGGTACAGCTGCAGCTTAACCAATAAACCCAGAAGCCTCAGCCAGCGTGTGCAATTCAGCATCAGTGTGCCAGCTAGTGCCGTAGTACGGGCAGAGACTGATGGTTGAGTGTAGCAGAGGGTAGAACATGATGCCTAGTAAAACTGCCTGTGGGTCCACCCTGGCGGGCAAGGGGAAACCACAGGCTGCTGTTGCCATGACAATGGGATAAAAAGACCCACTCAGCAGATTAGTCGGCAGCTTCTGATGTTGAACTGCAGCCAATGGTCTCTGGTTTGTGCGAATGTGCCGTCTGAGAGGAGAGTCCTGCAGCCATGTAGGGTAGAAGCAGCAAGGGGCAAATATAAGAAAGATACCATTGGCATAAGACAGATTTATGGAATCCTTTGCATAAAGGGAAAGTAATCCCAAACCCCTTACTCACGGTCCATAAAGCATTTTTAAAGGGGTAGTTCCCCCTCCAAAACTTTTTTCAGTTCAGTTGGTTTCATTCATTTTCTAAGTGTGACTGTTTTTCTAATATTGAAGCAGAAAGTGTCATTTTTCACCTTCTAAAGCGGCTCTGGGGGGGGGGGTCGCCGACCCTGTAAACTGTTCTAAATTGCTGCTGCAATTACTGCTGAGCAGAATCCCTGAGTTTCATTAAAGGCACCTCTTAGAATTGATACAATACTTTGTTGCTAATACTCCAGAGATGCTGCTGAGAAATGTATCAACTAAATGTTGTAAAATTGTAACAACGCAGAATCTGCACCTGAATTACTGAGCCGCCAGACTCAAACATTAAACTCTAAAACTTAGATTTTGGAAAAACAGTAACAAAATAAAAAATGGAAAGTAATTGCAAAAAAGTCTTTATTTCTGGGGAACAATCTGAAAACTGAAAAAAAGTGTTTGGAAGGTGAACAACCCTTTTAAAGGGGTGGTTCACCTTTAAGTTTACGTTTAGCAGTTTTTCAATTGTTCTTTTTTTTTTTTGATCGTTTTTAAATTATTTGCCTTCTTTGGACTCTTTCAAGCTTTAAAATGGGGTCATTCTAAAAACAAATGAATGCTCTGTAAGGCTACAAATGTATTGTTATCACTACTCTATTCAGGCCTCTCCTATTCATATTCAAATCAATGCATGGTTGCTAGGGTACTTTGGAGAGTTGCTGAATAAAAAGCTAAATAAATACCACAAACCAACAGCAAATTATCTTAGGATTTAACGCTCTACATCATACTAAACATTAACTCCATGGTGAACAGCCCCTTTAGGGCAGAGACACGCTCAGATTCGGGGAGATTTAGCAGCCCAGCAACAAATCTCCTCTTCTTCGGGCAACAACCCCCCCCCCCCCCCGAACTGACTCCTGCCGGCTAGAATCTACCAGACCACAGCTTTAGTCTCAGATTCCAAAAAATAAATAAATAAAAACCCTTTAAAATTCTTCCCATTCTTTCATCTGCATCACACAGAGAAAGTAAACTTTGAGGTGAACTTGCCCTTTTACTTTCAGCTGCACATTCTCCGGTTTCCCTTTGTCTATTGTGCCGTCACCGTGAGAGAGAAGGCAAGTTCTCGGGCCGATGGCACTTGTGCGGTTCTGCAATCGCTTCCCATCACTGTGCTACATACTAGTCAACACATTTTGCCCACATACCATCTGTGAAAGGTTATCTTCTAGTGTTAAGTGGTCACAAAAGCCAAACCCTTTAAGGGCTCCAAATGGTTAACTTACCCTTTAACAGCTACAGGAGTGAAACAGGAGAAGGTTATTTCTGACTGCCTCTATGTTGCAAGCAATTGAGCAATAGTCTGTAGGCATATCTGCCTTCAGGGCCTTGTTCTGTTAACTCCTGTTCCAGATGGAATGTTCCAAAAACACATATCTGGCAACACAGCCGCAGAGATGTGAAATCGGTGACTCTACAGCTGCTGCAGAACTATAACTACCCCATGTTCGGCAGAGGCTGGGCAGTCACAGGTTGAATATTCGACGTAATCTAATTCATGTGATTTAGTTGGATAAACAGATTTACTTTACAGCACTGCACAATATGTTGGCGCTCTATACATTCATAAATGGTCCCGGCAATCCCTTCAGTAGTGGTACCTTGTTGCTAGGGGCGTAACTACAGAGGAAGCAGACCCTGCGGCTGCAGAGGGGCCCCGGAAATATAGGGGGCCCCATGAGGCACTAAATAATAAGCAATTTCAACATATATTGTTAAAAAAAGGACAACCTCTGCTTATGTTGGGAACATGAATTTGCTGTGGGGCCCAGTAACATCTAGTTACTCCACTGCTTGTTGCCTTGCACCCTGACTTCATTGACGTCACAATGGGCAACAAAACCTGCCCATCTGAACAGGCGTCTGAGAGCTGGAGATTAAGAGTAACAAAGGCAAGTGAAAGTGGAAATCAGGACACTACACTGCCCATTGGCTTCTGTGCTTCCAGCTCTCTCTGGCAGAGATTAACAGCACAATGGGCTGCGGACCTGCTCTGGTTTCAGCCGACCACAAGCCACGTTGGACGATGCAACTCCGCACACATGAAAGGTGCATGGCGGGTGCTGGAAATCAGTGCCTGATCTCTGGGGCAGATGAGGACAAGCTAGAGCACTTTCAGTGCAGGTCTAGTAACCCATAGCAACCAAACAGCACATTAACATTTAATGGTCTGAAAGAACAAATCTGCAATGGAGTTGTGCAAACATTGCTACTTACCCATAAAGAAAGGGCATACAGGACTACAAATCCCATCAACCCTTTAAAGCAGAACTAAACCTTAAAAACTATTATGGCTAAAAATCCCATGTTTTATATAATGAACTTATTGCACGAGGCTAAAGTTTCAGCTTGTCAATAGCAGCAGTGATCCAGGACTTCAAACCTGTTACATGGGGTCACCATCTTGGAAAGTGTCTGTGACACTCACATGCTCAGTGGGCTCTGAGCAGCTGTTGAGAAGCTAAGCTTAGGGCTCGTCACTAATTATCCAGCAGAAAATGAGGTTTGTCTGTAATATAAGCTGATGCTACAGGGCTGATTATTAAATTCTGATGCTAATTGCACTGGTTTCTGTGCTGCCATGTAGTAATTAACTGTATTAATTACTAATCAGCCTTATATTGTGACATTTCTATTCTATGTGTACTGTATATTGTGAGTGGGTCCCTAAGCTCAGTAAGTGACAGCAGCACAGAGCATGTGCAGTGAATCAGCAGAAAAGAAGATGGGGAGCTACTGGGGCATCTTTGGAGACACAGATCTTTACTGCTAAAGGGCTGTGATTGCCTTGGGCTGGTACAGAAGCCCAAAACATAATGTACAACATTTCTAGCTACTTCTTTAGTTAAGCTTTAGTTCTCCTTTGAAAAAAAAAAAAAGTGTTCTGGGGGGTTAAGCTGCACAACTGACAACCCGACAAAACCTCACGTCCCACCCCAGGCAAGTCATTCTGCAGCAATTACAGGCCGTTCCAGGGGCTCTAATGGCCCCCAGATGAGGTTCTACTTTAAAAGAAGGAAATGGCAGCACTTAGGAGAAGTGCAATTTATGGAGTCATTTCAAACACATGGATTAAACTAACTATTAAAAACAAGCAAAACACCTACGTTAAAGTGCCCTTGACTGATATTTTACTTTTTCTTTTTTCTCACTCCAAAATTAACAGAATGTTAACGGACTTTAGCAGTTCCTTAAATGGCAGCTGGGAAATCGGGATGCTCACATCTGACTGCCAGAAAGCAATCCTTATTTGAAGTAAAATTTAACCAGGGGTATTAAACATGCTGCCCTCCAGCTCTCCTTTAAAGCATGATGCAGGCATGGAGATGAGCCAAACCCATCGGGGCCAGTGTCCCAAGAGCACTATTTGGTAAGGATGCAGCTTGTATCCGTTCAAGTGGTGGTTTGGAAACATTCTGGGTGTGGCCGTGCCAACTACTTTCTTCTGTACAAGCCAAGTAAAAACCATTGCTCAGTTTCAAGCACACAGTCTGCACCCTGGCCACCAACACAACCGCACTCCTAAATGAGGCGCGGGGAGGAGCCTGCAGCTGCAAAGAGAGGAGCGAGACTTGGTTGGTGGGAGTAGAGGGGGCAGCAGGAGATTGCTCTAGCAGATGTGTAGCAGCAGCCATACACACAGGCTACCCAAAACCATCTTCGAGGAAGTTGCCCAGCCCCAGCCGCTTCCGGGCTTCAGTTTGCCATGCACAATTTTGCATCAACGGCGAGTGCACGGTTCTAACTCATGCCAACTTCATAGACTCCCCAACCCTGCTGCAACTGTCAGATCCACTTTAGAGTGCAAGCTCTTGCACAAAGCCTCCTCGGTCACCCCGATTAATGAAATCTGTGTTGCTTGTACAGTTGGACTATGGTATTTCAAGCCCATAAACATATTAGAAGGGCCCTCTGTGCAAGAGCTGACAATCTAAAGCAGCCACCTACCTTGCTCTATCGATATTATAAGTTACCGAGGAGTTTCGTGACCATATAAACAGTACGAGACCGAAGGTCATGGAACTCCGAGGTGATATCCTGACATTTTTCAACAAGGAGGTACGATATTTCTTATAATACACAAGTTTCAGCGAGTCATGTGACAGAAATTACATCACATAAGCTCCGATTATAACCAATGAGCACAGATATAATTTGCAGGATATTCATGTCTCTTGTGTATTATATCCTTTATATCGTATACATTGGAACAGGTTAGGAGCGTATACACCAAGGGGCAGATTTATTAAGGGTCGAATTGAAAATCTGGATTTTCGAGGTTTTTTTTTTTCAGGCCAAAACAGTCAAATTTGACTAGGGAATCAATTCAAATTCGATACCAGTTTTTAAAAAAAAAAAAAAAAAAAAAAAAAATTTGAATTAGATTGATCATACACTGGCCGTTTATTCGCCAACTAACACCTGCCAAATTGCTGTTTTAGTCAATGGGAGTTAGTCATTTGGAGTTATTTGTAGCCTTCCTGACATTTTCTGAGTTTTTAAAACTTGAATCAAATTTGATTCAAGTTCGATTGGAGTTTTCAGGTCGATCCTATTCACCCAAGTTTAGGAAATTCGTTTATTTCTGTTTTTTTTTTAAATACATTGCGAGTGGTCAAATTTTCGAGTTCATGGGAGTTTTTAAAAACTCACATGAATTCGAAATTCGACCATTGATAAATGCGCCTCCCGATACAAGCCCATGCAAGTGGCAGTCCATGGCCTGCCATTTATAAATCGACTAACTACAAATGATGACCATGAACGTGTGCCAAATTGGCCACATGAAAAAGCTCTAGCTAGTAGCACTGCAAAGACTAACCCCTAATTACGGCTATGAACACTATGTTCTGCAGGAGGGCCCCTCCGACTCATTTATATCAATCAGCTCAAGTGCCAGCCAAGACACACAGTCAGGTACTGCAACTGCCAGTTATGTGACTCACTCACTCAGCTTTGTGGTTCATTAACTGCAGGGGGTGCAAATCATGAGTTCACGAGTCACTGCAGACTGATACATTGATACATCCCCCCCCCCCCCCAACACTACAATTAGGAAACCTCTAACAATGAAAAAATAAATGTGTCGCCTCTAGTCTCTGGCTTTCTAATGCCAACACTTACCCCAGGGAAGGCTGATCTTAAAAGGGTTTACTTGTGTTGCAAATGGAGTCCCTTTAAGCAGGCTGGGAGTTAAGAAGGGTAAGTGCTCTTTAACTAGCCAAGCAGGCAATCAAGGAACAAAATCATGAAGGTTTCTAGCCCAATCATGGTGCCGCGTATTCTGAACACTGCGGGTCCTGACTTCAAGCACATAAGGTGGGAATATTTGCCCAATATGGCAAATACATTGCAATTGGGCTTCTGTGATGTTGTTATACAAAGTGCCAGAGACACACAAGGAATGTGGGGTGGGGCATTAATCCTGGGCATTTCCTTAGGGCAAATACTTGGCATGTTCCACACCACTCCCTGCTGCTCTGGAACATGGAATAACAGGGACTTGGAGGGGAATCTAAAGCACCCACTAAGGTTTCATTAGATATAAAAGTGCAGGAATAAAGCGAGCATGAATACAAACTGTCATTTCTTTGATTGGATCAGAATGTTTCTGGCAGTGTTGGATGGCAGAAGCAAGAGAACACCCCCCAAAGAAAGGAGTAAAAATATGCCGTTTTCTTGCCCTAAATAAAAGGGGGGACCCAGCCGAGCACCATGGTAACCGCATTCCACAAGCCCCGCAGAGAGCCTATAGGTCAAGACCTCTGAGCCACAATGGCTAGGGCAATTTATTAGCAAAGAATTTCCACTATTCCAGGAATACAGGCCTGTCTGGGAAGCAGCAAGGAATTCAATGCCCTGGGTCATAAATATAGAAAAAGCTCCCATTACAATCCAGCTGGGAAGTGCAGCATCTGGGTGCCTGTCGATGGCCCATATTGTCCTATGGACCTACAGATGGGAAACTACAATTCCCAGCATCCTTTGTGTGTGTGGAGGGGGTGAGCTGCTGTCAGAAACAGTAGGGGAACCATTTAGGATAGTACCAGTAACTTCCTGTTCAGAAGGAAGGGGGGATTCATTTTGATGAGGATTCATATTAATTCATGTTTGACAGGGGGATTCACATTGATTCATATTGATGGGGGATTCATATAGATTCATATTGATGGGGGATTCATATCGATGGGGGGATTCATATCGATTCATAGTAATGGGGGATTCATAACGATTCATATTGATGGGGGATTCATATGGATGGGGGATTCATATAGATTCATATTGATGGGGGGATTCATATCGATTCATATTGATGGGGGATTCATATTGATGGGGGGATTCATAGTAATGGGGGATTCATAACGATTCATATTGATGGGGGATTCATATGGATGGGGGATTCATATTGATGGGGGATTCATATCGATTCATATTGATGGGGAATTCATATTTATGGGGGGATTCATATCGATTCATAGTAATGGGGGATTCATATCGATTCATATTGATGGGGGATTCATATTGATTCATATTGATGGGGGATTCATATAGATTCATATTGATGGGGGATTCATATAGATTCATATTGATGGGGGATTCATATTGATGGGGGGATTCATATCGATTCATAGTAATGGGGGATTCATATTGATGGGGGATTCAGATCTATTAATGTTGATGAGTGATTCATATTGATGGGGGATTCATATTGATGGGGGATTCATATTGATTCATGTTGATGGGGGATTCATATCGATTCATATTGATGGGGGATTCATATTGATTCATGTTGATAGGGGATTCATATTGATGGGAGGATTCATATCAATTCATATTGATGGGGGATTCATATCGATGGGGGGATTCATATTGATTCATAGTAATGGGGGATTCATATTGATGGGGGATTCAGATCTATTCGTATTGATGAGGGATTCATATTGATTTATATTTATGGGGGATTCAGATCGATGCAGGATTCATATCTATTCATATTGATGGGGGATTTATAATATTGGGGGATTCATATTGATGGGGGACCTGTAGTACCCCCTTGTCTAAAGCATAGTCTGCCTCAGCTGGGCAAAAGGAGAGGCAGCTGGTTAAGCAGATTGTGCAATGCTGGGATGGCTCTCTTGCCAGGAGAGAAGGTGTGGCACCTAGTTATGGCATTCTAGAGATGAATGTGGCTGGGTAGAAGGATTGGCCCTCAGTTAAGCCTTTCTAGAGATTGGTCTAGATGGATGGGGGTGGATAAAGGTGTGCCCCCAGGTTATGCCTTTCTAGAGACTGGTCTGGTTATGGCACGCTAGACATTGGTTTGACTGGGCAGGGAGAGAAGGAGTGATTATGCCATTCTAGAGATTGTCTAGCCATGAGCAGTGGCCCCTGGCTATGCCATTATAGCAGACACATAAGAGGATGGGTCATTCAGACACAGTAAGAGAGGAATGTCACATATAGATGGGGTGTCACTCCAGCAATTAGTCGGCACCTAGAGCAGGTAATGACACAGCAACAAACATGATGGGGGGTCATTAATCTGCCATTGATTCACAGCATTTCTCAGGCATGCAGGGAGTTGTAGTTTAAGTAACAGCTGGAGAGATGCAGAGGAGATTTTACCCTGGCTCCACCCCCAGTAAGCAGAGCCATTTATCCACTACACTAGAATCCACAGAGCAGTAAGAGATACTAAGAGGTGAAGAATCTGAGAGAGAGATAAGCATCTGGCAATGCAGCGGCTGATACCTGTCTAACGTCACCTCCCATAGTTTCAGACACAAGGCAACTCCCTGCACATGTATCAAAGCAAAGCAGTCCCTCAGCAGCAGCTCCAAAAAAACTCCCTGCATCCCTGGACAAACTCCTGACAGTCTCTACAACTCCCAGGACCCCCCCCCCAATGCAGAGGTTTGTGGTGCAATGGCTGAAATAGGCCGAACAGCTGTGATATAAATGTGTTGCCTTAAGACAGACACACAAATCCCAAGTGTCTCCCTCTGAATTCACCTTTCCTCAGGGTGCCATTACTTTTACTCTGCACATACATCTATACACTGGGGCCACTTGCTGGCGAGTAGACTTTGCCATGTCTGTGTCATGAGTGAGTTTGTGTCATGAGTGAGTTTGTGTCATGAGTGAGTTTGTGTCATGAGTGAGTTTGTGCAGCCAGTGAGATGTGAGCAGCTCCCAGCATGCACAGCGGGCCCCCAGTCTCACCTATAGACACGAGCTTGATGTTCTCCCGGTCCAGGAACTCCAAGGCCACGGACACGTTCTCCAGCTGCATCTGGCGGAAGGTCGGCCTCTGGTTGTACTTGCGGTACATCTTCTTCTGGCTCAGAACCTCGAGCAGAGCGATGAGTCGCAGCCCGTCGCCCAGATCCACCTGCAGGTTTGCGATGCGCTTGTTGACGCATTTCAGGTGTTCGTTGCACCAGCGGGTGAAAGTGTTCTGCTGGATCTTCTTCCACGGAGCGTCCTCCGCCAGGTCCTTCTCTGTAGCCGGCATGTCTGCTCCCTCCCCGGGCACCGCTCCTCCTGCGCCTCCGCTCTGGGTACTGAGTCTGCTGTGCGCGCTGCTCATTATAAGGCTCGGCCGGGGGCGGGTCCGGGAGAAACAGGAGGCGGGGCTTAAAGAGACAAAACACACAACGATCAGTACAGAGAAGCCGCGAGCTATACTTTTACTACTCATTCATCCAATTTTACTCCCATAATCTCACTCTCACTCACACTCTCTCTCACTCTCACGCATTCATGTTCATCTCATAATCTCACTCATACTCAGTCACTGGGACTCACTCATTCACATTGCTTATACTGTCACTCATATTAAGTCTCTGAGACTCACTCATATTACTCTTATAGTCTCAGACTTACACAGGCCCCAGGGCTACTCATACACACCAGTTAAATCAAGCTCAGGCACTGAGGCTACTTATGTCCCACTCACAAGCAGACACTGGGGATTACTGATGCATAATGCTCACACTCATACTATGTTTCTAACATGCATTTAGTCAGTACCAACATATTGCCTGGTGCTATATAATAGAAGGTTATATACATGTAGAATACATGCTGAATACATGCAGAATAGAATAAATGCAGAATAGAATAAATGCAGAATACATACAGAATACATGCAGAATAAACACAGAATACACACAGAATATATGCAGAATACATGCAGAATAGAATAAATGTAGAATACATGCAGAATGAATGCAGAATAGAATAAATGCAGAATACATGCAGAATAGAATAAATGCAGAATACATGCAGAATAGAATAAATGTAGAATACATGCAGAATGAATGCAGAATAGAATAAATGCAGAATACAATAAATGCAGACTACATACAGAATACATGCAGAATAGAATACTGCAGAATACATGCAGAATACATGCAGAATAGAATAAATGCAGAATACATGCAGAATAAACGCAGAATACATACAGAATACATGCAGAATACATACAGAATACATGCCCGAATACTTGCAGAATAAATGCAGAATACATACAGAATAAATGCAGAATACATACAGAATACATACAGAATACATACAGAATACATACAGAATACATGCCCGAATACTTGCAGAATAAATGCAGAATACATACAGAATACATGCAGAATACATGCAGAATACATACAGAATACATGCAGAATACAATAGGTAAGAGTGCACTGCTCCTCGTCACTGGGAGTGTAGGGGATAGTGAACCTTATCACTTGTTCATACAGAGGCATGGGGACTATTCATACTGGTCACACTCACTCTCTCCCATACTCACACTGCGCACACACCTTCATGATCACTAGTAGAAGTAAATACTGGTTTCACTCAACCTCTTCTTTGGTCTTCAGCACAAACTAAGTGTAACATCCTTCCTTATAATCACACTCACTACATACACCACTTTACACCTTGATATTCTCTGTCATACTCATACATGCTACATTCATCTCTATATGATTACATTTATTTCATCTATACAGCGAATCAGGCAGTGGCATTTGCCCCCTAATCAGAATATAATAACATTACTATCTAATTCTGTTTTTTTTTCTGGGTGTTATTCCATTACTTTTGTTTCACCTTTTCTCTCTTATTTATTCTTGAAATGTGTGTGGCAATTAGTTATTATCTAACCTCTCTGATGTCAGAGACAGAGACAAAGGCCGTCTCCCATAGACTCCATTATAATCAAATAATCCAAATTTCTAAAAATGGTTTCCTTTTTCTCTGTAATAATAACACAGGAGCTTGTACTTGATCCCAACTAAGATATAATTAATCCTTATTGAAAGGAAAATCAGCCTATTGGGTTTATTTAATGTTTACATGATTTTCTTGTAGACTTAAGGTAAGGAGATCCAAATTACAGAATGATCCGTTATCCGTAAAACCCCAGGTCCCGAGCGTTCTGGATAATAGGTCCCGTACCTATATATTATAAGTCACTAGGGAGTCCCATGACCATATAAAGGTATGAGGCCGAAGGCCATGGAACTCCGAGGTGACTTCTAACATCCTCATGTTTTACAACAGGGACACTTTCTATCCAATACTTTCTATCCAAAGTTGAACAACCCCTTTAAAAAAGAATTGAGCATAGAGAAGTGGAAAGAAAGCAATCATTAACCTGCATGGATATCACCGGCTGTTACATTGCGTTCTCCTATGATATTGACTAAACATGCACAATAATAACATTTTTGGGATTCTAGGAAGGCCAGCAAGATGGGACAGCACAGGAAGTTGCATGATTAACTCCCAGCGTCACGCATGTATCAGAGCCTCGGAGGACTCTGTATGTACTGTAACATGATCAGAACAAGTGGGGACGTGCATTCTCTACATATAGATCTTAAAGCAAAACTCCTCTCCTTCTGTCTGTATATTTCATTTTACATATGAGCTGGAGCTGTCATGTTGATTGCTTTGGTTGTTGTATTTTCCCTACCTATATTTAGACGTACAGGTATAGGATCTGTTATCCAGAAACCCATTATCCAGAAAACTCTGAAGGGCATCTCCCATAGACTCAGTTTTAATAAATTATTCACATTTTTTTAAATGATTTCCTTATTCCCTGTAATCAGTGTCATAACTACAGGGGGAAGCCGACCCTGTGGCTGCAGCGGGGGCCCACGAAGTGTAGCAATTTCAACATATATTGGTAAAAAAGGACAACCTCTGGGTATGTTGTGGGCCCTAAAATGAATTTGCTGTGGGGCCCAGTAACATCTAGGGGCAGATTTATCAAAGGTCGAGGTGAATCTTCGAATGAAAAAAATTCGAATTTCAAGCAATTTTTTTGTACCTCGACTAGGGAATAGTACAAATTCGATTTGAATTGTGAAAAAAAAACCCCTAAAATTTGAATATCTAAATTTATCATGTACTGGGGCTCATTTATCAACACTGGGCAAATTTGCTCATGGCAGTAACCCATGGCAACCAATCAGATTGCTGCATTCATTGTTCTACTTGCAGCTGGTTTCAAAAAACGAATCACTGATTGGTTGCTATAGGTAGCTGTCCATGGGCAAATTTGCCCAGTATTGATAAATGAGCCCCGCTGTCTCTTTAAGAATTCCACTTCGACCATTTGCCATCTAAAACCTGCCAAATTGCTGTTTTAGCCTATGGGTGAACCTCCTAGAACCCATTTGGACTTTGATTCAAATTCGATTGAATGCGCTATTACTTTAATTCATATGATTCGAATTCTCCCGAATACAGACCTATTCGATCGAAAACGGAACTATTTGGCCAAAAAAAAACTTATACTTAATTTCGGTTGGTCTTTTTGAATTCGAATTTCGAAGCTTTTCGAATTTAAAATTCGACCCTTGATAAATCTGCCCCCTAGTTACGCCACTGCCTGTAATAAGACGATAGTGCCATGTACTTTGATCCAGACTAAGGGTAAGACTACACGGACGATTTTGGAGCGATTCAAGGCAGGCGTCAAATCAGATTAGACGGAAATATGGTAAGCAAATTCATTGTCGGATGAAGTTACAGCATTGATCCGACGCGGCACGACGCAGCGTGCAGCGGATCAACACTGTGACTTCATCCGACAATGCATTCACTTACATTAATTCCGTCGCATCCGATTTGTGAAATTATTATTTGTGAATAATTATATAATGTATGGAGATCCAAATTACAGAAAGACCCCTTATCTGAAAAACCCCAGTTCCCGAGCAATCTGAATAACAGGTCCCACACCTGTATAAACTTGCAGTACATTGCTTAGCGTGACTGTGGTAACTTAAGTTGTAAATGCTGTAACCAGTATTTGTTTATCCCTTTCTGCAGCTGCTTCTGCTACATTGTTTGGGGAGTCGGGGCCAGCGGTGCAGAGAATATAAAGTTCCAGACGGAATTGGAGCAAATATAATACAATAAACTGATGCTAGAATATCCTAGCAGGAATTATATGGTGTATCTCAGATAATCCTAGGGAAATACATGACAATTAGCCGGAGCAGCGTTATCTGTCCCAGACACACACACAGGATATGACTAAGGATATAGTTTAACTGTAAGAAATGGCAAAAAAAAAATCCTTTAAGCTGTCAGACAGGTTCATAAATCTCTGAGTCACTGGGCTACTGCAATGCCTTCAGGGAATTATGACAAATGTATAGCTTTTTTTTTAGAAGCAGTTTTCCGTTCTGTTAGTTTAACCATAGATAGTATTACATACCTCCCAACATTTTGGAAATAAAGAGGGACAAAATAGTTGTTGCAAAATGAAGGTAAATTGCCCTTTAAGCGGTGAGTCTAATTTCTCCCAAGGGACCTGTTATCTTATATTGTTACAATTACTTATTCGCTTACATCAAAATTGTCACAAAAGTATCTTATCTGCAGCTGTGGCCGTTCTGGGCTCTGTGCCAAAAACCAATTAAGTTAGAAACGTTGTTTCTTTTTCTGGCTGTTCAGTGTAGAGAAAAACGGGACTTTCCAGTACAAATGAGGGACTGCGGGTTGAGCAGTCAAAAGAGGGACTGTCCCTCTGAAAACGGGACAGTTGGGAGGTATGTAGTAATATAAGAGAATGCATGCTCAGAACATTCCTTGTTAACATGTTTTTATACAAGTGGCCCTGCTGGAGGCTAACTCAGCACAATGGGAGCCCACATTCATAACGCCTTAGGAATTTGCTTTTTGGATACATCCTAATACATCCCCATATGTTCCAAGCACTCACAACAGCGGGGCTTCAATTTATGGCGTGTCCTTGGTTAGGGATTGTCATTTTCCTGCATAATATTCTGCAGGAAGTAAAAAGAGCCATAAAAATGACTTCCCCAGCTGGCACAATAATACATATGATATCAGGTATCGTGTGGGAAAATTCCTAGGGATTTTGGCAGATAAAAACCCTCCTGCTGGGCTAAACCGGGCCATATTCTTAAATGAAATCACCGTAACCATTAATATCGGAGACTTAGAGGCAAATCTATACCAATTACCCTTTTAAAGGTATATAAAGTGGGGCAATTGCTCAGCATCCCCAAATTCTCCTTTATCATGCGCAACTGTCAGCTCTGTCCTGAGGAAGCCCCTTTCCTCTGTGATGGGCGATGAGTCATGTGACTGGGAATGCAGCCCACAGCCGGCTGACCGCAGGGCTTACTAATGTCTTAACAGCAGCCTGGGATTGGTCTCGGTGCAAGGTTTCTTTATAATGGGAGGATTTGGTTACACAGGGGGTTTATTTCCCCTTTTGTTCCTTGGTTATGTGATTTCCATATGGCAGTGGGGTAGTGAAGTGATCCCCAATTTTACCTTCAATTGGTGTGGCTTTATAAAGAGGTTAGACCAAATTCTCGCAAAAGGAGTAGTAGATACAGGGATAGGCTTCCCAGATGGGATAGAGAAATATTATAGGCTCCCAGAATCCTCAGCCAGCCTTTGCTTGTTCTGTTGGCAGTGTTTGTCCAGCTTTAAGACATGCTTTAGGCATCAAGCTGTGATAGGCAGAGAGACAGCACCATAGATGCTCAGCTTGCCAAGCAGGGGCACTTAGAAAGAGATTTCATGATATCAGTAGGGGGCGCCAGAAAGACACTGGATGTGGCAATCAGATGTTTCTTCCAGATCCTGGGTATTTGAAAAGTAGGGATGTACCGAATCCACTATTTTGGATTCGGACGAACCCCCGAATTCTTCGTGAAAGATTTGGCCGAATACCGAACTGAATCCAAATCCTAATTTGCATATGCAAAAAAGTCATGTGATTTCCTTCCCGCCCCTAATTTGCATATGCAAATTCGGATTCGGATTCCGTTTGGCTGGGCAGAAGGATTCGGCCGAATCTGAATCCTGCTGAAAAAGGCTGAATCCCGAACCAAATCCTGGATTCGGTGTATCCCTATTGAAAAGAGCCAGTATTTTATTATAGTCATTATTAAAAGGCAGTTGATAGCTTAGGTGTGCAAGAGTATCTATCTGTATAACTCCCTTCCTCCCACACGGCTATTGCCGAAATGCAACTCCCAGTGGCCCTCAGTTGTTTCGAGGCTTATGGGAGTAGTAGTGGATATTGGTATTACTAAATCAACATTTATCATGCAGATTAACATTTGCACATGAGCTGCTCAGGGCTGCCAGTGGGGTCCCATTAGACATGCATTGGCCCCGGTGGCTATGAGAAACGTGCTGGGCTTTGCTCTGTGTGGAAGTCTTGTGGTTACTTGTTCATTCTCTATGGGCACACCCTTCTCATTTCACTCCTTCCGTTACACCCCACATTTCCTCATAGCCCCCACCTTAATTCAGTTTGCTTCTCCTTTGGTTCTCAGACCCTTAACCCATACCTTAACAACTAGAATAAAACTTAAGATAGCACCCTGATGGTGTGGTCCCTCCAGCTGTTGCTATACTACAACTCCCAGCAGCCTCCAGTAGCCAGATGCAGCCCAAGAACAGCAGGGCCATTTTTGTAAAAATGCAAACATATTAAAAATACATTCATAAATTTAAGGGGAAGTGTCATTTGATATAGAAGTAAATGCACTATACATCTTGCCCAGCCAGGGCCCCTATCATGGGGTTGAGGAATTGGACAGGCATGAGTCCTTTCAGTGCCCAGGTGAAGCAGAAAATGGGTGGTACTTCCCTAAAAGGAGGTGGAGTTAGAAAAGAGGGTGAATCAGGGGCATGAGGAGACAGGGATATGGGGCTCTGTGAATGCTGGTGGGAACCCTGTGCTCAGCTCCCTCTAATGATGAGTCTTCTAAACATAGGAGTAAAGTACTAATACATACAAAGTTTCCTCCAGGTTCCCTCAGTCTCCTCCTGGGTGTTGCCTAAGTTCCTTCAGTCTCCTCCTGGGTGTTGCCTAATTTCCTCCAGTCTCCTCCAGGGTGTTGCCTAAATTCCTTCAGTCCTTTCCTTGGTGTTGCCTAAGTTCTGTCCTTGCCTCTCTTTATGACCATACACCTTCAGACCTTTATGGGGTTTACAGACCTCCAGTCATTATCAAATAGTGTTAGGATAGTAGAGTTTGGATAGTATGAAGCCTGGTACCCTGTGTACATAAATGTTGTAAGCAGTAACATAACTAATGAGGATGGGGCCTGAGTGCAGGCCGTGCAACCGGGGTCACCCACCCCTCTCCGGATGCAGTTTTCTGTGCACCTTTGCAACGGCGCAAGCATCCGGACTAGGGTTGCCACCTGCATGGCTAATTAGCTATTTATTTAGATGCATGCTGCAGACTGAACTGATTTATGTGCAGCCATGCATCATGCATCTAAATGAATTGCTAATTAGCCATGAAGGCTGTGGATTTCATATGTGTTCGGTTTTAAAGGGGTGAGGTGGCAACCCTAGTCCGGAGGGGTGCGATCACACACCCTGCACCCCGATAGTAATACCCCTGTTTGTAAGATAAAATCCAGAGAGGCCCATGAGCATGCTGGGTAGCTAAAGGGACAGATTTTGGTTTTATATTGGGTCATTGAAAACAAAAGGCGATAAGTTGGAAGGGAAACACAGGCTGGAGGGGTGTATTGTGTCCCTCCCCAGGGTCTGTGTTGAGTCCCAATACTCCAGACTCTAGAGTAATCCTGGTATAATTACAGCCCACGCTCTGTTCTGGGCATACAAAGAAGGGTTCATAGCGATAGAACAACAACAATAGAATCTTACAAGTAAAGGTTATCTTAAGTTGTGTCAGCAGAAGTGAATTATGCACAACTACAACTCCCAGCTGCCCTTGGCACTGAGGCATTCTGGGAGTCTGAGATCCACAGCATCTGAAAGGCCTGGTGGTCAGTCCACAAGGATTTCTGTGCATATATTAAGCACTTTCTCCTTATACTGTCTAATGCAGGCAGCATGGCAGCACCAACGATATGTAAAATCAGAGATATTCTGCATGTATTTGTAGCACATTCGTTTAGTCCCAACAAGGGAAACATCTGCCCAAAACACACACCCACGTCTCTCCCCCTGCGGCTCCACTGAAATAAACCCTTTATGAGAGTCCTGCACTGCCATCTACTGAGAGCTTCCCTTGTATTTTGTACCGTGTCCAGCAATATCTGCAAAGAAATGGAGGCCCTGAGGCTACGCAAGTTCATATATTCATTACATTTACCATCTAGTCTAGCGTCCATATTGCCTTCACTTTGGCCAGTCAATGTCAAAGCTGTGAATAAACCACAAAATATGCACAAATCACTGCTGCCACGTTAAGTCATTTTTTAAGGCCACATCCCCTAAATAACATCCATTTTACAAAATTTGGCAGGTTATGGAAGGGTTGAACACATTTCTGGGGGTTTCAGGGTCAGGTTTTATGTGCTATTACAGTTTTGCTAATGAAGGTGAATTGTCCTTTAAGCTGCAAGTAATAGTTTCTCCAAGAGACCCACCTATCCTAAATAGTTACAATTGTTTCTTTGCTTATCTTAAATTGCTACAAATGTATCTAAAGGCAGCCGCCACATATTCTGAGCTCTCTGCCAAAAGCCTATTTAACTTTGTATCTTTTTTTCTGACTGTTCAGTGCAGGAGATCAAAGAGAAAGTCGGGACATTTCAGTTACAATCCGGGACTGCTGTTTGAGCTGTCAAAATCAGGACTGTCCCGTGTGACAGTTGGGAGGTATGCATGTATAGTAGGGCAAGTTGGGGGTCAATGCTTTAGGGAAAAGAGTCTTAATGAGTCTTAATGTGAGTATAGCAAAGGACTGCATCACAAAAAGCTTTCGAAAGGTATATAGTGAATAAAGTACCCCCTCTTGTAAAATATAAGGATAGTATAAGTTACCGAGGAGTTTCATGACCATATAAAAACATGAGGCAGAAGGCGGATTGTTTTTATACAGGTCATGGAACTCCGAGATGACTTCAAATATCCTCATATTTTACAACTGGGGGTACTTTATTTATTATAATACACAAGTTTCAGCGAGTCATGTGACAGAAATTACATCAGAACTCACCGTTTACAAGATATTCATGGCTTTTGTGTATTTTATATATATATATATATATATATATATATATATATATATATATATATATATATATGTATTGGATCTATTATCTGGAAGACTGCTATCCGAAAAGCTCTGAATGACAAAAAATCCGTTCCCATAGACTTCATTTTATCCAAATAATTGAAATTGTCAAAAACGATCTGCTTTTTCTCTATGATAATAAAACAGTATCATGTAGTTGATCTAAACTAAGATATTATTAATCCTTATTGGAAGCAAACCCAGCCTATTGGATTTTTTTTCTGTTTACATGATTTTCTAGTAGACTAAAGTTCTGAAGATCCAAATTACGGAAAGATCCATTATATGGAAAACCCCAGGTCCCGAGCATTCTGGACAACAGGTCCCATACATACATTTATATATATGTAGTTTTTATTTATTAAGCTCTAATCTCACATTTTGATAAATCTGCCCTTAAGTGCTGCTACACCCTTGCTGTTTCACGTCCACGGAATGAATTCTACATCCACTTTATAATGAAGCCACAGAGGGGCAGCAGCAGCAGTACATACAGGGCCGCACTGTGGGATTCTGGGAAAAATGAACAGTACCAGCGCCAGGGAGCAAGCAGAGTTGGGCTGTACAATAACACTGTTGCCATAGAATAAAACTGTTGCACCTCTCCCTTCTAGGAACATAACACGCTGATCATGTTTGCACACAAATATTACACTTCTTCTCCTGGTAAACACTTGCAAATGTGAAAGGCTCTGGATGACAGCAAATATCAACACATTTCATTGAACAATGAACCCAGCTTGTAGCTAATATGAATAAACCACATAAATTAAAAAGTAATTTAATAGAATGTTTTTGGTAATGAATGCTAAAATGTGAGGTTACGTTTCTCTTTCGCATTAGGCACACAGTCACATAACATGATGAATCTGCTTCCTATTTACACTGACCCCCTCTACACCACATTTAGCCCCTGATACACTGGGGTAGTTCTTGTTTAAAGAGACAGTACCTCCCCTAGTCCAACAGGGGTGCAGTGAATAGGGCTTGTGCTGTAAATACTATTTCCTACTGTTTTAATCACAAAAAACATGTTTTGTATTGTCTTGAGCTAAACAGGGATATTCCATGTTCCTTGCAAGCTCTCTGTTTTATTTTTTACCCATAATGCAGCCTTTCACCCCAGAATTAAAGCAACCTCGTGGGCCTGCTAAGGTAATTCACCAAGTTGATGTATAAGCACCCTGGTAGCATTTATTTCAAGGCAGGTGTCAATCCCATGCTTCTATTGCATCCATTGGATCTGGACTTTGCCTTTGGCCAGTACCTTTGCGAATAGTGTTTAACCATGCACAATTACAATTTTAAATGCATTTTAACTTTTTGCATGTTTGTAAATGAGTCCTCACTAGTAAGTAGTACAGATATCCAAATTCGGCTTGGCTGATACATATGTGCAAAAGCCCAGTCGCTGCAAAAGAGTTACATCAGAGTTACAATTCTTGTTCACCTTTAAATTAACATGTAGGGGCACATTTACTTTGCTCGAGTGAAGGAATAGAATAAAAAAAACTTCGAATTTTTTTTAGCTACCTCGACCTTCGACTACGACTTCGAATGAAACGATTCAAACTATAAATCGTTCGAATATTCAACCATTCGATAGTCGCAGTACTATCTCTTTAAAAAAAACTTCGACACCCTACTTCCCACCTAAAACCTACCGAGGTGCAATGTTAGCCTATGGGGAAGGTCCCCATAGGCTTTCCTATGTTTTTTTGGTCCATTGATGGATTAAAATCCTTCGAATCGTTCGATTGGACGTTTTTCTTTCGATTGTTCAATCGAACTAATTGCGGTAAATCCTTCGACTTCGATATTGAAGTTGAAGGATTTACATTCGGCAGTCGAATATCGAGGGTTAATTAACCCTCGATATTCGACCATATGTAAATCTGCCCCTTAGTATGAAGTACAGAGTGATATTCTGAGATTTTACAATTGGTTTTCCTTTTTTATTACTTGTAGTTTTTGAATTATTTAGAGAAACTGCTCTGCTTCCTTTAACGCCTCTTATTAATGTCCTCTTATTAATGTCAATGGAAATTTCTCAGCAGAAAGGAAATCACTGCAAATCTCTTTGCTAAATGTCAGACACCCACAATCTTGGCCTGCCAATGCACCAGGGACTTTTGCTTCCAAATATCAGAAACGACATTAAACCGATTGATCTGTTACTTCGGGAACACGTAAGGTCAATAAAACTAGTAAATATGAATATACATGGTTACATGGATTCATATAAAAATCAAAAATTATTTGTGCTCAGGATTTAATCTCATATCTTTAATCTTTTATTAACCTCATCTACTACTTCATCCAGCCTTCTCCCAAGAATGAGGGGCTCTAGTAAACGACAGAAGGGCCCTTCTCTTTCTTCTGTTCCTCACCTTTACATTGCATTTCTATTCGATTTGTATTTGTGTTCAAAAATAATGTATAATGTTAAATAAGGTAACGATTGTTTTATTTGATTAAAGAAGGACCTCCCCATGCTTGCATGGTTTCCTTCAGGTACTTTGGTTTTCACCCACACTCCAAAAACATGCAGTTAGGTTAATTGGCTCCTGATAATGGGGCCATTAGATTGTAAGCTGCACTGGGGCAGGGCTTGAAGTAAATGCTGTCTAATTTATGTTAAAGTACTAGTGGCACTATGTAAACCAAGGGTTATACTATAAAGCCTATTTACAAACATGATATAATCCCTTTCAGAGGTAGAGATAAGATAAAAGCAAGCAAGACCATAATACCATAAGCATATAATCACTGGGCGCAGTTCCGTTCTGAAAAAGAAAACTACTCAGAACTGGTTACGTCCAGGATTATGAGCGATCCTGTCCCTTTAAGCGACTGTTTAAATTTGGCTGTAGTACGGTTGGAGAGGCCTGTGAGTCATGGAATTATTTCATTTGTTTGTTCAAGTGTATTTAAGCAAGACACTGGGCACGCAGGGGTATAGTGACTCAGTAGTATTGTACAGAATACAATAGGATGCCTTCTCACTAGCAAACATGCTTCCTCCACTGGCAAACATCTAGAAGAGTTGCACTGACTTCTTTCTCTCGTTTTCTCCACTGGGAAAAATAGCTACGGTGCCATGTTCCCATGTGTGTGTCAGCCTGGGTATTTTCTATTTTATAATATCAGGTGACAGACATACAGACAGGCAGGAGTATTTTAATCTCTGCTTATTTCCACCATATGCCAGTGGTGTTGAAAACATTCAAGTGCCACCTGCCCAGTATTACCCCAGCCTAACCAGCAGATCACCAGCTATTGCAGATACATTTGTCATAATTTGTTCGTTCTTTTCCTATTGCTACATCTCCGAGACCCTAGCCACAAGCCGTAAAGGAGACCTAAACCCTAAAAAGGAATATGGTTAAAATTGTCATATTTATATAGTGGACTTATTGCACGAGGCTAAAGTTTCAGCTTGTCAATAGCAGCAATGATCCAGAACTTCAAACTTGTCACAGGGGGTCACCATCTTGGAAAGTGTCTGTGACACTCACATGCTCAGTGGGCTCTGAGCAGCTGTTGAGAAGCTAAGCTTAGGGCTCGTCACTAATTATCCAGCAGAAAATGAGGTTGGTATGTAATATAAGCTGATGCTACAGGGCTGATTATTAAATTCTGATGCTAATTGCACTGGTTTCTGTGCTGCCATGTAGTCATTATCTGTATTAATTACTAATCAGCCTTATATTGTGACATTTCTATTCTATGTGTACTGTATATTGTGAGTGGGTCCCTAAGGGTCAGGGCAAACAGGCAGATTCGGGGAGATTAGCTGCCCAGCGACAAATCTCCTCTTCTTCGGGGCGACTAATCTCTTCCCGACGGCTAAAATGTAAATCGACTTGGGAAAACGAATCGATCCAAGTGCCATCCCGCCGGCGATTTTCATTTTAGCCTGCGGAAAGGCAGTGGAGGCAGTTCAGTGAAATTAGACGCCCTGAAGAAGAGGAGATTTGTCGCGGGGCGATTAATCTCCCAGAATCTGCCTGTGTGCCCTGACCATAAGCCATACCTCTCAACTGTCCCATTTTCAGCAGGACAGTCCCGTTTTTGATAGTTCAACCCACAGTCCTGCGTTTGTACTGAAAAGTCTGGACTTTCTCTGCACTGAACAGCCAGAAAAAGAAACAAATTTTCTATCTTAATTGCCTTTTGGCAAAGAGCCCAGAACAGCCACCATTGTTACTTTGTAACAATTTTGAGATAAGCAAACAAGTAATAGTAACACTTTAGATAAGAAGGTCCCTTGGGAAAAGTTAGACTCACAGTTTAAGGCCAGAGACACACATGGAGATTTGGGGAGATTAGTCGCCCGGTGACAAATTGCCTCTTCTTCGGGCGACTAATCTCCCTGAACTGCCTTCCCGCCAGCTAGAATCTAAATTGCCGGCAGGATGGCACTCGGAGCAATTGGTTTTCCGAAGTTGCCCGAAGTTTCCTCTTGAGATGAGTTGCGCAACAAAGAAGCACTTTGTTCCGGGCGACAAATCTTCCCAAATCTCCCCATGTGTCTCTGCCCTAAAGGGCAATTCACCTTTATTAATAAAACTGTAATAACTGGAAAAAAAACACAGCAATATGTTCAAACTTTCATAATCTGCCAAATTTTGTAAAATGAACATGGTAATTAGGGGGTGTGGTCACAAAAATGGGAGAGGTCAAAACATTTCTTGATTTTTTATCTTTAGTTCAGTTATAAAGAAAATAAAGCTTAGCAAGGCATAGGAAACAACACAGGAGCTGGCATGTTGCTGGAAAGGTATAAGAACAAACCCCAATGAACCCCACTATTGAATATACTCAGAAACAGGAAGTACTTAGCAGAGCAGGAAGTATGATCAGGGGTGGGGAGACACACCCATAATATAAGACCTCTGGATTGGTGTGAAAAAAAATGTTCCCATACTCAGTGAACTTGGTTGATATTTCTGTCAGATACAGATGTAGGTTTAGCATATGAAGGAGGACACGAGCACAACAGGAAGTGGCCGGTGTGGGTGGCAGAGAAGCCATTTTGCCTCAGGCCTGATATGTCAGGTTACTGGGTGGGGTCACTTGTTAGGAAACAGCTGTGGCTACTACAGTACAGAAGCAGAAGCTGTCATTTCTCACTGATTTTTATTTTTATCTTTAGTTCAGTACTGGACACCCTCCCTGTAACACTGATGGAAGAGAAATGTAGAGGGGCCAAACAGCACAAGCTTATGTGTGGACATCCAGAAACATCTAATATGACCAAGAAATCAGTGTTCCATGCCATGTTCCAGCAGCCTGTCTTACGCTAGGCTTGTTTATAGCCAAATCCTTGGGGCAGTTAGTGTTCCCCTATCTGGGCCAATCTGTTCTTCTGTCACAATCAACTGCTTATTCTCCCAGTTCATGTAAACATAGATTATAAACAGGTTTACATAGTGGACGCCCCTAGGCACACTGTCACCCCTGTCCCCTAGCCTTTATTTGTGCAAATTTTGATCACCTTGGAGCAATGGGGATTGGCGCACAGGAAATTAAAAAAATTATTGTATCTCCAGCGCATTCTCCAGTATTTTTTAACCAATCAATGATTGCAGATGATTGACATTAAGGGGCCGATTCACTAAATTCGAGTGAAGGATTCGAAGTAAAATTCGAATTTCGAAGTGTTTTTTGGGCTACTTCGACCATCGAATGGGCTACTTCGACCTTCGACTACAACTTCGAATCGAAGGATTCGAACTAAAAATCGTTCGACTATTCGACCATTCGATAGTCGAAGTACTGTCTCTTTAAAAAAAAACTTCGACCCCCTAGTTCGGCAGATAAAAGCTACCGAAGTCAATGTTAGCTTATGGGGAAGGTCCCCATAGGCTTGCCTAAGTTTTTTTGATCGAAGGATATTCCTTCGATCGTTGGATTAAAATCCTTTGAATCGTTCGATTCAAAGGATTTAATCGTTCGATCGAAGGAATAATCCTTTGATCATTCGATCGAATTTTCTGCGCTAAATCCTTCGACTTCGATATTCGAAGTCGAAGGATTTCAATTCCTAGTCGAATATCGAGGGTTAATTAACCCTCGATATTCGACCCTTGATACATCTGCCCCTATTTATGAAGTATTGAGCAAGGTACAAAGTGCAAAAAGAAAAAACACTTTTTAAGCAGTGTAAAAATGCAGTGCCGGAGTCCCAAAAAGTCGATTATTAGCGACATTGGAGAGAAGCAGTGTTGCCCAAACTCCATATGGACTGGTAAGAACCTATACAAATGGTATATAAATATAGCTACAATATATGAGGTCGGATATCCTGTACATTTTTATCATTGGTGCTTAGTGATGCCATCCGTTATAATTGATGCTTAGTGATGTCACCTGATGCACAGAACCATCTGCATTATAAAAAAAAAATAACTTACCCCCTGTTATAAAATATGAAGATATTAGAAGTCACCTTGGAGTTCCATGACAATAGGCGTACATTATTCAATATTATTCAACAAACAAGTGATTGTAATGCACTCCCAATATATATATATATATATATATATATTTATATAGAGCAATGCTGGCGTATATATAGAACAATGGATGCCGGCACTACTCGTATAGTAGGTATATCATGCCTAGATGGTTGTGGATTTTGATTTTGATAAAGGCAAAGAGTGCTAGCCAAAATGTTAGCTTTTTTGCTCCAATAAACACCAGAATTTTTTGCATAAAGTCCTGTAAATGCGATCCTCTGTCTACATTATATATCTCTATATATGTATATAGATATATAGATATACTGTATATAAAGTCTTGGATCACCTATCACTTTCCTTAACATTACAATAGGAGAGTAAAGAATTGTTGAAACATTCCAACCTCTATAAAAGCCACTGCCAAACAAGGACAAAAACACATTTCAGACAGGACTTTTGCTCCCGTGTTTGAAATTCATTTTAACAACCCCCACTAAAATCTGGAAGCCGTAATGAAATATTCCACGCTGTTGGCCTGACGCGCTGCCCGCGAGTCAATGCGGGATATCATTAGAGCATCACAACATTTCTAGCAGGGAAAGCGCTGACCTCATCACTCTGACAGAGCACAGAAGGGGTCAGGTCTGGGTGCAACAGAACATGGAATTTAGGGGAGGCAGCTCTGGAGAGAACATGACTGATGAAATGTTCTCGTGGCAGCCAGGGATGAATACTATTTAAAGTTTGGACTCACTAGTGCTTATTTTTTTTCTTTTCTTTGTGGAACAATTTCACAACATCATTCTTGCTTGTAGAACATCGATGGGAAAGCCGTATCCCATCCTATTTGTTCCACACCGAAGGGAAAGATCTCATTAGAATGATATTCCTATTCTTATATAGTGAATAAAGTACCCCCTCTTGTAAATTATATAGTGATTAAAGTACCCCCTCTTGTAAAACATAAGGATATTATAAGTTACAGAGGAGTTTCATGACCATGTTTTATACAGGTCATGGAACTCCGAGGTAACTTCTAATATCCTCATATTTTACAACTGGGGGTACTTTATTTATTATAATACACAAATTTCAGTGAGTCATGTGACAGAAATGACATCAGAACTCACCGTTTCGAACTGATGACATCAGAACTCACCGTTTATAAGGATATCATTTTCAAGATATTCATAGCTTTTGTGTAATATAAGGATATTATAAGTTACCGAGGAGTCTCATGACCATATAAAAACACGAGACCGAAGGCCAAGAGCTTTTATACAGGTCATGGAAATCAGAACTCACCGTTTATAAGGATATCATTTACAAGATATTCATAACTTTTGTGTATTATAAACATATACAAGCCATGAAGCTGTGCTTAGCGATGTCATAACTGGGGCGTTATGATTTCACTTGTGTTACATCACTCACTGGGCCTCATTTATCAACACTGGGCAAATTACCCATAGCAACCAATCACTGATTAGCTCTTTAAAGCCTGCTGCAAGTAGAACAATAAATGCAACAATTAGATTGGTTGCCATGGGTTGTTGCCCATGGGCAAATTTGCCCAGTGTTGATAAATGACCCCCACTGAAACTTGTGTATTATAAGAAATAATACCCCCCCCCCACTAGAAGGTACTGGAACACAGGGCAAAATGATTTTACACCATGTCTGGACTGCGATTCAAAAGAAACCCTTGCATTTTAAGTACATAGGGGCCCAAACAGCTTCCCACAGGACCAATAAATAGTGACTCTCTATGGCATCTGACAGCAGCCCCTCTGGCATTTGCCAAAATCTATTGATTCCAGTACTATTTTTACACCCCCTAAACTTTAGGAACCTGCCATTTTTCATAAACATTTACTGGAACCTTTCTCACTTGGGCCCGCTCTATCTCCTGGGGCCCTCTAGAAGTCACAAGGTCTATAACTTACAAATAAAATAACTTACAAATAAAATGACATTTAGCATTTAACCTTGTGCCTTGCTATTGTCACATAACTCCAGTGTGACTTCAATGATTCCTATTATACACAGCACTAGCCTTAAAAATGCTCAGTGATGTCATCAGTTAGAATGTGATGTCACTTGTGTTACACAATTGCACTTGTGAGTAAGAAAGAAAGCACCCAACATTCCTGAAGAAACCAGTATAAAAGCACTGCAACCTCATGCCTATATATGGTTATGGAATTCCTTGCTGACTATTGACGTCCTTTTATTTTACAGCGGGGTAGGGATACAAGTATTACTCCCACATGAAGCAGTGGGCAGGAGAGGGTTAAGGCTGCACTTAAGATTGATTACTTGTAATAATGAGGTAGGTGGATGACAGTGATGACTCTCATCTAGTTACCACTAGATGGTGCTGTGCTACTGAAGTCTATACCAAGATACACATCAGCTGTGACATCTGGTCCTCCAGCTAAAAAGTTACAGGCCCTCCAGCAAAAAAAAAAAGTTTCCAACAAACCTTGAGGAAGATAATAATCCTGCACATACAGGTATGGAACCTGTTATCCAGAATCGTCAAGACCTAAGGTTTTTTTAATTATAGTAATTAATTATAGGAGTAATTAATTATATCTTACTTGGGATCAAGTACAAGGGACTGTTTTATTATTACTAAGGAAATCATTTTTTAAAATGTGGATTATTTCGATAAAATGGAGTGTTTCAGAGCTTTCTGGATAATCAGTTTCTGGATAACGGATCCCATACCTGTATACTGAAACGGGCCATCAGTTGGTGGCCACCATGGGGTCCTCTTTAGCCCTTTTATACATTAATATATGCACACAATGAACTCTACATAGACAATAAACACTTCATACAATCAATGCAAGGGCTATTTCTCCTTTCATACTTCCCTGGATTTACCCTGGACATATTAGAGGTTTCTTATTTCCAATACAAAAGCCGCTATATCTATAAATGGGTTTTAAAGGGCAGGTGATGCAGTGATTATAACCACAGACACACTCTACAGAAAATAAATATCATATGTACCATTTTACCCACATGAGATGAAAAGAGGTATTTTATATTGGGGTGTTTTTACGGTCCCAGGCTTGACCTAATATGGGAGTTGTGTGCGCCTCTGGTGCGGTTATATGACATTTCCTGCGCTCCACATCAGACAAGTTTATGGAGCATAAACACGGCCCTTTAAAAAATAATGTTTCCTGCAAGATAAGCTTATCTGCCCCATAAAGTCTCGCTCGCAACAATAGGATGCTACTGACACAGGCAATGCCACTAATTAATAAAAGGGCTAAAGGCTTTACCATCTTTTGGAACTGGGTAGTTCTGGGTATGTGATAGCTATTATTAACCCTTTAAGTGCCCCCAGTTGAAGCCGTAAACCTTACTGATTGTCCCTGTGTTTATAACACACAGTAATGTAAGTGGGCAGAGCCTACTATACACACAGCACATTCTTAAAGAGGGCAGCCATATTGCTTTGCTCTGATGAGCAATCCTCCATAGGCTCTCATAACCAGAACATGCCTATGAGCGTGTGTTTGCAGTTATCATCAATAGGGTGGGCTAAATAACCGATATATCCTAAATATGAAGGGGCAAAAGAGTGATTTATACATTTATATTAATAACAGAGCAGGCTAAGAGTCATAAGTTGAACGGCAAAGGCAAACAATATGGCAAATCTCATTTACATGTACATATTAGCAGATTCTGAGCATTCACTAATACATAGCCTCATATTTTATTGGACAATAAAAGGTAGACTATATAGTAAACGCAGAGGAGTACCTAGTGGTATCCCAGCGTACACTGCTAAGCTATAATGCTACAGCACCAGCGGTGTAACTACAGAAGAAGCAGACCTTGCGGCTGCAGAGGGACCCAGGAGGTATAGGGGGCCCCATAAGACCCTAATTAATGAGCAATTTCAACATGAATTTATAAAAAAAGGAGAACCCCTGGATATGTTGGGGGCCCTAAAATTAATTTAACATCTAGTTACACCACTGCTTAGCACTGAAATGTTCTGCATCACTGCGCTGCATACTATAGCTGATCCGATTAAATCAATGACCTGTCAATCTTATTTCCTCATAGGTAAGAGGCTATATTGAAGTCTTGAGCATCTTAATGTCCCTGGAAGCAGCAGAGGAATTTCAATGCGTAATACACAAGAGCCATGAATGACACCCTTATAAACAGTGCTCAGTGATGTCTTCAGGTATAATTAGTGTTAGCGATATCATTTGTGTTGCATGACCTTTGAAACGTTTGTAGTATACAAAACACCGTACCCCTGTTGTCAAATATAAGGATATGTTGCAGCAGGAGGCACGTCATTCTGTATGGGGTTCACTCACAATGGGAAAAGATTAGGCAGGTCTATAGGAATAGACCCAGGGAGATATGCATTTGCCATATAGAGAATAAAATAGGACATTATTTATATTATCAGATTATAGAGTTGTTTACTGAGATTAAGAAAAAAAACTGTATTTGTTTATCCTTTTCTGTTATTTTGAAACGGTTCCATATAAATCAATTCCCATTTAGGTTCGCCAGCTGAGCTGTTTGTTTTGATAAGTAACTGCAAATTGTAGGGAATTTTCCAAGTTTGTTTGTTGTGCCCTGCAGCTTTCGTTGCCAAGCAGTACATATAGATCATCAGTGCATGCAGGCACTAGGAACAATTCCACGGCTCAATGAAACTATCCTCTGAATGCTGTTGTATCCGGCAGCCTCCACACCCCTTGTTCTTACACAAACAGCTCAGTACTAAGCTTTAGAGACACTAAAACATACACAACTATTAGGTGCAGAAATACAATATGCAGGAACTGTCCAATACTGTCTGTCCCAGCTATGAGGGGTCGAGTGGATCCAGCAATGTGTATCCCCTGCAGCAGTCACAGAACTGTCACCCGTCAAGGGTGCAACTTTTTAGGTACCTAAAAGAATCCAGTGCGTCACTGTCACAGTAATGAGCTGCAGGAGGCTCTCATATCTATGGTATAGGACAGGGGTGCCCAAAAGATAGATCGGGATCTACCAATAGACCTTTAGCTGGTGATCATTAGATCTCAAGACACTGTCAACAAACAGCTTGTCTAAATCCCCCTCCTGTTTCATGCTTTTCATTCAGATATCTATTTTGTTCAGGTTACATAAGCAATAGTTGTTAAATAGAGCAATATAAATTCTTTCAAAATTAGTAATATTTTCCATGGAACAGTGATATTATGGATGTAGACCATAATGGGACAGCATCACTAAAAGTAGACCTTACATTAGTAAAATATGGGCACTCCTGGGATAGGATACACACCAACCCAATGCAGCAGTGAGGTTTAGTCGGCATTTACACACACACACACACTCACTTGTAAACGGAGTCTCAGCAATACAGTGAACATATCTATAAAAGGCACCACAATGTTCATGCACCCTTCTATATGGAAGACACGCAAGTAGCAAACAAAAGCACCACAATGTGCAGGCATCATCCTAAATGTCAGACACACAAGTAGAAAACAATGTTTAGGCATTATCCTAAATGTCAGACACACAAGTAGCAAACAATGTGCAGGCAGCCCACTCAGTGTCAGACACACGCAGCAGCAGCACTGAGAAGGGACTACAATGTTCAGCAAGCTACACTGCACAGGTAAGCCATAGACAGACACAGGAGAGCAGCGTAACTCCCTGGGGTCCCCCCTTACCTTGTGTTGAGTGAGTCCCAAGCTATAGAGGAGAGCAGCTGTGCCTGTGTCCTGCTCTGCACAGGGGGGATGCCTGCAAGTAGTGCTGTCAATAGAATGACACCCCTTGATCTGTTTCTCCTCTCTGCCTCTCAGATTGAGAAAGCCTTAATTGGTAAAATAGCAAAGGGAAAGGGGGGTGGAGGATGAGTTTTGTTGGGAACCCCGCCTCCCCCCCCCTTTAAGCTTTGGGATGAGGTCAGCCTTCATTTATTCTCAGAAGCCTGAATTTCTGCACAGCCTCAAGGCAGAGAGGGGGGAAAACGGGATGCCTGCTCCTAAGGAATTTAACCCCTTCCGCCGTGCAGAGCATGAGGGGTTAACTACAGAGTTACTACAGAGGAAGGGGCGTAACTACAGAGAAAGCAGACACTGCAGCTGCAGAGGGGGGGCAGGAGATATAGGGGCCCCATATGACCCTTATTCATATACAATTTCAATAAATACTGCAAAAAATTTTGGGGGCCTGGAAAATAATTTTCTATGGGGCCCAGTATTATCTAGTTACGTCACTGACCCCCCAGGTAGAACCCTTCAGTATCAGGACAGTGACTGCAGCGTTATTAGCGCTGATCTCACATTATTTCATTCATTTTCGAGATCTCTTCCCTTGCAGAATACAGGACAGCTGCTGCAGAACATCTCAGGGTGGCCACCTAACAATCACTGCTCTGATCCTAAAAAATAGCCCTTTACATGAACAACCTTTCATCCTGGCTCCTGTGTGAAACAGCAGCGCTTCCCCTTGCTCTATTGGCGTATATTT